>VXBH01008313.1:369633-401104 GCA_013400035.1 Rynchops niger | reverse complement strand
CACATTGACCTTTTTGGAAAAGAGAAGTTTCAGGTTTGCATGTCAAAATGAAATTTGTTCAGGTTTACTTTACAAAACGCCATGCATTCAGAGGAAAGCATCTGACTTTCACACAGAACTAACTTGGAAAAATTCCAGATAAAAGGAAAGTTCTTCATTTGTTTCATTCCTTTTGCTATTTCAAACAAAATCAAAGTCATTAAATTCTTCTCAAAAAGTAAAATCTTGTCTCTAGCCTGCAAGAGAGGCAGTAAAGTGTGGGAAACTGGAACTGCCAAATGCAGTCTTTCCTAATCAAGAAAATTTTTTACCTCCCTAACCTCACAGGCAACAGTTGTTGCCCCACACACATGTAACTGCAGCACCTCTACGTGCTTGTCTGCATGAGGTGTTTCTCTTATCTTCTGATATGCTAAGAGGGACACGGTACACCCCATTAGTCTTGTAGTGATTTGCAGTCAAGTGAAATTATATCTGTTGTAGGTGAAGGTCACCCAGGGGCCTCTCCTGACCACGCAGCTTTGATGTGTGCCCTATTAGTTTAGCCTCACGCTATAATTCCCTCCTGTTAGCAGAGGAATAGAAATTCAAATATAGACTATGTTGCAGAAATCCAATCACAAACAGTCTGACTGTCAAAATGGAGGAGGAAAAAAAAAGGTAATAATCTACTGACAATGCAACTCAATCTTGAAAGCGTAACAGTCTTCCTTCAGCCGAGGGAAAGGGCTTCAACACTGATGGTTCAACACTGAGCAGAGTCAAGGAGTACCACCAAATAACTGGAGAGCAGTGCCCTGCCTTTGCCTGCATCGAGGTGGGCCTCATTTCTCTTCCCATCCTCCTGGGGAAGAAGAGGGCTGCTCTTCCCATTTATCAGAGTCTTCCTGCTTTATCATCTTCAGCTTTTTCTTGAGGAGAGCCTTCCTGCTGCTGCAGATCTATTCTCTTATGATGGTGGAAACAAATCACTGCGAGCCCAGTGGCTCGGCGGTGGGCTTGCCTGGCTGTGGGCTGCTGGGCGTCAGCACAACAGCCACCCTTTAAGGCATGAGCCTCCTCTCTTGCTCTGGGAGCATGGTATGCCCTGGCGCTTAAAACTCCCCTTAACACTTTTCAGTGTGAAAACACCCATCCAGTCAAACCTGGAGGCAGGAGGGAGTGACCCCCAGCTGTGTCCTCCAGAAGGAGGACCTCTCAGCTGTCTCTCTCCTCTGCAAGTTTAGAACTGGTGTTTGATTATGGCCTTGTTCCAAACCTACAGCTCCTGCCCCCAGGCTCTCGGAGCAGCTCCAAGCTGGAGCCCTATAAAGGGCAGCTCTAATATGACAGGTTGAGAGAATAATAAGCTTGGAGAAGAGGAGGCTGAGGGGAGACCTCCTTGCCCTCTACAACTACCTGAAAGGAGGTTGGAGAGAGGTGGGTGTTGGCCTCTTCTCCCAGGTGAATAATGCCAGGACCAGAGGAAATGGTCTGAAGTTGCGGCAGGGGAGGTTTAGGTTAGATATTGGGAGGAATTACTTTCCTGAAAGAGTGGTCAGGCACTGGAACAGCCTGCCCAGGGAGGTGGTTGAGTCACCATCCCTAGACGTGTTTAAGAAACGTCTAGATGTGGCACTTCAGGGCATGATCTAGTAGCAGAGATTGTAGGTTGTTTGGTTGGACTCGATGATCTTAAAGGTCCTTTCCAACCATGAAGATTCTGTGATTCTGTGATCTTTAAGGTCCCTTCCAACCCAAACCATTCTGTGATTCTGTGTTTAGAAAAGATTATTTGTATATAGATGCTGCCATTGATTTGCAAATACAGGTCATCTGTTATGAAAAAGCACTGAGTATTAGCTTTACCTCAAACATCCTTAAAGCTCCTAAGGGGAAGATATTTGAAAACATCATAGATAATGTCTGCTATAGAAGCAGACACTCTCCAAAGAAAACCCCAAACTTAACTACAAGGAACACAGTAAACAAGTAAGCTGCAGGCAGTCAAGAATGACTGCCACCAAACAAGGGAAAATTAAAAAACTGACTGAAAAAAAGAAAACTAGAGCTCCAGAGGTGGCCAAACCTGGATATCAAATACCCAGCGCAGACCAGAACAAAATGTTATTAACGCCAGAACCAGCGCATTTATATCTGGTTTCATTTTTTCTCTGACATTTCCAACAAGTACTCACTGAAAGGGGTTTTTTTCCCTCCTAAAAATATTCTTTTATAATGTCATTGAACTAGAATCTGTAAAATGAAAAATACAGTCAGATAAGACTAATCTTCTCATTCTGTCATATGTCTTCATTCAGCAGCCCCTGATGTCCATGATACAGAGCAGGAACATCACACTTTTAAATGTAGAATTCTAAAACTGTGTAAAATAGCACAATAATACATCCAGTAGCAAAACTGGTTGTTGATTGCAATGACCTGGGGATTTCAGCCCAGCTCTAAAAGCATGCGAACATTAGCCTGACAAAACAATCTGTGGGTCATAAATAAAGGATTCTTTAAAATAAGGCAAGTGCAGCAGTAGCATCCTAGTGCTTCCCCTGCTGTCAGTGACCAAAGGGATTGATTCACAGAGCATACACAGTTGAGTCACCTGACAAGATTTCCACAGAATAACCAAAAAATCACCAAGCTGCACCTGTACGATGATCAAGAGGAAATCCCGCAACGCTTACTCTAGAATCAGTTTTGCAGAAATCAAAATAGGTGTTCACATATTCATTATTTATTGACAGTGCCATTGCAGGACTAACACTGACTTTGCAGGTGAGTCTTCTACTTGCTGCATCTGCTCCTGTGTCTCCAGGTGAGCTCTGGCAGGATGATAGCTGTCTCAACTACAGCAGTCCTCAGACGATGACTTCCCAGGGGCTCTAGCTTGTAGCCCAGAGACCTAATTTATGCCATCCAAGAGGACTGAGTGAGTATGCCTGCGCGAGGCAGGGGAAGCACCTCAGGAATGGGATCTCTTGAATCACCCTAAAGTGGACTGTCAGAGTTGGCCTGGAGGCTCTCTGAAGATTGCCTCTTAGGGGATTAAACTTATTTCCAGGGAAAATTTTAGAGTTACACCAAAGCAAGACATGCCAAGTTCCTGATTTCAGCATTTTGTCATAGGCCAGTACCTCCTAATCTGGGACCACAACATCCTGACATCTCATGAGGTCTTCAGCTAGCCCATAGATTGTCCCCAGCAGTGCTGCTCAGTGGCATGGGCACTCCTCTCCGTACACATGGACTGGCCACATGTGTCACAGCATGACAGGGTGACCCATCTGTGCCCTTCCTTGAGAAAAACAGCTATGTGCAGGAATCCCTTGGGGAAGCTCTGTGTGCCATGATACCCAGAAGGGACAGGTTTGAGCAGGCCATAGTGGCGACGTTGAGGTTTTTTTTACATTATTTACTGGATGACTTTACAGAACGTATATTCTGAATGGGAGCCAGAGCACTGAAATTCTCTGAACTGCAGCATCACTGGTTTGTGTTCCCAAATGATTCAATCAGTACTGGTAAAATAGATTAATAAGGCAAAACCCTCGTAGCACAGGCTCGAGGGACCCTCACCACGCTGCTGTTTGCTTCCTGACCATCTGGATCCACTGCAGATACCACCCCGGCTCCTCTTTCAGAGCCCAGGCTCTGCCTGGGATGGGATTTCCCATCCCACCTCCTTGGGTCCTTCAGGTGCTTCAGGGTGAACTCTGTGCTCCAAAGTCCAAATGTTATTATTTCTATAAAGATAAAATGCCTGCTTTTAAACCTAACACCCCTCCCTGTCAGTCTGCTCCCTTTGGGACCACTTGTTAACATGTGCTAAGTTTTTCCAGCATAACAGCTGGAATAATGGCTTTAAAATCACTATTTCTGGTTATATCAACACTCGATACAGATAAGTTAATGAAAGCTTAGTGCACTTGCCCAGAATCTTTAAAGCTTCAGCCTATCTCTCTGCTTCTTCCTATGCAACTCCTTATGTCTGGGACCTGGTACATATTACCAGCATACTCTTTGGCATACTGAAATTTATTATTTTGGCAGCCCTTCCTTGGCCTGATTCCAGCCTATGTGCCATATGCCAATAAAACAGGTCCTTTTCAACTTTTTGCATCGGGGTCAGTCCATCTGGGTCTGTTGTCCTGTGTCCCCTCCCACTACTTCATTTTCTCTGTGTACAGGGCAATATCTTTTAGCACTCAAGTGCTCTGATCCAAATCTTTTACAGCAGGTATGGACTATCAGTTCCTTCCAAAAAGGCAAGTCACGCAGCAGGTGCACAGGGGCAGGTGATCTGGGAGGAGGACCCAAGTTTACACTGCCTTCCCACTGTGTTTGCTTGAGCCATGCAGGGCACTGTAGCCTGAGTGAGGCACTTAAAAGCTTTAAGTTCTTCAAAGGCAGCCAGATTTCAAAAATACTTAAAGGGCTGTCACAACTCCCACGAGGGATTTAGGAAGTCGGCTCCCATTGAGAACTGTGAGGGCCTGGATGGGGCTATGGTTTTGGCCCTTGCCTTTCCCATGACTGCTTCATTTTGAGCACTGTCTTTTCCTAGTCCCTGTTGCACCTTCCTGGGGAGTAAATACTTTCTGCCACAGGGGATTTTTCTTTTTATTGGTTTCACTTGTTGTTATCTCTTCTTCTTTTGCTAATTTTTGTCCTACAAGGGCACAGCTCATAGACCCCCAGACCCTAAATCACCCGACTGCCCTGGCAGTGTGCACATTGCCAGCCTGGAGGCAGGCTGGGCACCATCTGGTTGGGCTGGGACAGTGCCATGGGCTCTGCTTTCCATATTCCATTCCACCAAGGTGAAACCCAGGATGAGCTTTAGCCCAGGGGGGTTTTTCCCTCCGATTGCCGTAAGTCTTCCATGTGGCTCTTCCAATTGCCATAGGTCCTAGGGCTGCCATTCAGCCATACCAGCTCCCTCTGATGTGGCTCCTGCTACGTCCTCCGTGGAGCCCACAGGCATGTTTAACTGCTAGGAAAGGCTCACAGTCCTAACAAGAAGCCTGAAATAGGTGGGAGCAGAAGCTGTTTTGTTGCCCTCCAGCATTTGCTGGCATCTGCGAGACATCCTGCTCCTCTACATCATTGTAACGTCCTTCCCTGGCTGCGGGCTCACATTTGCCATCATCTTTGGGCACGCAGACTCCAAATATATACGTGCTCTCGTCCATTATTTGCCTGATATCTTTTCACTCACTGAAGTCATCTTTCAACTCAAAAAGAGAGCATGTGTGTGGCTTTCCTTTGTCAGATATGCTGTTGTCTATTGAAGTCATAAGCTATTCAAAACGTGTCCTGGAGATTACTAGTGTTTCTGGAGTGGACCTGCTGGATTATATCACTTGAGCCCATTTTACACATAAAACCATCTATCCAATAGAGAGGTGAATTTTACTGAAATAAATGTAAGAATGCAATTGTAACCCAAAGGAAGGCTCCTCTAAAACACCATGTAAATACATTTCTAAACCTGCAAGTGCTACATGGGGAGATTCCTTTCATTGTTTATATTTTTGTCTGCCAGTCATGAGTGTTTTGGCTCCAAGGAGGATGGGCAACTGTGCCTGGTTTTGAAGAAACCCTGCTTTTGAAAGACATCAGAGAAGATACACAAAAGCAAGCAAGGCTTGCAAAACAGCTTCTTTGAGATAACGTTGCCAAGGCAAACGCTGCTGAAGACTGATTTGTTTGAGGGACGCGTGGCTTCAGAGAAGTTTGTCTGTCACGAATCATCCATCCCGTGTCGCTTTGCCAGTGACAAGGACTGAAGCATCTGTCATAAAGGTTTCTGCTGAGCTGCTCTGAAGCGCTTAAACCAGACAGTATGTATCTGGGCGCTCCAAGGGCAGCGAGGTGTGCCCCAGGGAGGCAGCGCTGAGGATACATAATGCAGCTGTTAAAATTAAAGCCATTCTTAACACTTGGAAAATAAACCTGGCTAGACAGATGTGTCTTCAATTAAACAGCACAAGGAGCACTTGTTAGGGGTTGGGTCTAAGCTTCATCAGAGCACTGAGGAAGTGCAGGGTTTGCCTGGGCCACCAGCTGCTGAGTCTCTGCCTGCACTAGCAAAGCAGTTATATTCGTATAAAATCAGAGAAATACACTGGAGAACCAGAGCTTTTTTCAATAAACGTAACACAATGAACTCCGTAAGTAACCGAATAGGTTCAAATCTCTTTGGCATTTGCCAGCAACAAGCTCAGGGATGTGTCAGTCAGTATCAATAACATTCACAATGTTTTTGTGAATAAATAGCAATGAAGCAAAAGGCAATGTTTGCTCTTGGATGGTAAAATTTAAAGAAAACAGCTGAAGTACCCAATCTGGCTGTTGACAGATCATTGATTTTCTGTATTGATGTAAAGCCAATGATCCTGAAGAACAGAGATAAACAGACAGATGTTTCAGGTTTTTGACATTCCTGGACTGTTCTGTAAGTAAACTCTTAATATGTTTATATCAGAAAAGTTGCCAAAAATCACAAGTTTCATAAATATGTGTATAACTTGCATGCAAATCACCCTTCCCAGCAAAGGCTAAAGCTGCAGAAGCAGTTTGATTAAACAGTCAATTGTATCTGTATGAGCCAAAGGAAGCAAGGCTGTGAAAAGAAGCTCATTTCAACACACTCTGTATTTGATATTCCTTCTCTGTAGCCATTGCCAAATGGCAGATGTTTTTAGATTCTCAATTAGGTAATTATGGCAGTGCTGTCAAAGAAAATTGCCTACCTTCAACACAGTATTGTGCCATCTTGGTTTTTAGCTCTTGTAGATCCTGACATTTTATTTTGATCATAATGATGATTATCTCCAGCTACAATCTGTCTTTTCATATTAAACATTTCAAAATGTTTCTGCTGAAGCAGACATTCAATTTGTCCAATTTTGAAACCTCTTGAAGATTACATATTTGAAGCCATATATATTCAAGTCAAAGAAATTATTAAATAAGAGCAAGTAAAAGACTGAGGAAACTCCCCAGCTCTACTCTTCAAATCTCTGTGCTGTAGTACAGCAGGTAGTTACATGATTCAGATACTGCCTTTATAACAGTTTCTTTGCCGCTGTAAAATTAGGCCACAATATGTTGTTGATTTTTCTGGTGCTTAGGGCATCATAGTCTTATCCTCTATGGTTGTTTAGCGCCCTGTGAGTCGTTCAGTATGTTACTGAAGGAAGAGAAAGGATCATGTGAACTTAAATTTAGTGCTAACCAAAACAGAGTTATGAAGTGTTAGGCTCTGAAAATGTTCTCTGTGCTTCATGGAAAGGGTCAATCAGTTTAGATAAATTATTATGTAACTACTGTTTAAACATTCCAACTTCTAAGTAAAAGCAAAAGGTGTTTTATTTTCTTTGGCTTTTGTTTGCTGATTACCCATCTTGCATTTAAAGCTCACTCAGATACACTAGTCAATGAGGAACAAATTCCCATAACTGTTTTAATGAAATTATGGATTTGCCTTATCCTGACCCATGCGCTTCTTCTGAAGTCATGCCTGTACAGCAAAGAAAAGAGGACACCTTTTCTTCAGGACAGAAGCAAATATCAGCTGTTGTTGAAGGATTCCCAATGAAATCTCGTGGACTTCTGTGGGGTCAGCTTTCCATTTACAAACTTGGGTTTTTTTTCATTTTTTTTACATCCTGCTGGCAAGCATTGGTTGGTTTCTCACACCACCTTCCCTTCTCTACAATATCATTCAAAGCCCCATCCAGGCTCTAGTTTATTTCAGAAAACATAATTATCTTACATTTCTTCTTTTAATTGATGCCTTCTTCTCAGCCTCGAATCACATACACAGGAACAAATTAGTTGTGCTGACTGTCGTATGTTGTTTAAATAGACGTGATATGATTAGAGGCCAGAGTTAACAGAGTCTAATGCTGCTCATGTCTCAAGGTCCAACCTTCCAAAACAGACAACAGCGTAAGTCTGACATTTCTGTCAGTGCAGCTACGGCCACCCGTAGAAAAAAGAAAAAAGAAAAAAGAAAAGTATGGGAACCCTGCAGTACAGCATCTTCTCCGGGATTTTCAGACATGCATAGGTGAGGTGAGAAACAAGTATGATCCCTCTTCAATGAAATGCTGTAGTATTTCGTTGGCTGGATGAGGGGAGAGCCGTAGATGTCATCTACCTTGACTTTAGCAAGGCTTTTGACCCTGTTTCCCATAACATCCTCCTTAGGAAGCTGAGGAAGTATGGGCTGGATGAGGTGACAGCGAGGTGGATTGAGAGCTGGCTGTGTGACAGAACCCAGAGGGTCGTGATCAGCGGCACAGAGTCTAGTTGGAGGCCAGTAACCAGCGGTGTCCCCCAGGGGTCAATACTTGGTCCAATTTTGTTCAATATATTCATTAATGACCTGGATGATGGGACAGAGTGTATCCTCAGCAAGTTCGCTGATGATACCAAACTGGGAGTGGTGGCTGACACTCCAGAGGACCGTGCCACCATCCAGCGTGACCTGGACAGGCTGGAGAGCTGGGCAGAGAAGAACCTAATGAGGTTCAACAAAAGCAAGTGCAAGGTCCTGCACCTGGGGAGGAAGAATGCTAAGCACCAGTATAGGTTAGGGGTGGACCTGCTGGGAAGTAGTTCTGAGGAGAAGGATCTGGGGGTCCTAGTAGACAGTAAATTATCCATGAGCAAGCAATGTGCCCTTGTTGCCAAAAAGGCCAATGGAATCCTGGGCTGCATAGGGAAGAGTGTGGCCAGTAGGTCGAAGGAGGTCATTCTCCCCCTCTACTCTGCACTGGTGAGGCCACAACTGGAATACTGTGTCCAGTTTTGGGCTCCCCAGTTCAAGAGGGACAGGGAACTGCTGGAGCGAGTCCAGCGAAGGGCAACTAAGATGATTAAGGGATTGGAGCATCTCCCTTATGAGGAAAGGCTGAAGGAGCTGGGACTCTTTAGCCTGGAGAAGAGAAGGCTGAGGGGAGACCTGATTAATGTTTACAAGTATCTAAAGGGTGGGCTGAAGGAGGATGGAGCCAGGCTCTTTTCAGTGGTTCCCAGTGACAGGACGAGGGGCAATGGGCACGAGTTAGAACACAGGAAGTTCCGTTCAAATACACGGAAGAACTTCTTTACGGTGAGGGTGACAGAGCACTGGAACAGGCTGCCCAGGGAAGTTGTGGAGTCCCCTTCTCTAGAGACTTTCAAGACCCGCCTGGATGCAGTCCTGAGTAATGTGCTCTAGGCAACCCTGCTTTAGCAGGGGAGTTGGACTAGATGATCTCTAGAGGTCCCTTCCAACTCTAAAGATTCTGTGATTTATTGGAATGCCCTTTAGAAAGCATTGATGGTTGTGCAGAGTTTGATCTAACAAAAGGAGGGTAAAGCTTCAGTCTTAAGTGGTGACATCCTGAAAAATACCAGATGAATTAATCTCTGCTTAACACATCTCAGCCAAGGATTTTGGCTAAATTAAGGAACAGATGAAACAGACTCCACTCAATAATGTAGTAGAGATTGTAATAAGTACTTAGGCCTCTTGAGTTAATTTATAACCCTTTACTGTTCTTCTAAATGTTATCACATGGTATTACCCCTCCCTCTGAGTCCCATTAGTCTTGTAGACACTTCCTAACTACATGAACATGTTATCGGTGATGATCAGGACCCATGTGGTGATGACTGATTTTGTCCCAAATAAATGAGAACAACAGATACTTAGAAGATAAAGTCAACTTCTTCATAGTTGGGCTTCACTGTATATTATATGGCCAATCCAAACTCCATGTGAAAATCCATTTGAGGATTTTGTATGACCTTTGATATATGTCTAAAACCAGTTTTCTCATTCCTAAATTTTGGTGTGATCTCCAGACAAATTACGTGCTGACAAACAGAAATTTATTTTCTGTGTTAACCAAGAATATGAGCTGAAATTCTTTCCAGCAGAAAAGGCCAGGAAGCTGGCTTCCTATTGCATGAAAGTCGAACTTTCTTTTATTTATTTTGTTAATTCCACTGCAAGCATAGAGCTTTTTGAGAAAGATGTATTTTACAAAGAAAGAGAGAATCAAAATGCTGCAAATCGGTGCTAGAGAGGAGAGCCAGGGTCAGATCCCCACTGCTATTGAATTGTGCACTTGAGTCTCAGTCTCCCACGTGGGAAAGGAAAGAAAGAGGAGGAAAAGGAAAGGGAAATAAACGGATAGCTTTAGATAGCTGAAGACATTTTCATTGGGCTAATATGTTCCTTCCACAAATATTTGCTTTTGCATTTCCCTGGATTTTCTCCGTCCCCCTCTATCTTAGGATGTCCCTAATCTTCCATGCAGAGGTGAGGACACTGGTGGGGAGCAAGCAGGGGAAGCACTGGGCAAAACAGGGAGAAGCTGCAGTGAATGGGATCAGGGCAAAGACATGGCTATATTGATGTGTTTGTCAATAGAGACTCACCAAAACCAACTATCTTTGCTTGAAAGGTGAGAAGGAGGAAGAATAATAGAGTTACCAGGCAAACTAACTGCAATGCAACAACTGATGCATTTAACACCATATTCTTTATGTGTCTTGGTATAATATGTAAAGTTTCTACACTTAATCTGAAGAGCTAGGGTTTTTTAATAACTTCCTCTTCTACTGCATGAAATAAACAAGCAAAACCATAAATTAAACTAAGGCACTTTCTATTTCTTTACTGTTTCAGATGATGGAAAACTGTCGTTTGATGAATTCAAAGCTTACTTTGCTGACGGAGTTCTGAGTGGAGAAGAATTGCATGAACTCTTTCACACAATCGATCCACAAAATACTGAGTAAGTGTCCCCTTCTTACAGTCAGAGTGCTACTCTCTGTACCTGAAAATGGAAAAAAAAAAAAGACATCAGACTGATTTTAGAAAACAAGTTTAAGAAGAAAGCTGCTTCAGGGAAACTAGGCTGTGTCAAATGGCTCTAAACTGTATGAGTGAAGTGTTTCTAGACCTTGTAGAAATACCTGCATGTTCCAATAACTGTGATTTGGGTACTGAGAAGACAAGGTGGAAACTGGATGCCTTTTATGTTCTCCACCCATGATAGTGAAGAAAAGGGTTTGTGGCTTCCTTGAGTCTTAAATATGAGTTCCTCAATTCTTGACTCTACTACCTGAGATGAATGCTTGGAGCAGATGTTGAGAGGGAAAAAATAAATGAAATAATCAGAGCAGAGAGCAGAAAAAAGCCATCCTATCTGGAGCTGGCATGGTTATTGTGTTGGTGTTGTCACTTAGGCTGTTTAGACATCCCCATTACCATTTGGCGTAATAAGGCTGCAGGTTGAGGGTGTGAAGAACCTTACTTATTGCTTTCAACAGAGACAAACTTGTGCCATTGCATGCTCTCTTAAGATAGCTTTTCCTATCATCTACAGTGATTAAGGTGAATCAAAAACTGGAACAATGGCCACTCCCAGACCTCATGAATGTACATAAATACCTCAAGGGAGGGTGCGAAGAGGACAAAGCTAGGCTCTTTTCAGTGGTGCCCAGTGACAGGACCAGAGACAATGGGCACAAAATAATACACAGGAGGTTACCTCTGAGCATCAGGAAACATATTTTTCTGTGACAGTGACTGAGCATTGGCACAGGTAGCCCGGAGAGATTGTGGAGTTTCCATACTTGGAGATATTGAAAGGACATCTGGACATGGTCAAGGGCAACTGGTGCTAGGGAGCCCTGCTTGAGCAGGGAGGGTTAGACCACATGACCTTCAGAGGTCCCTTCCAACCTCAGCCATCCTGTGATTCTGTGACTGAAGAAGAGAATGAATTTCCTTTTCATATGCTTTCTGTCCATCAGCGGTTATTCACAGCAGGTCTCCCATTTATTGTTAATTAGGAAGGTGTTACTAAGCTAGTGTTTTTTTTTTTTTTTAAATTGGACTGTTCCTGGGGTAGAGAAAGTCCTGAGGAGAGACCATTTATTGCTTTTGCGAAAAGGTTGTGAAGACATCGTGTAGCAATCAGGGTGTGTGTTGTGATTCTGTTTACAAGGAGTGAGTACAAAGTCAGTATTGCTTTCTCAGCTGCATATAGTGTAGCAACAAGTACTAAAATGTTATCACAGCCTGGCTCCCAGGTAGGAGTAGTGTAACAGGATCTTATCTCATCCAATGCCAAACTTTGTTGTGACTCTGTGGTTTTTTACTTCCCACGGGGAAAAAACCCAACATGCTGTTATCTTGTATTTCATAAACGTACAAACACTAGGTCACAGTAAGATATTAGTAGCCTTGTTCCTCAGACACATGAATTTGGTCATCACCGTAATACTTTAGGACTTGCCCATTACCCCATGTAGCTCCAGACAGGCCTTTCCCCTTGGCCAGCTCTTCCTGACAGTGCCTCTCCTATGGCTTGTTCTCCTTTGGATGTCTGTGTCACAGCATTGTACCCCTCCTTCTTCCCCTCCTCCTCAGCTTTTGCTTCCTCTGCAAACACCCAGTTCTCATGACAGTTGTGTATCATCCGCTCCAAAAGCAGACCCTAGCCCAGGTCCATCACTCTGGAGGCCTGTCAATGACCAGGCTTGATGCTGGCCATTGACGTGACACCTGCCCTTGTAGCAGAAGGCCTGGAAGCCCCACTGAGGGCTTTTTTGGGAACCATCTCAAAGCTCCTTCTTCAGAAGAAGCCTCACAGAAGGCCTTGTGTACTTGGAAGCTTGTCCATTTTTTCCACCATTACCAAGTAGTCTAATGAATATATTCTCTTGCAAGTTTTGCCTCCCTCCAATCCAGGTGGAATTATTAAACCGCTTCGCCTTTTGCAGAAAGTGTGAAGACAGAAATCAGTTGAAGTCTGAAATCGGATCAATGTTGCAGAAGTGTATGCTAGGGAACATGAATCTCAGTTTATGATCATTTATGAACATTTTCCAGGATGAAAAACGTTAAAATTTTAGAAAAGTTTATAGGTTTTCATTAGCCAATATGCAAATATTTTTTGGTAAAAAAAAATAATTAAATTAGTTCAGATATTAACTATTTAAACTGTTGCTTATTTCAAGACATTTAAAAATACAGTCTGTATGCAGAACCACATTTCTTTGCTTTCTTAAGAGCTTGATTGCTTTTTTATGAAGGTGTCTGAAGTACTTTTCATGCGCAGTATTGTCTGTGTGATTATATGGACCCACAAAATGCCTACAGTTAGGAATCCTCTTTTAGATCTGTTCTCTGCAGTCCTAAAAGCATTCATATAGGCACCTAATTCATATAAACAGACTAATATTTTCCCCAGGAGTAAGTGCCTAAATAACTCTGTGGATTTTTAGCTCTGATCTCACTTATGTTTCTGTAAATCAGGTGTAACCTCCCCAGAGTTATTAGATTTAAGACAGCACATAGTGGAAGTATGGAATTGGACTCCTAATCCCAAAGCATCCAGTAAACCATCTTGTGTTGAAGACTATTGATACTAGAAAGCAACAAAAACAGAGAAACAGGTTTCCCAGATATACCATTTTTTTTAACGGACAGCACAGGAGGAGCAGCAATATGAACAGGTTATCTCTTATCATAAGAAAACAAGAGACAGCTATCCTTGTTTCCCTAATTTCCCATATTTCTCTAATTTGTCAAAAGTATTTACATGCTATAAAGCAGAAGGTTGCAGAAATACTGCTAAATAAATAGGTGCTGTGTACAGAAGGTATAAGCGCAACATTTTAATTTCCTCTGGTTTCTTAAAATCAGCGTCAAAGACCGAGGAACAAATATGGTCTTGAACAAATACAATACATGCAGTCTACCTATTCCTAGCAAAATGAATCACATGCTTCTTAGAACACCATGGGAATTTGCTTAGCACGGTAAGGGCCTTCACAAGATTTGTTTAACCCAGAGTCAAAGACTCATTTGAGAGTAAAAGAGTCATTCATACACCTTTGGCCTTCCTCATGTGCACCATAGATCTGCGTGAGAGTGCTTTTATTGTACTACGATTCCATGTGTCTGCATTTGTGAGGGTGCATGCTGATACGGGCAAATATCCCCGATGACTATGTAAGATTTCTAAGAAAAAAGACAGATGTTCTACACCTTTTTTTTTTTCCTTTCTTTTTACCTGTAAAACCTTTTTTTAATTTGCAAAATATTTTTATTTGTTATTTTTTATTATTTATAACCCTTTTTGTCTTTAGCAGAGAATACCTGGACCTGAAAAATATATTGAAAAGTTTAATAGTATTACATTTTTCCTCCTAGGAGATAGGCGTACCTGAAGAATAGGTGCAACTTTGTCGAATGCTGCAGTTATTAGCTGAGAACAAGTAATGAAACTGGCAGAGCAGCCATCTGAGAGAGAGTTCATTCTCACTGTTCAGGGAAAGACTGGCAAAAAGCAGAGCGCAAAAGTCACAGAGAACACGTACGGTGAAGGATCATATTGTCATGTATTTCAGGGAATTGAACAGGTGGAAAACTAAGAAAGCCTACTAAATCACCTTTTTTAACTAGAAGAAAGGGTGCTTTCTATTGACTGGTTAACATTTGCTATAAAGTACGACCTAGATATAAATAAGGAAACATGCTTAAAGCTTAGATTTAAAACAGCAACAAGATGCTTTTTGAGTGCTTTTTCATGAAGTCTTCAACCGGTAAAAGGCTTAGTGCCTGACTTTGCAACTGAAAAGCTTTCTATGCTGCTTGATCTGTCTTTTTAATACATTTTAAAAGCTTTCCTTTGGTACCTTTGAAAGCTTTTGAGAACCCTGCCATCATGCAGGCAGCAAGAGGGAGCGTGCCAAATATCGGATATAGCAAAGAGGGACAGCATGGACAGTATAATATAAATTCCTTGTTAATATAGCTTTCCAGCAAAAATCACATGAAGCAGATATAATAAGGAGGTGAAAACTTTACTCACTGGCATTTGCTGAAAAGGGCAGATTATGTAAAATGTCTCAAATTAACCAGCTGGCTAAGAAAAGCAGCAAAGTGTTCACTGAACCTTGGGAAGTTTTGTAATGCAAGCACTGGGAGAATGATCTACATATCAAACAATCCCCAAACCACCTATTTTTGTGATGTTTTCACTTGCAAATTACTCAAGGGAGTGAAATTAAAATCATGGTTTGTGTTTATAATTCCTAAGTAGTTTATGGCTGGTTTTGAGTAGGGGAGGGTGAGAAATTGTTGTGTATCTAGTAGGAGAAGATTTGCACAGATTATTTTGTCTCTCTTATCCAGTTAAAATACAGACTCAAACTCTGGACAAATCATTTATCTTCTCTCTGCTTCAATTCATGATTTACAAAATGGAGGCTGTAGTTCCCTGTCCCAGAAATATTTTGTAAGCATTGAGATTTTGCAGTGATTTACACTACTTGTAAATGCCTAGGACAAATGGCTAGGGAAGCATGATCTGCTGGATCATTTATTGGAGTATCTCAAGATTTCATATCTAGCTTGTCACAAAAGCAGACTTTGGGTTGTTTCCACCCTGCATTAAATCTTTTAGCTCTGCCAACATTCAAAACCTCACTGTCTGTGTGCATGAGTCTATGTACTTCAAAGCCTGAAGATAAAAAAGGAGAGGTGACCTTGGAGTAATATCCGTGGGCCACAAGCTCAGGAAATCTGAATTCCCTTCTCAACTCTGCTGCAGCAATCTTTCCAAAAATATTCAAAGCATAGAAGACTTACACTGGCTTAACACTTTTAAGGGAACTAAATTAGCCAGGTATTAAAACCCCCTGTTACACGGGTCCTAATGTCAGTCTTGTTGAAGAGAGATTTAGAAGATTATTAACTTTTAAAAAGACCAAGCCCAGCTAATGTAACATACCTGTTACAGAGCAGACAGGTTACGGAAGACTGCTAAAATGAGCAATTACCATTTTCAGTGTGATAGCAGGGCAAATAATAGGGGGTTTGGCTTCCAGTAATTAAGGTTGTGTCTGCCTGACCCACTATGATCTCTGCACCTTGCTATTTGGTGCAGACAGGTGTTATCTTTTTACAAAGTAAAAGAAGAGTCTATTAGTACTGCAGTGACCAGAATCACCAGGAAAAAAAGATGAGCAGGAATCAGTTACGACCACATAAAGTTTCCAAAAGATAAGCGGAATAGGAATTGGTTATGCCAAGAAGAATTTATATTTACAATTTGTCTAGACCCTAAAGTACAGGTTATTTGTCCAGGCCAGATCATTGCTTTTACTGAAGATTTGCATTAGCTTTGGACATATATTTTGCAATTTATGAATGTACTTGTGTGTAGAGTGGTCATTTTTTTCTTTCTGTTTCATAAAATCTACATTACCTCTTTAAATGTTTTAAACATTAAATCAATACCAGTAAAGACACACTGTAAAAAATGATTATGTGATTGTTTTAACTTCCATTCCTTTTTCCTTTTGATACAGCCTGAAACAAATGCATAAATTAATATACATCAGGTACAAAATAGATGAATGATGATGCTATCACTATCTAGACAACCAGATTAGATGAAGTAGTGTGTCCATGCAAAAGGAAGTATTTTTCCCATATTCTAGTACTGCTACAAAGTTTTACCTTTCTTGAAGGTGTTTTAATATAAGAATTATATTTGTAAGAGCCGGCAACCAAAAAGAGAAATTGTAAACAATTAAATTTGTGGAGGGGTCTTCTGTGCACTGAACCGTAAGCCAATATAATAGTTAGTTTAAAGGCCAACTACTAGATACACAGAGTTACACAGAAGTTCCCTGCATGGGCAGACTAGCTCATACCTATTCAACAAGGACTTAGGTGTTTGGTTTTTTTTAAAGTCTACTATGACCACAAAGAAACAAGAGGACACTGCACCAATGGGCCAACGTGGTGACCCAGTGAATACCAGTCCCCTGTTTGTTAATCAATGCAAGGAGATAATACCAAGAATTAAGTCATACATTAAATTAATTTTAGTGTTCTTTGGTAAAACAAGCAACTTCGGATTATTCAGAGATAATGTGCTTCAAAAGCTACATAGACAGTAGACTGCTTTGATTAGGCCATACAACCATCATTCCTGATGTGTAATTAACACAAGGTGACCGCTTTACGGGAGTAGCAGTTAACTGTTCCTCCTTAAATGCAGTTTCCAGTATTGTCGTTACTTCAGATTGAAGCTGAAAGCCAATTAGGCATTTGACTTCCACTGAAAATCACTTCTATTGGTGCTTTCCAGGATCTCACAGAACCTTTGGGCAATCCCTATTCAATCATTTACCATTAAATACTGAGAACAGTAACAAAGCTCTTATGGAGGGTCCCCACTCAGATGCTCTCACTTGTAAGAAAAGGCTTTGTGTTGAGGCAGCAGTGATTAGGTCTGGGCTGTAACAGCCAGGTCTCCAGGTTCTCGTTTCCTAGCATGCAACACTTAGCACTTGCATCTACTGCAAAGTAGTGTCTTGTATTTAAAGACCCTTAAAAAAAGGAACGTATAGGCAAGGAATCAAAAGCAGTGATTATTAAAGTGTTAAGCTTTAATCGAGAGTTGTACAATGATCCTTCTTCCCTTACAAGGTCTCCTTGGAGACCGTATAGCAGCCTTCCAGTACCTGAAGGGGGCCTACAGGAGAGATGGGGAGGGCTGTTTGCAAGGGCATGTAGCGACAGGCCGAGGAGCAATGGTTTTAAACTAGAGCAGGGTGGGTTTAGATTAGACATTAGGATGAAGTTCTTTACAATGAGGGTGGTGAGACACTGGAACAGGTTGCCCAGAGAGGTGGTGGAGGCCCCATCCCTGGAGACATTCAAGGCCAGGCTTGATGAGGCTCTGAGCAACCTGATCTAGTTGAAGATGTCCCTGCTGACTGCAGGGGGGTGGGAGTAGATGACCTTTAAAGGTCCCTTTCCAACCCAACACATGCTATGATTCTATGATTCTTCATAGTGGTTTAAGTGTTTTGCAGATAGAATCAATATAAGCACACTATAAGCACATCTTAAGCTCTGTTGAAGGTATCAGGAGGCCAAGCTAGATCCCCACAGTGTGCTGGGTAGGAGTCAAGGCACCACAGCCCAAGTTAGACCTGCATGAGGTAATGGCTGTGAGGAGGGAAGGAGCAAGAGGAAGACCTTACC
This sequence comes from Rynchops niger, assembly GCA_013400035.1. Classification (NCBI taxonomy): domain Eukaryota; kingdom Metazoa; phylum Chordata; class Aves; order Charadriiformes; family Laridae; genus Rynchops; species Rynchops niger. The sequence goes on along the minus strand of VXBH01008313.1, from coordinate 383,028 downwards.
TTTGGCTCCTGATTTGGCATGTATTTGACACAACATCTATGTTACACATATGTGATGTCACAGTTGGGCGCTTGTCAGTGCTTGTCCTGAGCCCTCAAAAAAACCTCAATGCACTCTCTGTGAAAGCTGAGGTAACCTTTTTGGAGGAGTTTTGGGAGGCTGTAAGAAGGCCAGCGTGGTTTTTTGCTCCTTTCTCCCCTTCCCAACCTCATCTCCAAGCCATGCAGTGTTCAGCGAGGCCTGCCAGGCTGGTGGGAGCAATAGGTAGGGCATTGGAGGCAAATGCATCTGCTGCAGAAGCACCAGAAATCTTTCCCAGGGCTGACAAACAGGGGGACAATACACAGCTCATGGAGAGATGGTCAGCAGGTCATAGCTGATGTAATTTTGAAGCTGAAGACCCACATGCTCTGCTGTCTTGGAGCATCCTAGCTATTAACTCCTTGATCAAGTGAATGTGAAACACCCGTTTTGGCTGGGTAGCAGTTTGTACAATCACGGCACGAGTGCAAATCAATACGCACAGCTCAAGACAAAGGCTATCAGTCACTGATGCTCAAAGCCATCTGAAGGTAGGAGAAGTGAGCTGGTGATGTTACCTACAAGAAATGCTGTATGATTTCAAAAATTGCGGGCTTTTGCAAAGCAGTATCTGGGAATTTTATGGCTGAGGAGGGAGATGTCTTGCAACCTTAAGCATTGTGTTTCTTAACATATTCTCCTAAGCACTATTTTTAGGAGCAGATTGGAGCCAAGAATATTTTACAGATTAAATAGGAGGAAGAATTCATTGAATGTGACTGGCTTTTGCTGACTTTCAACTTGTAAAATATTCAATATTTTTTCGGTGTTGTTTCCATTGCTATTTCATTTCTTTTGAATCACTAAATCACAACATATACAACAAACCCAAATCTGAAAATCTTCTTCCTCCTATATTTGCATTTAATCAGGAACAAAAGTGGTATTTTTATTGTAAACTTGGTATTTTAAGTTCTTCTACAATGTGAGCATCATTTCTACTGCCTAGTCTGTATCTTAACATTTCTATGAGCTTTCATCTGGTTTCTAAATCCAATCTGTGCACATGTTCGGTGCAGCTGCTTGGGGGTTGTAATACTGCTGAAGAAACTATTTAAATTCCCAAAGATCCCAACTCAGAAAACCCCAGCTTGTGGGGTTAGCATTCTCTAAACAGTAGATGGGATTACCTGGACTTCACATCTGCCCTTACTGAATGCTAAACAGCTTGCATGCAAGACAGTACTGCAGCACAGTTCAGCTTCAGGGGAGGTAGTTCGGTGGAAATATAGCTGTTTTGCTTACATGTGTCATTGCCTGAATAATTGTGCTGAAATTAGAGAAAAGTATCAGCAGCACAGCTTTTTTTTTTTTTTGTACATGGAGAGAAGTATGCAGGAAAAGTTTGAAATTTGTGGCTTATGGGGTGAATGCTTTTACAGCTCATTTCCTTGGTAAATCTGCCCCTGCTTAATTTTAATGTCAACTCTGATGAGCCCATGTTTCAGCAGAGCAAGAATCCTTGCCACGGTTAATGGTTTAGTGAATAGGTTTTAGCAGTCATCGCAAATGTAAACCTCCCTTTTACTCTCATCCTTCTCCCTTTCCTCCCTTCCCCTCATCACTTCCATGGATATTGTTTTTGCATAATGGCATCCTCAGGGAAAAGGTGTCAGAAGATAATGAGAAGATTTGGCAAAGTTACAAATTAAGAGATATGCAGAGGATCTCGAGGGGATTCAGTCTGCAGCACTGTCGGAGAGATAGTGCGATAAATGCTTCACTGATTACTGACTTGCATGAGTCAGTGGGGAATCAGACTTGTTTTTCTCACTTTTCTCATTGGTAAAATGAAATCCTTGGTCAGAACCTTAGTTACAGGGTAGGAGGGATGCTAGGACTATTGAGGTAGACCCGGGGCACCAGCAACCTCCCAAAGGCAGGTATCCCATTAAGCCTTTGTGTGTGGCATGAGTTAAACTATGCACAAACTGTAGATGAGTTTGGTGAGGACCTGACAGTCTTGGCCACCTGCAGCTGTGAGCTTATGCTGGCCATTTGGGAGAGTCTGTCATGCTGCATATAAGAATGGGACTTGACACTATGGAGAGATGTCTATTCTTGCATGTGTATGTATCAGCAGGGTGTCTAAGGCTCCCTTATAGCCAATAAAGTCACCTAAGAAGTAATACTGCTCACCCAGGCTTCAGCTGCGATGCCCAGGCATAAGGCCTTTAAGATATTCCCACCTGAAACACCAGCCCAAGGTGGACAGGATGGCACAGGAGAAGCAGCTGAGACATGAGCGGTGGGAGAAATGCCAGAACATCTGAAACAACGCTAGACGCCTGCATTATATCCAGTTACTCAGGCTCCTGCTAGCTGGTCCACTGAAAAAAAAAAGCCAACTCCATTGAATACACTGGGGTTCATTTGCCAGGCAAGGGAGGTTGAATACCCTTGTACACATGTGGTCATCTACATTTAGGACTCTGACCCCATAAAATTGAATCCACCTCCCTCCCACCTGCCCAGGTCTTCATTAGCAGAGCCCTAGTTCCTCCCTTGTGTCAAAACAGAAATGTTGAGACCATCTGCCCTAATAGTAAACTCCAAAAGGATGCCAATTCGATGTCTGAGAGCAAGAGGTTGGTTAGCATTACCCTTGTCAATGTGGGAACCCATCCGCCTGCATCAGCCTGCAACCCAGTACTGTGCGCTGAAACTAAACCGAAATGCATAGTATATGGGTCCACAGTGCTTCCTTCGAGATTCTGGTTGTAAAGTTAATAATGACAAACCCTCAGTAATGTAATAGTAGCCTAACGATAGTAATTACCCATGTCTTGGATAGTTTGCTTTTGTTTCATTTGGAAGGTGTATTTTAGTCTCATGCTATTGCTGATTTATTAGGGTTCAATACAAGTGCAGAGAAAAAATAATTAACTTCTAAGTACAATGAGGAAAAGTCCTGATTTATTAAAACCAGCATGAGATACAGACAGGCTCTTTAATTAGGTGAACTGCAGGTGAATAAAAAGTGGTTTTTTTCTAAAAATTAATTATTGAATGCAAAAAAATTGCGGGAGGAAAATAATACATTGGGTTTTGACCATTTTTTAAAACTATATCTTTTAGATTAAATAAGAATTTCAGGCACATGGTGCAGCACTGACATCAAAAAGGTGTTTGCTACTCCTTAAGAGAGATAATTGCAGCTATTGACTTTAACTGTCAGACTTTTCAAGACAAGAGCTACAGAAATCAGTTTGGAAATGAAGTACAGAGAAAAAGGCAAGATACTGGTCAGAATGAGCCGATTACACAGTTTAGTATTTCATGACTGAACAAAACGAGTTCACTGAGAATGATCTACACAGTCTTGATGGTGATGGATCCTCTGGTCAGACAGACAAGCTGCAAATAGAGTTGCTTGGAAATTTTCCATATGAGTGGTTATTTTTAATGGGAAATTCAGCTTTCTGCAGAAAAAAAATGAGAATCAGTCATACTGTGAAAGTCAAATGGTAATGAGCAGTTTCAACTGCATTGACCTAAATGGAGCTGACCTAGAATGTTTCATTTCAGTTCAGTTCTTCAGAAGATAAAATCGGCTTCCCAGCAGTGAGCTCACTGCTTGATGGTGGGTGAAGTTTGAGGGCCTAGACCCTTCCATAATCTGGGTTTCTCAGTGAACCACAGCAGTTTTGGCATCTCTATCAACATGTGCATTTCCAAGGAGTTCAATAAAGCAAAATAAACATTTTATTTTGTGTAACAATAAATAATTTAATCTCAATATTTAAAAAAAAAAAAATTGGGGGCAAAACCAGAAGTTGAAACATTATCATGTTCCACAGGGTGCACACTCTGAAATTTGCGCCTTGTGGCACAAGAGCCACCATGATGGTACCTCCCATCTCCTTGTTTACGTTGGTGTGATTCGGACTCTGCTAAAAAATCATAGCTCTGCAGCCCTTGTACAGTTCTCTACAGGTTTTAGCAAGCATTGCAACTTTTAATAGTATTATTAAGACTCTTTTAGCAACACAGGCTGTTATAGTTGGGATGACTAAGGTGGCTAGCCAGCTATGTAGTCATTGCATCCCTGTGAATCATTGCCTAATGCAAAGGGCTAGGTTGTGGGGTTTTTTTCAGATGAGTTGTTAGTCAGTAAAAAAAAAACCTTTATTGTCTCCTGTAGCCTTGCCACATGCAGAGTAGTAAGTGACGCTTCTGAAGTTATCACTTGGCCTGGAGCTAAGCATCAGCGAAGCAGGCAATTAGTGCAGCAAAATGTGGGACATTAAAACAACTGTGACCCCGCCGCCTGCACCAGACCCCAGAAAGCCGAGCTGGCTGCTGCCTTTGAAAGGCCAGAGGGTGCATAGCCCAGACAGCCCTGGGGTGGAAGAGCTGGCTGCATCCTCAGGGCAGCAGGAAGTTTGGCTTCCCATGGACCAGCCCCAGGAGCGCTGTCCCACTTTTTCCCCTTCTTCCTCCTCTCCCTTTTCTGGGAGAAGAGGCCAGCCCCTGGGCTTACCCCAACTCCATATCCTACTGACGGCAAAAGGCTGTTTTGCCTCCACTGATAAGAAACCTTGAACAAACCTGAGCAAAAAGGTCTTCATTGTTGCAAAGGAGCTGCAAAACAGAATATCCTTAAAATGGACGTGCACACGTAAGAACTCCTTTGCACAACACCCTCTGTAGTGTTGGAGCACTTACCTCGTTTTGCTGACTAGAAGTGGGATGGTGTGCAGGCTCTCTTGTTGCAAAGAGCTTACAGCTTTTTGGCAGAGATTGTCCATGGATGATTATTCAGCGACCCTTGCACAGTCTACGTAACACTTAATCCCTTTCAGTCACAAATTACACGCCTCTACTTAACAATTGGAGATACCAGCCTCAGACATTCCTCCCTAAAACCAAATTTAGCAAACTGACGTGCAAATGGGACGCAAAAAAAGAGTTGGTTCAAGCCTCTGAAATAAATCCTTCTCATATCTGCGAATGAGGAGAGACTGAAGAAGAAAGCTTTATCTTTCTCCAGCTATGAGAGTCATGGCAATGAATTTCCCAAATTAAGTTAGTTCATGAAGTCTTTCATATAGTATTGGATTCTTCAATAACTGCTTTAGATGACAGAATCTGTTCTTTATATATAATTCCTGTATGTCATTGCCTCTTCTTGTGGTCCAGGGACTATTCACGGACCTTCTGCTGGTACCTCTGCCTAGAGGTGCCTTTCATCCCAGAGAATGGTATGTGTCAGGCCAGTGGATGGGTGGAATAGCTTTAACCTTCCCTCCTCCCTGGCTGGCCCCAGTCCACAGCTGACTGGTGGGCACAACTAGAGCGTGATCACAGCTGCTTTGCACTCCTACATTTTGGGCCACCTCCAGAGGTACCACAAATAGGCACTTTTGCCACAGTTCATTCAAGTGAATTTGCGTGTGTTTCTGTCACTGAGCAACAGGTATGAGCAACTTTGGAGTGATCAGGACTGCTCAGTGCAATATTTGTAATAGTTCTTTAACAACAGCTGACGGTACTAGGTAGGGAACATTTTAGACATGAAGTCAGACGTGTAGAAGGACTGCACTTAGTAGTCAGAAAGCAAATTGAGAGCAGAAGTTTAAAAAATGGTCACGCTGACATGATGTGAACGCATTTGGCTGCACTCTGTGCTTCGGGTGCTTATCAGGAGTGGAGTGCTGGTGCCTGGATGTGAGTCATCAGCAAATATTGCTAATAACATGTTCAGCATTGCCAGATTATAGGTCTAAGCAGAAGCATCCTTGTCATATGTCGCCACTGAAATGATGAACAGGTGCCCACCTGCGTACTGAGTTGTGGAAACAGCCCTCTGGTGTGCACCTCACTTCTGCACAATTAAATATATTCCAAACTTCTTTAATTGTTTCCATAGCATCCATCAGGGAGCTCAAAATTGCTTGTATACAGAGAAAAGGATTTCTAGGTTTGTTCACAACTGTGTTTGAAGTAGCATGTTATTATTTCTGAGAGAATGAAATAATCAGTGACACAAAATTATAGTTCCCCTGCCTAGAACAGCATCCCCTTCAAACAGGATGCCCAGAACAATGAAGCCTTCAGATGGTATTCATAATAGAGAAGGAAATACTGTGAGTATGCTAGACTGAAATCCATGCTCTTTATGTCGTTTCTATGTTCTGTCACAGGCTTCCTGAAAGCTGCTGCACAAATCACTTTGCACAATACCTTTCTCATTATCCAGGTGCCCAATTCTAACTGAAAATGAGTTCAGCACCTAAATACTTTTCCATTTTTACTCACAGTCCATGTGCAGTTGCATCACTTCTGTTGATAGGACTAAGAGCTATGTTGTGATGACAGCAATGCTGAAAGCCTGTTATGGTTTGAGAAACCCATAACAATATATTGTTGTTTAGACAATTACTCTATCACCCAATGACCCCTCCCCACCCAGGAAGGGGAATTGGGGAAAAACAAAGAAACATGAGGGTTGAAAAATAAATAGATTTAATAGGATAAGACTAAATAATTAACATTAATAATACTAAAGAACCAGTATTGTAGCCAATATAAAATATAGTAGGATTATACTCAGACCATTCTATCACAGGAAGCTGTGTACTCCCAGCAGGGGACAGCAAATGTCAGACACTGAGAGTGCTGTGGCTTTGGGACGAAGGGAAGGGCTCGGCTCAGGGGCCCAGCGCTGGGTCAGGAAGTCCTCTGGACCACCACCATCAAGGGAGAGAGAGCACTACGCAGCAAACTTTCTAATTCATACCTATGTGACTTTCATGGTATGAAATAATCCTGTTGGCCAGCCTGGGTCAAGTGCTCGGGTCTCGCCCCTCCTCATCCCTGCACCTGGCAAGGCTTGAAAACACTGAGACCTTGAATCCCACATAGCCTAGCTGGCTATAAAACAAATAGTTTCAGCAATTCAGACACCAGAGTCTTCTAAAAGTGCGGTTTCCCCAAGCACTAGAAGATAAATTAGTCCTGCGCCACTCCAACCAGGACAAAACCTCTGAGCCACTCCCTTACTCTATCACTACCAAACTGCTGAGGATACTGCAGAACAAGGACCAGAAGAGATTTTGATATGAGATTTTAAAAGAGAGCATGAATTTGACTGGCTAACAATGTGAAAGGCTGTTTTAAACACAGTTATCAAGCTGTACAACAAAAAATGCAGAAATGCCTTTTACAAAGAGAAGGTATCAGGGCAGATGATGCGAAGGGGCAGAAAACGCAGGGACAACGAACAAAGAGTATGCATCGTAACAACAAACTCCTGTCATTTAACATCATCATATTCTGTCACTGCTTTTTGACTCGGACAACGTTCCAGCTTTCAGTGTTTCAGTTTGCATTCAAGGAGGGAACATCAGGACTGTTCCAAAAATGACTGCTGAACTGCAGAAGTGGTTGGTCGGACGCGTTTGATGATTGATGCCATAGGGATCTGTGGTGAACAGCCTTAAGGAGTTGCAGAGACTTTTTCCCATCACGTAGTTTGTTGACCATTAGTTAAGTTTCTCGACCATTAGTTAAGTTTCTCAACAGTTTCTCAGCATCAGCAGCGATTCTTACAGACTATAATTTTCATTATACATGCCACCAAGGTCATTGGAAAAATCAGATGCAAGACCCATTTGCAGCCATCCAAATTGGCCCATTCAAATATAGATCAGGTCACCTTTCGTTAATAAAAGTTGTGGGAAAAATCTCATATACATCATCAATTAAAAGTATTCAGAAGTTTTTATAGCCCTGAGCACGCAAGTTTTTGACAACCGAGGATCCTGTGATTTCTGTCTGTTTCTCTCCCTTATGAAATAAAAGCCAGACGTATGGAAGTTAGAACTGGTGAAAATGACCCAGGGAGGTGGTTGAGTCACCATCCCTAGACGTGTTTAAGAAACATCTAGATGTGGCACTTCAGGGCATTCTGTAGTGGCAGAGAATGTAGGTTGTTTGATTGGACTCAATGATCTTGAAGGTCCTTTCCAACCATGAAGATTCTGTGACTTCAAGATAATACTGTGTCATCATTTTATTAAAAGGTCAACAAGAAAGCCCATTAAAAGGATAAGTGAAAAAAATCCTAAGTGCAATCAGCCATTCAATAGTCACCCTTCAGCAATATTCAAAAGGCCATTCATGCTTGTAAGTTTCTTTAATAATTAGTTTCTTCTCCTCCTTGGAAGAAAGTCAATATGCTAACTTTCAGAATTGAGCTGTAGGTGAAATGATTTATCTTTTGCCTATTAAAGCCTCAGAGAGAAAATATTTCCTAAGAGTTGATCAAGGTGAAATCTGTTTGAAATGAACAGTTTTGAATTGTATGGAAACTTGCAAACCTTTATGCATTTATATAATGTTGGCGTGGGAATATGGCAATGCAACTATTTTTTTCGTGTTGCTAATTTGACTGAAGTTAGTACTGGTGAAACTGTTTGTATGGCCGGGACAACTGCGTGCTGATGGGCTGTGTCTGGTTTTATCCTCCTGCTGTACTGTCTCTCCTGTGGAGCACCACTGCAGATAGCAAACAGGAGAAATGCATTGGGTCGTCCCCTCATTTAGCATAGGGAGCTGAGGTCTCTGAGACACACTACCCAGCATGGCAGCCACAGAAGAGGAATGCAGGCAGAAAGGTGGGGAAAAAAAACAGTTTCTGGTGTTCAGATGGATTTCTGCCAGCACTGGGACCAAGCATGTAAAAGCCTGAGGATTGGTGGCTCTGCACCATGATGCACACAGGCTAGGTGAGGAGCTTCAAAGGGGGTTGTTGGTGAGAAGATGATTTGGAAGGGCACCTGCAGACAGCTACAGCCTTCCGCTTCAAAGAAGCAGCTGAAGGCTCTTGTTCTTAAGGCAGCAGAGCAAGGGCCAGGCCCTCACATCTGCCACAGCCCAGGCAGGGAGGCTTCATACGCCAGTCAGGCTTCATACACCAGTCAGGCTAATCTTTGATTCCTACTATTTACTAATCCAACAGAAAATGCTACTAAGGTCTCTAACCTTCTATCCTCTTATCTTTCCAGCAATCTTGACACAGAAAAGCTCTGCGGTAAGTTCCTTTTTTTAGGCAAGAACATAACCCGTGCCTGCAGCTGCCCTGCGCAAGTGAACATACTATGTGACATCACTTTTTTTTCCTGTTTAATCTTCATAGCTCAAACAGAAAATTATTTCCATTGAAAGAATTCCTGGGAGAATGCAAGTGGCTTATAATCTTTTCAGACTCTTGTCATCCATTACAGGCAGAAATTACTTTGAAAATGTTTTTCCTAATCCATACTTCACATTCTCTGAGCTTCAGGTGCTGTTCTGATGTAGAGATAGATAGATAACTTTTATCTCCTTTCCCTTTCATATGAGAGATTTTTTTTTTAGCTAGTTCATTACTTTCAAAGCTGTGAGTCTTTTAGCAATTTTGAAAAGTATCCCACTGGAGGAAAAAGTTCATTACTTTGCTCCAACTTGATCCAGTAAGAACAGAAGTTTGACAAGTTCTGTCATCCTTCATCACAAGAAAAACCTCAAGTTTGACTCAGCTACCCATTTCAATGCCTTGTTCTGAGCTGTGAGTCATTTCCCCAAAACTCTGTTTGCTCTCCAGCTGGCCTTACAGCACCTGATTTAGGAATGCTGCTTGCAGCAGAAAACAATTCACAGAAAAATTCTGCAACACTTTCTACAAAGCATCAAAAAAAAAACAAACAAAAAAAAAAAACAAAAAAACCCAAAAAAACTATGCTTGACAAAACCAGCCTATTTCTGAGAGAAATATGGTAATCTGATAAATTTTCCAATGATCAACAACATTGAAGACTTCTAAAAGCTGAAAATACTGCCAAGTTGACCACCAGCACACTTACTCTCCCACAGAGCAGCTCCACCCATGGCTAAGAACCACCTCAGCCTATGGCTTATAAATGCATGTCAAGAGACTCAGCTGAAGTGAATTGGGCTGTGATGACTTCTGCTGGTTGAGGGTCTGGCCAAAATTATATAAACATGGTCAAGGAAGATAGGGGATTTTGTTCTACAAGGATTTTGTGCTGTTGGTGTTGCACTGGAGGCTTGCAGGTTTGCTTCACACCTGAGCCCACTGGCTACCTCAGATGGGCTCTGTTTACTATCTGTTTTGATTAAATATGGGCTGGTTTAACTGTATTTTAAATCTTTTATGTGTTGCTGCTAGGGTGTTTCTCATCTCTGAATCTGGTACTGAGTTTACTTGACACATGTTTAAGCTATTGATTATACAGCTTTTTCTGACTTACCCGAGTTCTCCTTGGAAATGATACTTCACTTCCAGGATACTAATTCACAATTTGTTTTCATTTTAAATCATTTCATTCAGCCTCTTAGCAATATCAAGTTATGTTGTAGTGCTCCCGATACTTATGCTTTCACAACTCCCCTGAGAAGCTCACGCTGATGTCCTAAAACCCTCAAAGCATTGCTATTTATTATTTCAAAAAGCTCCTATCTAATCTTGTTCTTCCTATCTGCCATTTAGATGTTGTTTTTTCATGTTCTTCCACCTGAGCTGATGTCTAAATGCCTTGTCTAACACAGTCTCTAGCTTTAACATAATTGTCTGTCTCTTTTTTTCCCACGCTTTTCCCTTTCTGTGCCTCCCTCTGTTGTATTTCACCCCATCGACAAAATGGGAACTCTGGTCGTGAATTCCCACGTTTGCCTCCTACTCTTGCCGTAATCCCTCTGATTGAATTATGCCCCCTGGTTTTACATCAGCTCTTTCTGTTAAAGCATCCTTTGCTTTAAGCAGCTATGCAACAACATCCTGCAACCTACGTTATTGCCATGATTTTTGTTAACAGTATCTTGCATACATCATACTTGTTGAAAATGTAATCACGGTACCTGGGACTAGAAGCTTACCTGGCCAACTCATGGTCTCTTCATCTCAGAGAAAAACAACTGGTCTCAGCTGACCCTGACTCGCAACAGCCCCCACTTGATCTTACCTCCTCTAAGCGCTTTACCAGAATTATTCCTTTTTGTATCAATGTAATCAGATTTAGTACATACACATGAAAACTGTGTTTCCTACTGGTAACTGTAGACTATTGGACTGAAAATCCAGTTTAGAAAGAAAATGTAGATATTTTGAAAATATGTCCGTTTCAGCTCTCAAACGGATATTTAAAATTTTCGTCAGTTTGACAACTCATTTGTTAAAAAAAAATGTTTTGAAACAGCGATTTTGAGATTTTAAGTACTCCAGGAATGATTTTGAGGGAAATGAAACAAAATTTAAAAATAAATTCATCCGTGTCATTGTAACTCTTGTTCATGTTATATATTTATATATTTAATAATACCATAGCTGAATTCAAATTTGATAAAATTGATATTTAATGAAATAGTGATTTTTTTCAGGTCATGAATAGGTGACATGGGTTTTCTTCTTCTTTTAGAATATTTTTCTCAGCACTTAGGAGAGTATGAAAATGTCCTATCTGTCTTGGAAGACTTAAACATAACCATACTGAAGGCAATGGACAAAACAAAGAAAGTAAGTAAAAATAATGACCTTTTCTTTACATTGTATATTTTGTTTATTTGAACATGTAACCAGTATTTTTCTTATCTGCGTAAAGTTACTAATTTGTATTTAGGTTCTTCCACATACATATGTTTGTAGCGAAAGTCCAGTATGAAAAGGTTGAGTATCAAAGCTGTAAAGCTCTGTCTGCAAAGTATTACAGTTTGGATATAACCAAAATTGTCTTTGCGAATGATCTGAAGGATGTTCTTCATGTTGTCGTCCCAAGAGAGGGTTCCACGTCCCGTGCCAAATGCGGGTAAAAGTTTTATCAGCATATCAACATTTGAAATGAGTCTGAATTTGAAAAAAATAATCCAAGGGTTTTTTTAAGTAGAAAACATGTTAGTAAAAGATGGTAATGACTTAAACTATTTTAATGACTATCATTAAATTAGGCAAGAGTCATCTGGAGACATACTGAAAAGGTGTGTTTATGTTACTGTTAAATTTAGATTCCAGGATAGTTTGAAAAGATTTGAAAGGGCTGTAATATCTCTTCCCATGTTCCCTGAAGCTGAACCCCAGTACTTTTATGATTATAAAAACCGTGGGCAGCATCTGTGTGTCCCAACTACTTAGTTCCAAAATATAACTGGCCAATGAAAATCACTTGAACGTATTTCTAATAGTAAATAACAGAAGACATATAAATTTGGGTTGGATTAAACGTCCTGACCAAGAACAAGATTTTATTTCCATTTCAGGCATTTTAAACAAAAGCAGCACTCACAGAGTCAACAAGGAGGAGGTGTTAGAGCTGTTGCTCACCGGCACAGCAAGTAAGCCTTCACCCCAGAGGGAGGAGATGTTTCTCATTTGCAGAAGCTCAGTTTCTCCATCCATCCATCCTTCCGACAAGGGGTGTAGCTATGCTGCAGGACATGATATGTGGCCAGTTCACTTGGCACTCAACTCATTATGGTCATACCTGCTCGTATGTTCAGACTTGCTCATTCATACCACATCCCAGCTCAATGTCTGATCAAAACTGCATCAAGACATTGGGTAGTATGCTCCTTTTCCCTGACCGAACAGTTAAATATTCTGTGCAAGGTGGAACAGCTTCAAAAGGTAAGGGAAAGCACAGATCGGGGAAGAAAGTGAACCTAGATCCTCCAAACACAAGCCAGGCCCATACCACAAGGGTATTCACTGGAAGGTGAGCAGTCAACAATAGAAATTGCAGCCAAAAATTTCCAGTAAGATCCCATGAGGGGGAAAAAAACTTGATTTTTTCAGTCAGTCAATGGGGAGAAATCTGTGCTTCTCTATCGAAGTTGTTATCTTTGGCATTCAGGTGCTTGCAAGAGTGCAGTACTCATACATTTTACATGAACTGCCAAAATAAAAACATGAAAGTGTAGCTTATTTATTTAGAGCTTGAGCCAGTAAACTGAATGTCTCTCTGTTCATGCTGTGCATCTTCCACTCCTAATGAATGTACACTGACTCACTGCCTCATTGGGCTGGACACTGAAAACCAACAGCTTAGTTTATTCTAGCTATGCATAATTAAAAAAAAATTACCCATGTGTATAAACTACTGCTAAAGGTCAGGACATGTCATCTGATACCTACTGGAAGTAAACAGAACACAGCATTTAAGAATTCAGAAGTTAATTACAGAGGAGGAGGCACAGTAGACTAATCAGACTTGTAAGAAGTAAGCATTGGCCTGACTAGAAAATGGATAAGAAAATCTGAAAGAAGTGTTTCATTTGTCTGCCTGAGGTACCCATCTGGAAAAAAAAAAAAAAAAAAAA
>VXBH01008313.1:351914-369626 GCA_013400035.1 Rynchops niger | reverse complement strand
AAAAAAAAAAAAGAAATCAAATAAACCAAAAAAACCAACACTATTTCTTTAAATTTTATTTTCCTAACTGAAGATTCAAGCTTAATGGGTTTTCTGTCTTGCAGGAATATCCCAATTGACTGTTTGTTAGACATGGTAGAACTAGAACAAGGTTAACACTGGAAAAAATAATTTTAATTCCAATTAGTAGACACAGTGTGTAAACACAGTCAAACAAAAAATGTGTCCTCAAATATTCTAACATAGAGCTTTCTACCACAAATATGCCCAGCAACGATGGCTTTGTATGGAAATTAATTTCACAATTTGAGTTTGGGATTATTGGCAAGAGGAACTCAGTTCTCAGGAAACAGATAGGTTATGTGACCTGGCTACCTGATAAATCATTGGAGTGCAAATAATAAAATTTCCATCTTAATTAGTCCACGCTTTTACTGAAGTCTAAAATCTGGAATATATCCACCTAAGATCGGAGCTGGAGGTGCAGCAAAAGTTAGTTAACATATTAACATAGCATGTATAAATGATGTTCATTGCCAGGGACACACACAAAATGTGATGTAGCTCCTAGCTCAAGTTGACTCCCCAGGTCAAACAAGCAGATGCTCAGAAAAGGGTGGTTTGGTTATGAGTGGCCATTGGCATGTGTGCAGAGCAAGGCTTGGGTTTCCCCTCCTAGTACAGATTAAAACTGTGTCATCACTCTGCCATTGCAGCAATCTAGTGCCTTGAATAGTCACTGGGTAATGGGAGCATTTATTACTATCTTCCAAGCCATCATCTAGTTGGAAATATTCATATATAGGAAAAAAGCCCAGAACTGAAGCTTTGACACAAAGACATGGTGTATTCCAATGATTAGGACCAAATTTCCAAGGAACGAATTCTTCTATTAAAAAGCAAAAAGAAAAACTGCTGAGACTGAACCCAAACTCCGCTCTGCAGAGCATGGGGCTGATTACGGACCCAGTCCTCAGGGCTGCTGTGGGCTTTCATAGAATCATAGAATCGCTGAGGTTGGAAGGGACCTTTAAGATTATCAAGTCCAACCATTACCCTACCCTGACAAAAACCTTTTCTAAACCATGTCCCTAAGTGCCCCATCTACCCTTTTTTTTAAACACCTCCAGGGATGGTGAATCCACCACCTCCCTGGGCAGCCTATTCCAATGGTTAATAACCCTTTCAGTGAAAAAATGCTTCCTAATATCCAATCTAAACCTCCCCTGACATAACTTGAACCCATTTCCTCTCGTCCTATCACTTGTCACCAGGGAGACGAGGTCAGCCCCCACCTCTCTACAACCTCCTTTCAGGTAGTTGTAGAGGGTGATAAGGTCTCCCCTCAGCCTCTTCTTCTCCAGGCTGAGCAACCCCAGCTCCCTCAGTCGTTCCTCATAAGGTTTGTCCTCCAGACCCCTCACCAGCTTTGTAGCCCTCCTCTGGACACGTTCCAACACCTCAATGTCCTTCTTGTAGTGAGGGGCCCAAAACTGAACGCAGTACTCGAGGGGGGGCCTCACCAGTGCCGAGTACAGGGGGATGATCACTTCCCTAGTCCGGCTCACCACGCTGTTCCTGATACAGGCTAGGATGCTGTTGGCCTTCTTGGCCACCTGGGCACACTGCTGGCTCATATTCAGCCGGCTGTCCACCAACACCCCCAGGTCCTTTTCTGATGGGCAGCTTTCCAGCCACTCCGCCCCAATCCTGTAGCGCTGCATGGGGTTGCAGCGCTTTCCGTCCCCTCCAACTTTTCGTGTATTTGAGAAAGCTCAGCACCTCTTATCAGCATCTGCTAAACTTTCCCAGAGTGCATGCCACTTCAGATAGGCAGCTTGTTCAGTCTTAGGTATTTAGGGGGAAAAAAGAGAAACTTGGCACTTCATTCATTTTATTTATCCAGTTTAGAGTCAGATAAACAGTCACCACTCAGTCCTTCCTATAGAAAATTCCTGCTTTCATACCAATTTATGTTGCCGTACTTTGCATGAAAGGCAGCGGTGGAGTTGGAACCCTCGAAAAATTGTTCAGCTTCAGTTTCCGAGGAAAACCCAGAGAATGAAGATGGATCAGTCTTCAACAAAAAGCTGAACAGTGGATCAACATGTGTGAAAAATCCCAAACCCTAATCTATAAAGCCTAGTTATTCTAGATATAAACAGAGATAGAAATTAAACCCCCCTAAAATGTAGTGCTTAATATGGTTTTCTTTACTTTTTGGCATGTGTTAATCTAAGTTTGGTAACACCAAAGTGTGTGGCCTTACTTGACTCCTATCCATAAATCTAGTACGCAAGTGTGCACCAAGTAGCTTTTGCACGTGATTTGACTCTTCATGTTGTCTTGCTAGGGTTTTTTTTTGTAAAATCACAAACATTAATGAACAAATACCTTAGATTTTGTTTACAAATATTCCCAACTTGTTCAGCCTTTAGTCAGAAAGGTCTCTCACTAAGAGCAACCAGAGTTTGCCTTGTGTACGGACTCCTGGGTTTAAATCTGGATCAACCAAATTGTCCCCATCACTCCAAAGGATTTCCATGTGTAGGTATTTTTAACCCAACAGATTAGCAGATAACTGACTCCCGCAAAGTAATTGCAGGATAATTTCTGTGTATTTTATTTCCCTCTGCGGTTTGAAAGCACAACTTTCCTGAACTAAGCTTTTCTCCAGTCTTCCAGTCCCATGCTATCTGAAATTAAAAACATCAAGTCATCTAGAGGACATAACATTCCAGTCTTTCAGCACTTTCAGGACACTTTGAAACCAGACTTCCTTTCACCATCCTAGGGTCAGATTGCTCCAGCCTAGTGGTCTCCTTCAAACAATTAGGGGTTTTCCCAGGTCTCGATGCTGTACGATGAGCGTGAGGGGAACAAAATCCCAATAGCAGACTTTTACTAAGGCAAAGTTACAGGGCAGCGTGTTAGATAGGAAGACAGGAAGCCCTCGTGGGCGTAGGAACGGTTCATGCTCCGTTGCTTGGTGGGAAGGTGGAAAGCTAAAAATGCAGAGAAATAGATATAGAAAGGAACATCCTTCAGCAGGGAGAAGACTGAGTTGCATTTGCAACCAACGTACATTTAATACAAAAAGCATCCTACCAGAGAATGCTGGGGCATCTCCTTTGGTTTTGTTTTTTTTTGTTTTGGTGCTGGTCTCTTGTGTTTTATCTTACACAAGGAAGGGAAAGGTATATCTGAGGATTTTTAGAGGGACTTGTGGCATTTGATCATTTCTTTCCTTAGGGTGGAGAGTCTGCATGAGTTGCTTATGCAGGAGTGGTTAGGAAAGATTAATCATTGGTGACAGTCGTTTTTCTTGTACCTGCCAGGTTGTTGTTTTCCTGATCAAAGTACAAGCTGGGATAGTTCTGTTTATCTTGTCTCTTCTTCATCTCATATATGGGAAACATTAAAAATTAAAGTCAGTGAATTTTTACAAAAGCATTGGACGGCTTGTTCCTTTAAGCCTTTTCTTTTTTTCCCAACATCTTTTATAACAAAACACAGAAGCATATTTAATTAGAATATTTAATCTCGACCTTTTTGTTACCCAAATAACCATAACACTTTCAGCAAGCTGCATTTTTATTCCAATCCATAGCTTCCAGTCACATACAAATACAATGAAGAGAAGCTTTGCAACCCACAGCACAGAAAATAATATCTGCCACTGAGTAATGATGTAGGTAGATAAAAATAGGCCAATTTTTTTTTTAAGATGCTTGACATCTGGATTATATTGACTTGTGAATACTGAAAATCAAAAACTGGCAGGCCAAAGAACGTGTCTCCCTTAAGTTATCAAGCCATAAAATTGTTGCTATTTGTCAGCTATTCAGTAAAAACAAGTTTTGCTCTATCTTTTTTTATTTCTGGCATTGCTATAGTTTATTGCAAATGCAACCTGCTGGTGGTGGTGAACTATTCTGTGCTCAGTAAATTAGCCCATTTAATCACCAAAAATGTAATTTTCATGTGAAATGGAATTGACCATATAGAAGCGTTCATGAGCTCACACATAGGCACCTAGTGGTATTTTAGAAAACCTGGGTTGTTGAAGGGTGTCCAAGATGTCTGCACAGGCCTGACAAAGAGCATACAGGACTTCTGGGAGACCCATGGGCAAAAGGAGTCATCCTTCTTGGTCAGCAGCTGGAAACCAGGTGGGTTTGGCACCAAACTCTAGTTAAGGTACTTTAATAACTTGGAGGTTTCCAAAGGACTTTTCCCAAGGAGCTGTCTCATAGAGGAAAAGCTGACAATGGCTTACACTGATCCAACAGTGCCTTTTATCGAAGTCCTAACACCCATTTGAAGTTCACTCTTTTTTCACCAGCTGAAGCGCATGCCCCTCCTCTCCTGCCTCCCTCTTTCCCATTTGCCAACAGCACGGGGTCATTTTCCAGCCAGGATGTATCCCCATGTGTCCCCACTGGCACCCGCACAGTGCAGGCTGGCAGCAGACGCCGGGGGGAAAGCAGGGACCATTGCAGATTATTTTAAAGCCCCTGCTCCCCAGGGCAGTTTGTGCTGCAGTGTTGGTGAAAGTCTAAGTTGGTGGCCAAATGACTGTGCCAAGGGGATTTCAGGATGGGACTTGCTTCCTGCTCCATGATTTCCGTGGCTGTTGGCTTGAGCCTCACCTAATGCATTATTCTATCATAGAGCTGATGATGGTCTTGGTGCACAACGTACCAGCTCTTAACTTACTGGGGTAACTACCAAAATTCAGGCTTTTTGCATCAACACATCGGCGAAATGATGGGAACTGGGAATCACTGCGAACAACTGAGCCCGGCAGAGATGCTTCCTCAGGAGAGTGGCACTAAGTGCCCACGTAGTTGTTTCTTTTTTCCTTGCAAACGGAGGCCACCCTGTGAACTGTCTCAAAAGCGACTTTAAAAAAAAAAAAAAAGGCAAACTGAAACGGGCTTTTATGGTTAACAGTGCTAAGAAGGTGAAACTTTGGTCCAGTGAATGAGAGTGGAGCTGGACCCAGATATAAACTTTATATCTGAAGCACAAATCCAATAACTATAGTGCAGCAGCAGGCTCTTGGATGGACTTGAGTAGGGCTTTTGTACAGCCGATAGGAAACATTTATGAATGATTCTATGAACAGCAACATGAGAAATTCAAATCTAAAGTAAAGGGAACATCAAAATAACCAAGAAGGACTCTCAGCACAGTAGGAAATTGTTTAAACAAATATTGAAGATCCCTCCTTAATCTGTTCCTCTGTGTCTTCTTTTCATCATCTTTATTTCTTTGTTCTCATTCCATTTCTTTACATCTCTCTTCTTCCTCAAAATTACAGCAAGATCTTTCTTCCATAGATGAAAGCCAGAAAGTGGTTTGGCTGGCATAGTTAAGGTACACTTTTTCGAAGTTGAATCAAGAGAGAGATGACCTCCGAGCACACGCTCCTCCTGTCACTACAGAGGGTGCAGTTCTTTGGAGACAAAACACCGCAAACTTCCATGGAAAGGAATGGCAGGCAAACATAGGAGATGAGGGATGAAACACTACTAAATGTCTCCTTTTCAGACTCTGAAGTCTCGTGCTCTTTGCCTTGGAGGGAATTTCTTCCCTCCTTTGCAACTATTTTATGAAGGACACCAAATGATCTGTCTGTGACAGCTGGGGACCAGACTTGTGAACTAGCAAACATCACTTAAGCAGCAGTAACCATGAGTGGTTTATACCCAGCATTTAAATATGCAAAACATAATTCAGACTTTATTAAGTTTAGAATGGAAATGGAAGATAAATCTCATGCACTAGAGCAGTCAGGTTCTGGAATGGCCTTCCGAGCATTTGAGGGCAAAAAAACCCTAAGTGTTTTTTTACATGTTGCTTGGAAAAATGTAGAAAGGGGAGCGTGTGGTGTGCAACAGCAAGATGCTGGATTCAGTGACTGACACAGCATGTCTAATCATTCATTTTTCTGCTTTGCTTAAAAAAAACCAAACCTAAGTGACGTCAATGCAGGTTATTACTGGAAAGCTTCTTGTATAGCCTAAAAATAGGAGCCAGTCAGAGAGAAGATTGCAGGAGCTGAAAGAGTAACACAGGGACATGCAATTTAGTTACTGATGATGCATTTATAGTAATTATGTAAATCACTGCACTCTGGAGGGTTGATACCCATTCTAAACCAGAAAGCCTCAGATTTTTTTAATTGCATATTTAAGTAATAGTAAAAGTAGCGATTATGTAAATTGTATCGCAAAACAAAACAACTGAAAAAAAAGCTAGACAACCATATCTTGACAATGGAGTTCCACAATTAACATTCTGTTTGAGCAAAAAACGAGGTTTAAAATTGTTTTGTTTCCTTTTCTCAAAATCTGTGTTAAATTGGCTGGCACCACTTTTTGCACGTGATTAGAATTTATTAACAGTTTCCACATAATCTAGTTTAGTTGTCTTTGAAATCTCATTTTACAAATGCACCTTTTGCAGAATGAATGTAATGAATAGCTGCTCCCAAAGAATAATTTAAGGCGGGTATTACTCCGTTTATCCTGATTATTAATTTTTATGCATTGGCTTTGAATCCAGCTCATTCGTTCCTTGCGTTCATCACTAAGTGTTTTTCAGGTGAGCATCAGTCTAAAATACCATAGCCAGCTCCCGTTTTGATGTTTTAAAGTGGACAAAATATCCAGATTCCACTGGAAATGAAAAGCCAGAACAAAAAGGAGTTATTAATTTTATTATTCCTTATAAAGAAATAGAAATCTGCTCAGGGTGAAGATTACACAAAACACTGAAAGCAGACAGATATTGATTCAAGACAGCAGTGGTACATACTGCAGCATGCAATGATTATTTTTAATACTGTAACCCAACTGACAAAAATACTGCAATCTAATGTCTTTCTTATCTGCACACAGTAAATTCTTTCTGTACATTTGATTGCTTCCGGCTGTCTTCTAATGACAGTTAGCTCTATTGCACTAGTTAGATAGGACATATACTGTATTTTCTTCCATTACAGCGTCTAGGGGGTTTGATTCTCATAATTACTTAGAAGATGTAAGATACTGATTGAAAGACCATAGAGGAAGAAGAGAGTTTCAGGGAGAGTGGGTACTTTCTGAATTCCACATCAGAAAACATCCTCTCAGAATATTTATCATCCAGTTACTCAAGCAAACTGCAGACTCAGGACTTGTCTTTCTTGCATTAATGGTGTGTTTTCACATCCTACCAGCTGTCTTCAGGTACATTCAGTGGCTAGGCACCACTAGCATGGATGTTGTAAGTTAATACCATGGAGGGGAAAGAGGACTGAAAGATTTGCTGTAAATTCATGCTTTTCATAGAGGAGACAAAGGGAAAGACAGAGCCAGAAAACCAATAGAAGGCAGATTAGACATTACATGCCCTGTGCTGCCCATTCCCAACGTCAAGAATAAAAGTTGAATGGAGGAAAAAAAACATCCTACCCTTCCGGGCAGATGTTGGCTATGTTGCAGTAAAAAATGCATGAATTGTTGGGCCAAAAAAAGAACAAAAGATTCTTTTAATCAAAAAAATAGTTTTGCTTTTCATTCTAAGAAAAAAATAGCAATAATTTCAAAATTTCATACTGTTCTTTCAAAGAAATGACAGGTATGGTGCCGTTCCCCACCTCCATTTTTCACAGGCATTTAATTCAGTTCTAATATCAGACCAAATATAGCCCTCTAAAATATTATCATAGAATTAAAGAATGGTTCGGGTTGGAAGGGACCTTAAAGATCATCTGGTTCTGCCGCTCAAAGCCCCATCCAGCCTGGCCGTGAACACTTCCAGGGATGGGGCATCCACAGCTTCTCTGGACAACCTGTTCCAGTGCCTCACCACCCTCACAGTATAGAATTTTTTCCTGATATCCAATCTAAATCTCCCCTCTTTCAGTCTGAGGCCATTACCCCTTGTCCTATCATTACACCCCCTGATAAAGAGTCCCTCCCCATCCTTCCTGTAGGCCCCCCTCAGGTACTGGAAGGCCGCTATAAGGTCTCCCCAGAGCCTTCTCTTCTCCAGGCTGAACAGCCCCAACTCTCTCAGCCTGTCCTCATAGCAGAGGTGCTCCAGCCCTCTGACCATCAGTGTTCAATATTAGATCTACAAAATGAGAGAGGATTCTAAAGCAATTGTTGAAGTCCTAAAGACTAGCCTGTCTTGACTGAACTCTGAAGAATTGTCCAAGGCTTTTCAGTGTAAAAAAAAAAAAAAAAAGCAGATGCCTTCAACGCATTTTTGTGTTGTTTAAATTTCAAAGCCTTATCAAGTTAAAATTTTGGTGGGAATTTTTCAATCAATCCTTTTTGAGTAATCAGAAATCGACAAAAGGATAAAAAGTAGTAACATCAAAATATTAGAGTAATAAAGGAACTTGTTACTAAGCTCTAGCTGCACTCGGCTTTTAAAAACTGTTCCTATTTGCAGGCATAGTTGTTTCTCATAGTCTACTTTGTAGCTAAAATACCTATAAAACTGATTAAATGCAGTCTGTAAATTCCTAAAAAGAATCCTCCAGAAGTAGTTTTGCTTTTGAACCTGGATGACTTGACCTAAATTCCATAGGTTGGTTTGTTGGGTTTTTTCACTCCCTAATTTTTGATGAGACAGACTTCCCAGTGGTTACAGTTGGAGCCTGGATCCTTTTTGCCTAAATCCATGTACTCAATTGTTCATCAGCTCTCTGCTGTAAATTCACCTGAAGAGAGCAATGCTGGTGGGAGTGCTAAATATATCACCCTGCCACAAGGCAGAGATTCCTATGACTGAACAGGTAATGTCTAGGGACATTATTAAATGAAATTTGGGGATTTCATTGCATAGGATTTTCTATCTTTAAAATTTATTCAAGATGGTGACTGTTGCTGCAGTCAACTCAAACACAGCTAAATTCAAAAAGCTGCAAGTGATAAATTCAGAGCCGTCGTGCAGGGATATTCCAGAGATTCGCCCCTTTAGTCTCCTCTGAGGTCCTTATCAGAGTAATGAAAACTCTTGGGAACTTCTTTGATCTGTCTTGTGGAAGTCTTATACCTACAGGTATAAGAAAGAGACAACACTCAAATTTCGCTGGTAGCAGAGAAGATGTGTTAAATAGTCAGAAAGTAAAAAAAAAAAAAAACAAAACCCAAAAAAACCCCAAAAAAACCATAACCTTAATTAAGTTAATATCCATATCTTTAAACATAAAAGTACATAAAAATAACTTCACAGCAGAAAAAGAAACGTTTAACCCAGCCATTCTCCTGTCGATACCTATCAAAACCACCAGCAGCTTTGATGTTTTCCTTGTATTCTTACAACCTTCTCCGGGGAGCAATGGCATTAGACGTGTCCCCGCTACCTGCTGACAGAAACCACAGCCAGACCACAGTTTCTTGTCTCTAAGCTACGCGGTGCACTTAAGAGCAGTTAAATAGGAGTTACATTTTATCCACGCGTGAATTCTTCTGATGGATGCTATTACAAATGTGTCCCAATATTCTCCCGCAGTCACCCCTGGCTGCCTATTTTATTTCATTGCTTTTGTCAGCATTGCAAGTGGTTGGTAGGGACCGCCACTGTTCCAGTTCTCTAGGCAGAATTTAAACATGTGATTTATTCTAAATGTAATACCTCAATAAACTTGTAAAGCTTGTGCCACATTCTAAAATGGAAGTTGAATCAATTTAATAGTTTGGCATGTTATGCCTTTGCTCAGCCGTACAACAAGGATGCTGTAAACGTTCCGTTTGTGTGAAGGTGACACAGTGAGCACCTCTGGATCTGGCTTCTGTTGAAATTATAATTTTATTCTGACTCTGTTCTGATTCCATCCTATAGTCTGGAGAATTAGATCTTAGTGTTTGAAATGAAAAAGGCTTGAAATCTTTATCATTTTAGTACAGTTATTCTAGCTAATTTTATTTCTTGAATTTGAAGTTGTAACCCAGGGCATTGTCCCACAAATGTAGGATCTAAACACACAGGGCAGGAGACGTTCCATAATCAAGGGAAATTGAAGTAGATTATTCCTTACTGAGTTTTATTCAATGATAACTACTTTTCAGTTGCCTTGGGGATATTTTCTGTAAAGATAAGCATAAATAACTTTTATGAAATTTTTTGATACAACATATAAAATAAAAAAAACAGAAAAATGCAAAGTAATATAACAGTAATAAATCATTATTACATGTAATGTTATAAATAAAATAAAGTACAAATAAAGTTATAAAGTGTTATATAACATAAACAATTATATAGCAAAACAGCAATATAGGAAGGAGAGGCCAAGAGGAGTAGGTTTCTTCAGTCTGGAGAAGAGGCTCTGGGAAGAGGTAATCCTGCTATCTAAAGGAGGGTTACAGAGAAGACAAAACGACATTGCCTTTTTCAGGGGTGCATAGCAAAAGCACAGGAGTCAACAGCTACAGCTTGACACGGGAAAACATTGACTAGACATAACCAAAAATACTTTGCACAGAGGGGGTGATACAAAGGTTGCCCATAGATATGGCGTAAATCTCCATCCTTGGAGGTGTTCCAAACTCAGGTGGACATAGTTGGTCCTGCTATGAAAAGGGGGTTGGACTAGATGACAGCCAGACATCCTTTCCCACTAAGTTGGTGGAGCTCTTGCCTAAACTCACACCGCTTCTGAGTTATTTTTTGTCACAACCAGGTTTAGTTTGCAAGCACCAAATAAGCAAACGTGGGTATCTCCCTCCTCAGCTTATGAGTCGCTCAGGGAGCTGCTCCTCTGATAAGTGGATCAGCGTGGTGTCAGGTCACCCAAGGGGAGAGGATCGGGGCTGGCACGAGGGCTTGAGACAATCAAGAGAGTTGCTGAACCCATGGTAGCCCTGAGGTGTGAACTCTCTTAGGCAATACCTAAGCCCTGCCTCCTCCACTTTACGGAAGGAGAACCTCTTCTGCACCTTCCAAGGCAGCCCTAAGCCAGTTTTAAAGACCACAGTGACCTTTTCCACAGGGAAATCACTAATTGTGTGTATTTTCAGTTGCATTAATGGAAACCCAAATCTTAGCTGCTTACAAAGGTCGCAGTTGTCTCTTGATGAGGAAGAGGTGGAAAATTACCCTCATTCACTCACCACCAGTAAAACTAACAAGCAGAATGATACCTTAACACAGACTTATTTCATCTGGACTGCCCAAACTGCTGTGCTGTATAATGTATATGCTAATGAACAGTAATTTACAGCTAATGAAATTCAAGAAACAGGCCAATTTTTCTGGTTTATGTACAGACACCACCAGCGGGTAGCATTACTCAGTGGTGGTGCAGTGTACTGACAAAACAAATGCTGGGCACGCCAGTTAAGCTGATTCTACAATGACATAGGCTTAATAAATTGATACATATTTTTCTGAATTCAGAATTAACATATTCTTTCTTCCAGTGAAATCTTGTACCAGTGTGCCTTTAGTAAAATGCAAACGAAGGCACTTTTCTGTAGGAAGTAAGGTGGTGTAACGATAACAAAGCATAGCTGGTAATTCCTCATTGCCCAGAACTGGAGTTGAGGTTTAAATTGAATTGTAAAAGACAATCTTTTTCCCTCCATGACTTAAATTATAATAATGCCAATAATTTATATATGCTGAATACCTTCTTCCATAACAAAGGATTTTAGAAGGACGGGCAGGAGTAGTTATCTTTCAGCGGGAAGGCGTTGAAGTTATCTAACGCTGCTGTGAGCTCAGAATTGCTGGCCTCAGAGACGTTATTTAAAGAAAAACATTGAGTAGCCATTTGCCCAGCTGGGTGCATTAAGCGAGTTTGGTAGTTCTGCATAGAAGAGTTGTAAACAATCAATATTTGCATAAAATCTACATAAGGAAAGAGTCTTTGCTAATTCTAGACTCCCATAGAAGATGTTAGCATCTTGCCTGCCTAGCCCATCTTTACAAAAAAGCTCTGCGTACCAGATAAGGAAACTCTACGCCGTATTTAAAGAACATAAAGACTTTTTCCACAGAGAAGCCTTTAAATATAGAACTTATGGGACAACAGAACAGGAAGAAAAAAGACTAAATTCTGGTGCAATGCACAAACCTGGAGTAGTTCTGATGAAAAAAAAAAAAAAACCAAAAACCTAAAAAAACCAACCTTAATAACTCTCAGATGCAGGAAAGCATTTCTGCAGGAGTCAAAAAGCAGCCTCAGGGGGTGGCAAGTATTACACAGCTTGTATTTACACCATCCTCCTGCCAGCGAGGGCCCAGCTGAACAGTTTGCAAAATGAAAATAGTGTCAGTGTACATTTTAAGTCGTAATTCATCATGCCAGAATCAGATTTACTGTGACTATAAGCAGGAAGCTATACGGAGGTATCCGTAGCACTTACTTTTTCAATGCCCAGAATTTAAAAAAAAAAAAAAACGTTGATTATCCTCTCTTGTGAGATTGCTTAGGTATTTAAAAACTTACAAGAAATGGTCAGTTCTGTCATGTTTTGTTCATTTATTTCCAAGTGCACTGGTGAAAGCTGAAAAATTAAAACACATCTCGGGTTTCTACTGCAGGGTTTTATTTGTCTGTCCGTGCCCCACAGATTCACACATGTTGTTCTAACATGCAACAGAGAATCAAAATTGTTGGAAATGAAATTATCTCTGTCAGGTGCACCAAAGTTTTAAATCGGTTACAATGGAGACAACTTAGAAGAAGAAAAAAAATCAGCTTTCCTATTGCAAAATAAGATGTATTAATTATAAAGGTTGCCATAAATGTTATTTACCGGACTGGCGTGAACCTCAGGTATCCACTCAAAAGGCAGACAAACAATCTCTCATGAGTATTTTAAAAATCTATAAGTAAGAAATTATTTGTTGGAGAGTGACTCACACCTGATTAATCTGAAGACAGAAGTAAATATAGAAGACTGTGAAGCTCCTGGCTACATAAGTAACTGACGATTCACAGATGGTTTAACATCTGAGATTTCTGTAGCAGAAGTCTTCCAATAAGAACTAACTTAATAATATATATTGTGAAAAGATTGCTCTCATTTGAGAGAAAAGTGCTTTAAAGCTATTATCTTACAATCTTTTATTTTACATTTAAATTTCAAAACATCTCGTATTTGTATTCTGATTGCAAACACGTAGATGAAAAGAGAAGTCTAAAAGTGAAAAAGGCATTTCAGCTGTAATTCACATTGGGAAGAACAGGGAAGAGTTTAAAACAACTCCACAAGCATTGCCAAAAATATTCAAATGGGTTCTCAGCTAGAGTAGGAGGCACCGTCATTTAAATGACAAGTTTTTTTAAAGCTCAGAGATAATAGACCATCATCTATCTTCAGATGTGGTGACTAGAGAAATCTTTTTTTCAGTGCCCCTCATATTTTATGAAACCATTTTAGATGGGCTTGTACCAAAAAGCTTTCAAAATCATCTGAATAGATTTTTTGCACACATAAACAGAGTATACAGAAAAATGAATATCAGCATGCTTTCATCAAAGTAGGAGCCAACAAAGTAATTCTGAGTTTAGGAGATGAAAGTCCATTTTCCTTCTCTGCTCCTGATGGGAGCTGTACACAGTAAACAGAGGCTCTAGGAGTCTGTTCTATCCTCTTGATTACATTTACTAAGAAGACAGCAAAGGGGGTGTTTATATTATTGTATAGGTCACCCCCTCATACAGCATTTACCTGCATATTGGGGAGGGACTCTTTATTTACCTCATATTAGGGAGGGAGAGAGCGGGCATAAGAATTTCTTTCTGAAATAATCTGTGCAAAATAGGCATAAATGTTTTTGAATACGTAAAATATATTGGAAATGTAGTTACAGAAAGAAACCTTAGCGACCGCTAAATAGAGGTGTCAAACTTTGCTAATAGCCAAGCTCCAACACAAAGAACACTTAGCTGCATTTCATGTAATTATGGAATAGATAAGGTATTTGGTTTCAAAAATAATAAAACGAATTAAAGGAACAAAACTCAGTCAAAGACTGTTAAATTCAAAAGGCACTCTCTCTGGCAGAGGCAGTCCTGCAGCCAAACTGCTGGTGGAGTTTTCCAGGGCAGTATTTCCTGCTCAAAGACTGTTCCCATGATCACTGTCAGAGAGAGACCAGTGAGCAAGAGAAACGCCTTTTCACTGCTATGGTTGTCAGTCACATCTTGGCTTTTCCATACTTAAAAAGTAATGTGGTACTGCCATCAACTGGACTTAAGAAATGCAAGGAAAAGATTTGTTTGTTTTGTTTTTTTTTTTTAGTAGAAACTATGTTGTACAATTGTGCACCTGGGCCTCTCTCAGCTTGGGTGGGATTAGCGTCTATACCTGGAAATTCAGAGTACATGTATAAAATTTGACCAGAAACATAAAGGTTGCCTGTGTGGCTTGCATAAAGCACCAAAACATCCAAGCTGCTTTCTTTCTGAATTAAGTCTGAATCTTCCCTCCCATATTTCTAACATAGTAGGCAATTCCGTACCATTTTTTTTTTTGTTGTTCTAATGTAATTTTTAGGACTATCAGGAAGCTTCTAATTTGGAGCAGTTTGTGACTCGCTTCCTTTTGAAGGAAACACTGAACCAGCTTCAGTCCCTGCAGAGCTCCCTGGAGTGTGCCATGGAAACCACGGAGGAGCAGACTCGGCAGGAGAGGTGAGCAAAACTTCTGCCCAGCTGCCGTGAAGGGGGCGAGGAGTGGGGTCACTGTGAACCTCCGAGACCATTTTACATTTCACCCAGCAACCTGGTGTAGGGAGTAATGGGAGAAATAAGGATAAGCTTTTTATTCCATATGCGAACTCACTAATAGTTTTCCTGAAATTGAATATGAGCAGGTTCCAATCTGATCCTGTGGTGGGTTGCATGTAGGAGGAGAATTTTGTTACATCTGAGGCTCTGCTCCTCTGACTTCTTTTAAAATCCATTGACTATTTAATATCAATTGCAGAAACCAGACCACTGCAGCGTGAAGAGCTCTGAAATTACTAAGAATATGGACTGTCTCCTTGTTTATTTCTTCCAGCTTTGTGATTTCTTTTTCATTCCTGGTTGCACAACATCCCAATGTTAGGAGGAGAAATAGCCAGGCTCTTGCTTCTTACAGCTGCTTCCTAGAATACAGGGCTCATAGTACTGGTTAACATATAATTCCATAAATCACCTGGGTAACCTATATCCATCCAAGGCATTTAGCTCAATTTAATATCATGACCTCATAGATCAAGGATCAAAACATTTTTGAAAAGGTACTTGGCTTCATGGATTTGTTTTCCTCAGTATATTACTGTTAAAGATGATAAAGAAAGCAAAACACAAGGTGTTTAACTACAACTATTCTGGAGAAAATGAGTTAGTTCCTAATGCAGATGCCCTGGTCCCTACGTAAAATCATCTTCAGTTATGTTTAACCTAACTGTCTGAATCAAAATCCTATTAAGACGCTCCTAAACTAATTTAAGAGTGCTCACAGTGGGGAACTGCCATAATTTGGCTTACTGTGAAGGGATTTTTTGCTGCAGAAAATACCACCCTAAAACATCTCCTCAATATAGCGTGTGAGCTTTTGGTGAACCTCCATTGTGTGCTTCAGGAGACCAGAGAGCTTTCCAAAGCAGTGACCAGAATCCGAATTATACACTGAACTGTTTAGACTACTGTCCAATATTCTTTGCAGTCACTTGTCCAACTGACTGTTCAAAGCTTAAACCGCAGCCCTGCTCCTTCACTGCTCTCCATCTGGATGATGAAGAACCAAGTGGAGGCAGCCCGCAGCCCCCACACAAACTCGCAGGCTTCAACTACTCTGCCACTGCAGTACAAACATAAGTCACGGAATCATGGAATCTTTAGAGTTGGAAGGGACCTCTAGAGATCATCTAGTCCAACTCCCCTGCTAAAGCAGGATTGCCTAGAGCACGTTACTCAGGACTGCATCCAGGCAGGTCTTGAAAGTCTCTAGAGAAGGGGACTCCACAGCCTCCCTGGGCAGCCTGTTCCAGTGCTCTGTCACCCTCACCGTAAAGAAGTTCTTCCGTGTATTTGAACGGAACTTCCTGTGTTCTAACTTGTGCCCATTGCCCCTCGTCCTGTCACTGGGAACCACTGAAAAGAGCCTGGCTCCATCCTCCTTCAGCCCACCCTTTAGATACTTGTAAACACTAATCAGGTCTCCCCTCAGCCTTCTCTTCTCCAGGCTAAAGAGTCCCAGCTCCTTCAGCCTTTCCTCATAAGGGAGATGCTCCAATCCCTCAATCATCCTAGTTGCCCTTCGCTGGACTCGCTCCAGCAGTTCCCTGTCCCTCTTGAACTGGGGAGCCCAAAACTGGACACAGTATTCCAGTTGTGGCCTCACCAGTGCAGAGCTGAGGGGGAGAATGATCTCCTTCGACCTGCTGGCCACACTCTTCCCTATGCAGCCCAGGATTCCATTGGCCTTTTTGGCAACAAGGGCACATTGTTGGCTCATGGATAATTTACTGTCTACCAGGACCCCCAGATCCTTCTCCTCAGAACTACTTCCCAGCAGGTCCACCCCTAACCTATACTGGTGCTTAGCATTCTTCCTCCCCAGGTGCAGGACCCTACACTTGTCCTTGTTGAACCTCATTAGGTTCTTCTCTGCCCAGCTCTCCAGCCTGTCCAGGTCATTTCTGTATCCGCTGTGTTTCAATACTGTTCCCAGAAACGTGTCTGTCCTCCACCCAGTAGTAGCCAATTCTCATCAGTTTTTCTTCTTTATTGACAGATACATGTTGCTGTTTATCTTTTCAGTCTTTAAGCTGAAGAGGTCAATGTTTAAAGTTCACATCTCACTTTCGGCTGTTCTTGTAACCTCAGTTCCTCTGCAGGGATGCTACAAACCTGTCGCAAATGAAGAAACAGTGTGAAGGGTTCCTTAGGTCAGGTCAGATCCACATCACGGACAGGCACTGACCTCACGCTTTCTCTACCTAAAAGATACACTTACACCAGTTTAACCCTCCTTTTTTTTTTACTTCTTTAATGACTAGCAACTTAAACACAACTGATTATTAATAGTGAAAATCTGGAAAATAATTCAGTTGGTCTTAATAGGTATTTCTCCTTTTTTAATTCAAAATGGAACATGCCAGGACATTTTGTGAGAGCAGAGAGAGGAGAGCTCCCCCACATGTTTTACCTTGTGAAGTCTCCTGTGTTTCTGTGCAGACAAGGCCCAATAAAACCAGAAGAGCTCTCGGTTCAATGGCCGGGAAAACGTTCAGCTCGAAGGCTTCCGAAGAACAGCCTGTTACCAAATAGCCCTCATTTTAACACAGGTATGGTATTTTACATTTTAAATATATTTAAAACACATGCATACACACACACACAGAAAAATGTACATGTATCTTCCTCTCAGAACTTTAATTTAGACATGGTGACTAACTCAGATACTTTACTGACAGAAATCAATCTTCAGTTTAATATAGAATCATAGAATCTTCATGGTTGGAAAGGACCTTTGAGATCATCGAGTCCAAGCAAACAACCTACAATCTCTGCCACTAGATCATGCCCTGAAGTGACACATCCAGACATTTCTGAAACACCTCCAGGGATGGTGACTCCACCATCTCCCTGGGCAGGCTGTTCCAGTGCCTGACCACTCTTTCAGGAAAGTAATTCCTCCCAATATCTAACCTAAACCTCCCCTGCTGCAACTTCAGACCATTTCCTCTGGTCCTGTCATTATT
>VXBH01008313.1:314701-351372 GCA_013400035.1 Rynchops niger | reverse complement strand
AGATGATCCTCTCCGTGATCTTTCCTGGTACTGATGTCAGGTTGACAGGCCTGTAGTTCCCCGGATCCTCCTTCCGACCCTTCTTGTAGACAGGCGTCACATTAGCCACCCTCCAGTCATCTGGTACCTGCCCTGTTGACCAGGATTGTTGATAAATGATGGAGAGGCTTGGTGAGCTCTCCCGCCAGCTCCCTGAGTACTCTTGGGTGAATCCCATCCGGCCCCATAGACTTATGTGTGTCTAGGTGCAGAAGCAGATCATTGACTACTTCCTCCTGGATTATTGGTGGGTTGTTCTGCTCTCCATCCTTATCTTCCAGCTCAGGAGGCTGAGCACCCTGGGGATAGCTGGTCTGACTATTGAAGATGGAGGCAAAGAAGGCATTCAGTATCTCAGCCTTCTCCTCGTCCTTGGTTGCAACTTATATATAGAAGGATGCAACTTATATACAGAAGGATGTAGCTCAAACTGTAAGGATAATAAATATTAAGCCATAAATCTGAACTGATAAAAAATAGATAAATAATTATGGGCCAAACTGTGATGTCGTTTTGGGGCTGTGGGTTGATTCATCATTTCTTAGGCAGTATTTGTAGCCTGCAGGTAAGAATGAAAAGGTGAAGGCTATAACTTACACAGAAACAAGTTCTCTATCATGACTTAGATCCTGGCTGAGGGAAACAAACAAGAAACAGAAACGAAACGTGAACCAAAAAAAGATTTAATTTAAGATGATACCGAACTATTTTCTGCTATGTAAAAAGTGAGAGGGTACTTCAGTAAACAGGATTCTTTGGAAGCATTGACATTAAGCATGAGGCTGCAATGAAGGCATCTCCAGGCTCAGTGATGCCTCTTAGAGTCAAGGCATGCAGATAACTGAAACACCAAAGTACGTGGTGGGTCAAGCCCACTTCTTGACCACTCATGCAGGTCTCAGTACTTGCAGCCACGTGCTTTCCTCTTCCTTTTTAACCCCCTTTTGAAGACCCTTCTGTCACTCACATTCATGACTCACTTTCTGCCACTCACCAAATGATGCTGTTCATTCAGCACAATGATGCAGGATGATATTTGGTCCCTTCCTGTGATCTGCTGGTGTTCATAAGAACGAAGGCCACATAACCTTGTTACTGCACTCCTAATGCAGAGTTCAGAAGGAACCCAAACATATGCATGCTATACCAAATCAACTTACTGTATTTACATAATTTTAAAGAGCTAACAACTTTCTCCACAGCTATTCTAAGGTACTTTGCTAGGCAAGATCTGTGTTTGTCTTGGCACCTGGTCTTCCTCCTTACTGCCTGCTCCCCACGCACGTAGGAACACTGTAGGTGTGTATACACACTCACCACTCAAGCCAGTATGTCTTTAGCCTTTGTACTTGTTCAGGTAAAGCCATACTCCCTTACATATCACACGTGTCGTATGTCCCCAGCATTAGGATTTCTTTGGTCAAAACATAGTCCAAGTGCCACAAGAACTTTCAGCTGGAAAATGAGCAGGTTAATGAATGTGCACATCAAGAGCATGTGTTGAAAAATTTTCAGTTTCTGATAAACAACTTTTCTCTCTCCTGAGACCACTCACTTACATACACATTCAAGAACTGCTCTCATAACACATGTATTTACTTCCTTTAGTATTATCCTTTCTGTCTGAAAGACAATTTTCTTGAGACTTTAGCAAAGTGAAATTTCCAAGACTTTAGAGAGGCTCAGAGATGCTTGCGTCTTTGTAGAACAACATTTTCTAGCTTCACCTTTGCTATATGACATCAGGTCATTATAAAGTCATGGGTATGACTGCACTAGAGACGGAGAGCTAGGAAGTCTTCTGAAAGGGGGATGTCCTATCCATATAACGAGACAAGATGCAATTAACATCCAGTGTCTTTAGTCTTTGCTGATGAAAAAGTAAATATAGGAAAGCTATTATAATGAAATGTAATCAGCCTTGAGTTGTTCAAAGTTTGCATTCACCACAAGCATAAATTACGCATCTCAAAAGCATAATCTCATTATAGAAAAAACTAGCATAGGAAGAATGAGTCCTAATAGTTATATTTCTGCAATTCATCAAGCACCTACGAACATGTTTTGATTGGAAAGGTAAAGAAGGACCATTGGCTGGTAACATCCAGTTAATGTTATTAAATCAGCCATGGAGTCCACTGCAAGATTATATCTATAATTAACGGAAGAACACAAGAAAACCCTTAAGACATCATATTGCAGATGACTAACAAAAGTGAAAACCCCTCAGAGTGTAGGTAAAAAGCATCTGTTGCAGTTAAATGAACTTTTTCTGAATGAAGAGAAAGCCCCTTATTCCTAATGCATACAAGACATTCTGTGATGTTAGGAGGCTCCTGCAGATCCTTCAACATGTCATGCCAGAAACCTAAATCATTTAGCTGCACATGTACCCCCAATTAACTCTTTTCTGCTGATGATAAGAATGTAATTTTTATTGGGAAGGAACCTTTGAATAATTCTGGAATCCTGCTGGGAGAAGCACTGTGGCAGGAACCCTGGGGTCACCAAGAGGCCGACCGCGGCAATGTCCTTGCAGTCAGGGCCCTACAGCAGGTCTGCTGTCTCTCTGCAGGAGGAAGAAAGATCCTATTGCCTAAGCTGTATTGCCCATGATGTTTAAGTCAGTCTTGACTGCATTTCTTTCACCTTCACCAGTGCTCTCAGGGGTGAACTGCAGAAGACACAGCACATCGTCC
Source organism: Rynchops niger (assembly GCA_013400035.1). Taxonomy (NCBI): domain Eukaryota; kingdom Metazoa; phylum Chordata; class Aves; order Charadriiformes; family Laridae; genus Rynchops; species Rynchops niger. Next base: position 348,634 of record VXBH01008313.1, on the reverse strand, counting down.
CTCCATGGGATGTAATTGAAAGGAAACCCAGAGGGAGGCTTGCTATGCAGCAGAAGAGCTAACTCTTACTTTTACAGAAACTTCTATGTAAAGAAGATTAAGAAATGGCAAACTAAGAAAAATATTAAGGCAGAGAAAGCTTTAACCCACACACCCCACCAAGATGATTTTGCATTTTGAGCAGGAGGTGCTCAAGTTATGAGCTGGTTCCATCTGCAGAGAAGAGCATTCCTTTCTTCAGGTATCAGCATGATTTCAAAAGCACTGGCTTTAATCTAGAATATAGTTTTCATTCTGTATTTTATTTCCATTGTATCTTGAAAAGAAAGAAAATAATTCATATAGTCAAAACCATGCTTTCATTATATTAAATGAACATTAAACAAGTTGCAGCACAGTCTTCAAGAAGGAAAATAAATTGCAAGCTAAGCTAAACACTTTAATATAAAATAAATGAATAAACTATGTTACAGCTTTTAGTAACATTTCATAAATGTTTGCTATTTATATTTTCCAAAGGTTGGACTGAGGAAGACAGCCAGTGGATGACCCAGATAAACAGACTCCAAAAGCTGATTGACAGGCTGGAAAAGAAGGTATGTCTTTCTTTTCACCTGTTTGTTCTCTCACTTTCAGTAATGCAATCCTTAAACCACAAATGCTTTCAATGTCCCCGTTGCAGTCTTTCCAACCAATAAGGAGCAAAATTTCAACATTACCTATTCCTTTCACCTTCTTCTTTCCTATTTCATGAGACCATGACATGGTTTTCCCACGCTTCCCTTTCCCGTCACCACAGATCCAACTTTTCATAAAGAACTGAAATGTCACATTACTCTATGACTGGAGGATGTTACTGTATTTAGTTATGCTTGTTTTGGGGAACATGGGACAAGCCTCTCACTTTAGGATCTGATTTTTTTCTCTTCCTCTCCAAACTTTCCCACTAAAGCTTGACAAAAAGGTCTGTTTCTTCCATCCTTGTCAGAGAATACTAATTTATAAAGATTAAACCACTTTCCTAATAAGTGCAGTTCAAACAAAAGCTGATGCAAATCCCACCATCCCACCTGGGAGTGGTGGGAGCTGCCCCAGCTCCAGGGTTGCACTGGCCCCCAGAGCCCTGCGGCTGCCTGCGGTTCCCACGCCAAAGCACAGCCCTCCAGCAGTCTGACAAACCACCCGTCGGATCCAACACTACCAAGGCTTCCCAGGGCTTGTAAAAACTGGAGTTATGGCTGTCTGTACAGAAAATGTCTATTTCTTTTGTTATAAAAGGTGGTTTATATCCGTGTATGGTGACTTTTTTATTTTTTTGAGAAAAAAGAAGAGCAGAACAAAAAGTAAGATTATAAATTCCTGTGTTGTTCTCTACATACAGTGTCCCTGTTGAAAAACACAATTTTGGATAGGTGCTAAGCGAGTGGCTGAATTCAGTGGATCTTAGGACCCGGGGTATTTCTTGCTCCTGGTCCATGAGAGACCAGGTTTTTGGTTGAAGGGCAAGAGTTGGTCCAAGTCCTGGTGAGGCTGATGCTGCCCATCCCTGTAGGTCAGTGCTCACCAGCAGCAAGGCTCTGCATGTGCTCCAAACACATGGATCCATGCACACCAGCACAGGTGCCTTCACAAGGACCCACAAACAGACTGGCAGCACTCACGGAAACATGAACATGCAACAGGCTGATCCTGTTCTTTCTTTCCAGCTGCTCAGGATGGACAGTCACCCCATGAACGCTATCATGGGCTTCAAGTCCATCTAGTATTTGTGGCTGGACCCATGACCCTTAACTCAGCATCGGCGCAGACCTTGGGTCCTGACAGACAAGTGTCTCCTCCTATTCACCTGCTAGTCTAACTTGAGCAAATTATATACCTAGAAGTTAAGTAAAGGAGTTAACAAGAAGACAGAATAAACAGTGGTGAGCCAACACAAGGCTCAGCAAGACAAGCACGCTGTACCTTTCTCTGCCATTGCTCCCTTCCAAATGAACAAACTGCTGCTAATTACTTTTTCCCCTTTGGTCCCAGTTTGGGACCAAAATTAGGTATTTCTGTCATCTCAGCCTTATTACTGATTAGCTGCATTACTGATACGGTCACCCCCAGCCCTGCTGGCCTTGTAAGACTCTGCTCCCGAAAAGGAGCCCAGTAGTCCCTTTGGTTATCCCTGAGGTCTGACAGCCTCTCGCATCACTTCTCCTTACTCGGCTGTGAAATTCGGCCTTTCCTTGTGGCACTGTCTGTAACTTCTGTCAGCTTCTCACTCTGTGCCTTGCTATGCTCAGCAGCTCCTCGTGGTCTGCTCAGTCCATTAAGCCTCTCGCCAGGGCACACTCCTCTGCCTGCACACGCCAGCTTCCTCCCAGAGGTCATTTCTGCATGAGAAAAGCAATTACACAGCAGTTGCCACGTTAATGACATTTTAGTAGCAACTTGATTTTTTTCTGAATAGCTCTAAATTGGATTTTGCAATGTCAAAGTCTGTCATGAAATGTAACTCTCGCTTGTGGTCCAGCTTTACTCCCAGCTCTGCTTTGGAAGCAGCAGCTCGCTGGGCCTGCCACAGCGACCTCCCCAAAAGGAGTTTAAGGAAACTTAACATTTAAATGAATGTTAGTAAAAAAAAAAGAAAAAGAAACCTGGCAATGCAAGAATTACAGAAAGCAGCCAACTATTTTGTAGTAAATAAACTTACAACAAGGATGTTATAAAATGATCCGATCTGCTACAGATGACAGAGAACCTCAGTTTGAAAAGGAGCTCAGTGCCAAAGGGAAACAGTGGCAGGGCATAGACCTTCCATAATTATCTCTTTATCGATATAAAACTTGATTAATAAAACATAGCAACTAGACAAACGTACTTCTGCCAATAGACAGACTATATGTACCTTTGCCTAACTTTGCATCTGCTTGACTTTGTATCTCACAGCCAGGTCTAACTGTAAGAGGTGAGAAGTTCACCATTTCTGCAGCTTGTCGAGGACCACCTCCTTTGATTGTTCTTCTCTTGGCACTTCTTTCTGTGAACTAAAAAACCCCAATTTATTAGGCATGCAACTTAAAAATCATAAAACTTCTGGTCCTATAAAGTGTCCTAAGGCATATTAAAAAGACTGTGAGAATTCTTTTGCAGTAACGACATTCCCTCTTGTCCTCATTTTATTAAATCTTACACTTCATTACAGTAGGAGGAGCTCCCTGTGATCCATGTTTAAACAAAATTTAGCAAAACAGTGTCTGGGTCATAACTGGGACATGTATTGCAGAAAGGATGTCAGTGCCTCTTAGCAGGAGGAGACTGTCAGCCCATCTACTCTGTTCCAAAGCAAAGTCAAGAAAAGGCAAAGTCAAGAAAAAGCTGATTGCTTGGATGACCACGGACATCAGACTGAAATGGACAGAAACATCAAGTGGCAACCAAGTGGTTAGTCATCACTTCCCACCTGGGATAAAGCCATTACACATGCCACCTCCCAGCAGTAAGTTAATAATTGTTAGCCCAGCTGATGTTCCAGGTTAGCCCACCACATCCAAAGAAGTGTTACATTTCAGCTGTCTTTCAGCAGCTACTAAAGCTCTTCTTTTTGACTTTGCCCTGAAGCAGAGTAGAAGGATCACACGGTCACACTAAGAGGCAATTTCAGAAGCTACTGCTTCTCAGCAGAGGTGAGGTAGCACTGAGGAGGGACTGTAGAGCCTCAGTTCTGAGCTGCAATCATGGTCAGTTTTCACTTCCAGGCTGCATGGTTACCATCTGGCAGGAGCTCTCATCTCTGCATTGGGCTCTGTTGAGTTGGCCGATGCCTGAGTGCTCTTTCCGCACCTCGCATGCTCCGCAGTCACAGCATGCTGTCTGTGTAGACTTACCTCATCTGCGTAGTCATGCCCTGTCTAATGACATAATATTACTGGAGAACTTGTATAGATTATTTTTAACTTCTTGAGGGGGCCGGCAAGTTATCCATCAGTGGTTCCTACCAGAAAACTACCTGGTGAATGACTGATTTAGTGTTATCTGACTCTTCTGCTGTTTTCTGTTAAACATGAATTTAACCATGAATCAGTCTCATAAGTTGTCTTTTCCTCCTCAAGTTCTAAAGTTATATATACCGGAAAAACTATTCTTTTCTTGCTGCCATAAGAGAAAGTTTGCAGTACAGCTTGAGTCGTTCCTTTCCTCTCTTTTTCCATAACTACCCCTAGGAAAAAAAAAATGCACGGAAAGTATAGAATGCCCATTTCGTGCCTTTCTATGCGCAATCTGCAGGCGAGGCGCAGCTGCACGGCAGCTGCTGTGTGACCGCTGCTTCACGCCTGCCTTGCTCTGCCACCCGCCGCTGGTGGAGCTCCCCTGCTCATTTGAACTCTGCCTGCGCACCTCTACTTGGCTTTTCAGCGAATACAGTATTTGTGCAGGCAAAACGCCCGTCACTCTGAGGTCAACCAATCCTCACCCTTCTGCAAGTAGAATTTTTTTTAATCTTTGTTACACAACAACAGTTTGCAATGAGAAGCAAAGCACTACTAACAGTACATTTTGCTCCAACTGCCTATTGCAAATCAATCTGCTTTTTTTTCAGGCCTATGGATATTTTTCAGAATATCCATGTGGCACCGGGTTAGAGGGTACCGCATGTGCCTAGCATGCAAGTGATGATTTTGTGTGCGCTACTAGGTGGTGTTTGCATGAACCACTGATTCACGAAGCGCGCATCCAGTTTGCGTGATAAACAAGGATAGTCCTGCCTCACAGGGGCATCTGTGTGCTGCTGCTGCCCAGTCTGTCCTCAGAAGCAAGCGCAGCACTTTGGAAACCTGACCTGGATCTTTTTCAATGCTAGAAAACAGCCCCTTGCAACCATACCCCTTTCCCCCGAGAAGTTTCTTCTGTATAAAATTTTATGACAGCTGATAGTTCATTTCAAATGACCGTCCTTCCGCATTTCCATAGCCCACGTGTCAATTTGGGAAGGGATCTGTCCTTTCTGGATTAAGTCCAACGTACATTTGTGAGCAAGCGGATTTGTTACAAATGAAAAATTACCTGCTCAGCATTATAAATAAAACTTTACAGAACAGCCTGGGTTGGATTTAACCACTGAAACATGCAAGATTCTGCAAACAATGCTTGTGTTTGACTTACAGCTAGTAAAGAAGGGATTTAATTATAACTTCTGGAGATATAACAGAATCTAGCTATTAGAATAGCACATTAAAAAGGCAAGACCACGATACAGCTGTAGTATTGCCTCTTATATTTCTATTTTCTTTTCAACTGCCTGGAAGGACTTAAAGCTTGAGCCATTTGAAGAGGAAGTTTTGGAAGAAAATGCAAAATCTGTAAGTGCTTTTCAAGATAATGACTTTTGACGTTTGATTTTCCATGCCAGCTATTGAGACAACAATCTCACGTGATCTCTTTTGTTAAAAAATAAAAATAAAAAACTGACCATCCTCCCTTTTCTCAGTGATAAGAATCCATTGTAGTCAGCAGAAGACATTGTGCAAGATGCAACACACCAACACTTAGAATATGCAGGAGAAACTTTTATATTCATTTTTGCATTGTTTTCAAATGATACAGTGAGCCAAACTGTCAGCTCACATAAGGAGTGAAAGGTGACATTTGTAAGACTTACCGAATTTTGCAGCAGTGTTTATAGGGTGATAGCTTCTCAGCTCACGATCACCTAGTGCTGCATGCATGCTTTAAATCATGGTTCTACAATCGGCCTCCCTCCCTCCCTCCTAAAACTGCTACAGGAAGCCGTACCAGGAAAGACGGGGGAGCATCTATTCTACTCTTAAGCAGTAATCAGTATTACAACTTAGAAAACCAAAATCATAACCATAAATAAACTTAAGTTCATGTCCCAAGATCAGTTTTCAAATACACTAGCATTCCTGCTGCTTACGATGGAGGGATAATCCATGCGATAATAGTGTCAATAATCAAGGCAGAAACAAGTTAAAAAGCTGTACAAGACAGGAGGTTTTATTACTTAAGCAGCACTTGGTGTTTGTTTATATATTTCATTAGTAAAATTGACAAGCTCCAATGGATTAATCAATATGTAAAGTACTTACATTAACTAAATTATAACCATGATAATTCAGGATAAATAGGACTTCTGTACTGCCAAATGTTTCCATAGTCCTGTTTACAAAGATTGTTCATTTTTTGCAGAAAGGTGGAGGGAAAAAAACCCTCTCTGTTCATCATTTAACATGGGCTACCTTAGGCATCTCATTCAGGCATGAGTCAGAGCTCTGAGAGGTAAAAGACTACAAGAGTACTGTATGAAAGTAAGACTACATCCAATACAGATTGTTCTTACCTCAAAACTCACCCCTGCTTGCATAAGGATTAATCCAAGGAAACACGCTGACTTTATTGTTTAATATTCCAAAGATTGCTTTGGAATTTCCAAACACTTGCTTTGGACTCTTCTAAAAAGACTCTCTCATCCAAATTTCTGAAAACTCCCAGTTTGTCTAAGGTCAACACTAATTTTGGGAGTTTCCGTTCTGTGCCTCAGCCTGATGAGATATAAGGGCCACGAAGATGCTCTGAGGGCTGGAGAACCTCTGCTATGAAGACGGACTGAGAGAGTTGGGGTTGTTCAGCCCGAAGAAAAGAAGGCTCCACGAGATCTTATAGCCCCTTCCAGTATCTAAAGGGGGCCTACAGGAAAGCTGGGGAGGGACTCTTTATGAGGGAGTGTAGTGATAGGATGAGGAGTAATGGTTTTCAACTGAAAGAGGGGAGATTTAGATTAGATATTAGGAAGAAATTCTTTACTGTGAGGGTGGTGAGACACTGGAACAGGTTGCCCAGAGAAGCTGTGGATGCCCCATCCCTGGAAGTGTCCAAGGCCAGGCTGGATGGGGCTTTGAACAGCCTGGTCTAGTGGGAGGTGTCCCTGCACATGGCAGGGGGGTTGGAACTAGATGAACTTTAAGGTCCCTTCCAACCTGAACCATTCTATGATTCTATAAAAGCTACACTCAAGTGTTTCTACTTACCCACTCCAAAGCACTAAAACAGGGACCACAAACTTCAAAGGAACTTCTGTGGAGGTTTTTTTGATGATTGTGGTTTTTATTGTTTTATGATAGACTTTTCAGAGTTTAAAGTACAAGGAATTCAGAAGATGATATGGCAGTAATACTGTAATGTTTTTGTATCAGCACATAATGATTGTTCAACGTCAAATGTCTGTGATAGAAGAAGAAATCGAGGAATTCCGGCTTGCGCTGAAGCAGTACATGGAATCTGCTTCTTCTCAGGGTGGCTGCTTGCAGTAAGTACAATGTACAAAGTACAGCCCCTGGGCTGAAGGAAGGAATGTAGTCTGATTTCTTGAATAACCTATAAGTGGAGCTGGATTATTTATGAAGAAAGAACCTGTAATATCTTCTTTCCTGGCTGGTTAAGTACGTGTTTAAGACAAAGCTTTTCAAAGACAACTAAGAAAAAGATGTCAAAGTATATGTGCAGACTTTAAGTAGTATCACAAAGGATGACACAGGCTATTCCAAAGATGCTAAACAATCTTTTAAGACTTCTCAGCTCTGCAGGTCATCAATTCATGGCCACTCCTAGGCTGGCTGACACTTTATTGGAAAACTCATTTGCCATCCTTCATTTGGGCTCGCCTGGCAAGAGAGCAACTTATCAACTTGTTTGACAGTTCTCTGTTTGGAAGCTTTCAAGGGGAGGCTGTCATTTTAAAATTTTCATTCATAATAAAGAATGGGAAAAATTAAAAAGCAAATTTTTCAATGAAATAGTGTACTTCTGCTTTGCTTATTTTAGAATTAAATAAAATATTAGAACTGGGTTAAGAACAAATTTTGAGGACTCACCAATGTACTGAATTTCTAAATTTAACATACTTGAGAAAGCTACTACCATACATACTCAGACCATTATGAAATAAATATTTTTATAATGTGGACACAATACACAGGATCTTCCTATGTATACGAAGGCTTCAAAGGCTGCCCATCACATCCCTGATTTATGAGCCTTGTCATTGTGAGATCATCACACTTAATGGTGATTGTATCAGTAGCGTTCACACAGACCAGAAAAAGTAAATTAAGCTGGAAGACAAGTGACCTTTTTGCAGTGGTTCACTTGTAAAGGAAGTCTGATGAGGAAAATAAAATTCTGTTGTGGGCCAAGAGCTGGAAAAAAAACACAGAAGAGAAGCCCTGTAGCCCCCTTCCAAAAACGAACATCCAGCCAAATACTGCAGCGATTGCAAACACGCCAGGGAGGAGAGCTTGCATGACTCCGGAATGCAACTTCACAAAGGATGACAAAAAATTACTGTCTGTCCGAAATTTACAGGCATTTGGTAAGTCTACAATGCCATCTACCGGTTGCTTTTCAGTGTAGCTGTTTATGATAGACTTTTTTCCAACAGTTGTCGATATTTTTGCTATTTCACAATGTACGTTTGCATACGGCTGGAGAAAACCAATAAATCGCATGAAATTTCTTATTGCAGCATGAAATATAATCTGAGACCAGTTTGCAAGCGTATCAGTAGTCAGATCAGCAATCCCAGACTTGGGGACACAGAGAAATACATATATATATTTTATTTTTTGTGGGGATATACATCTAAACACCAATTTGAGTACCCAACTGTCTAAGTACCCTACAGGCAAGAAAGCTGTCCTGCTCAGGATAATAAACGAGATTATTCTGTGTAGAGGATCAGCAGATATTCTGTGGGTCATTTTTCACCCATGATAAATTGGTAGATGAATGACATAAGGACAAGTAAATAATACCAAAAGGTATTATTTTAAAAGTGAATCTGCAGCAGACATCAGCCTGTCTGTCTTTACACTCCATTGCTATTCACTTCCAAAGCACCTAAACTCTACACCGCTTTGATGCATCTCTAGTACAAAAGGATGACTTCTCAGTGTAATTCTTCAATGAAACAGCACAAGTTACTCTACAAACGAACTGTTCTCTATGTGCAATATGCTGTATTAGCTGATTTTCCCTGAACCACAGTAGTTTGATTAATTTTCTGTATTACTGATTAGCATTTCCTTAGATAAATGGCGCTACTGGAACAATACGGAAAACTAGTTTCTCAGGAGTCCATCGTAAGTGTACTGAGATAAAATATGAATAAATAAAAAGCCATGAAAATACTCCATGAGTTTCAAGAAAAAAAAGCTCAGATAATTCACGGTATATTTCACCAAATCACTTATTTGTTAAATTTATTATTTGGGGGTTTTAATTTGTTTGCTTTTCCAAAAATCACTGCATTTGGTTCATACTCATAAGCAATTTGGAGTAAGATGCGTATGTCCAATAACCATGTTTGATTAAATTAGTTCTATCCTACAATTCTTAGTGTTTCCATACAGAAGCTTCCAAGTGATTCCCGCTTCATTATTTATGAGTTCTGGGAGAACAGCAATGCCTGGAATAGGTAAGTTTTGGGGGTTTTTTTGGACTACAGGAAGTTTTAAAAGTTACAGAGCCGTTGCATAGAAGGACTGAATATAAATTACTTTAAAACCTGGTTTCTCATTCTTATTTTTTACAACTATTTTTACAACTATTTTTTACAACTATTTAGGCATCTTCAAATGAATTACAGCAAGACATTCCAAAGGGGTAACGTGGACTTCTTGGAAACTCCAGAGCTCATCACAACAATGCTAGTCCCTGGTAAATACCAATTTTTCACGTTCTTCGGTTTATTCCATGTGAAGAGTTCTGCTATATTAGTGTGTTCCATATGCAGGACCACTGCATAATATCACCCTTAGATTTTCTTTGGCAAGGGATGATGGAGAAAGGGACTACAAATGTTTTTATTTTAAGCATCAAAATGTAAATGCATCAGCAAGAATAAGACCCACAGTGCTCTATTTTATATAATGGAAAGTTTGGCTAGCATATGCTATTTAAGAAAGTATCTAGAATAAACAAGACCATTTGTGATCAGTTAAATAGACCCTGTTTAAGACTTTCAGGCAAAAAATCGCTTGGTGATGAAGACTTCAACTTAATCATATTTACATTGACTGACATGAACCCTAATTACTAATAATTTCTGTTTACAAACCAATTTACTGTACAAGCTTCATGCTACATTAAAACACAGAAAAAACAAACTACTTCAAAAAAGCAAGGTGTTAACGATTCCAAATTGCTATTTCTTATACAAACCAATGAGCACATAACACCTTCATCCTCAGAGAAATGACTGCTGAAAGACACAGTGCTGGATGAGGCAAAGCAAGCATCAGGCCCATACCTTCCGAGAGAAGACAGCAAAATTTTTATCTCGGGCAACACAAATCTATTACAATGAATTTCCCCTATGTCTGAGTACAGCCTAAATTTAAAATAATAAAACCTCATCTAATAGGAAAAAAAAATACATACGTAGTCCTATAACTGGTATTTCTCCTTAAAAGAAACCCGCCAAGATGCTTTTAGACCTCATGAGTCCAATCTCAACACCCAATTATATGCCAGGGATTCCTGCAGTTTCAGGAGATTGCACTTAGTGAAGCAGGAATCCCTTCAAATCTTGCATCTGACTGGGAAATTGCTGGATTTAATACAAACTCTGCTATAGGAAACAGTGGTGGCCTTTTCCCAAACTTCCTTGTGTCCAAGAGCTTGACTGGGTACGACCCAGGAGTATTCCAGGGGAGGGAGCCAGGAGTGTTCACAGCTAAAGCACAATTAACATACAATGAAATGTAAACATCATTTACAAATGCCTAAATATAGAAGTGTCTGAAATTGGGTTCAAAATGCTCATTAAAGCATCGCCTGCCTGCTAAGAAGGATTTCAGTCTGCAGCGCTCTATCCTGGCAGACGGTTGCCATAGAAACAGCATTTCTCACTGTGTGCTCCTTGCTGGCGGGGGCAATGTAAGTAACGCATTCACCGTTATTTTTACAGTTTTATAGATTATCTGTTATTTAGAAATCTGTGCAGACATTTGAACTTCTGTTTCATGCAAAGTTCTTTGCATATGTGATCTATACAAATCATATTTGTATAGACATATGAAAGAAGTAAAACATGATGGCTGCAGCTCTACCAGTATACTTTATGAAAGAATTTTAGACACTGTAAAGTAATACCAGCAGAAAATCAGGAAAAAAAGCCCCACCTGTCTGCAACTAGCACATAGATAGGCTCTGGTTTAAAAAGAAATTTACCCTAGCTCACATGCACCTACAGATTTTTAATCATCTGGTTAACTAAGAACTGAAACAATTCTAAACTGTAATGTGCATCTGATTCAAAGATTACAACCCAAGAGTCTTCACTCAGCTGATTAATTAAAATTAATAAGGATACACTTACCTGGCTAAGAATGATTCAGGAAGACATGGGATTTCAAGATCCAGTATTACCCTAAAGTAAATTCATCTACCAGCAGTTAATAGCAACCAAAACTTATTATTATCACTTGCACACTTGTTAACCCACCAAATTGCTTCTGCCCAATCTACCAGGGCGGCATCAGTCACTCAGTTCATCTTCAGTGAATGCCTAATCTATACAGAAAATCTGGACCTGAGGACACTAGAGAACCTTTTGGTGAAGAAAACAAAAGCTAGGACAAAACCGTTAAACATTTATGACACTGTAATCCATGAAATAAACTCTTAAATTGGCATTTTTTTTTGCCAAAATTCATTAATTCACTGATGTGTCAGAGACACCTAGGCCAAATTCAGGTAGGATTCTTCAGCACCTTCTCAACATTCTTCTTCAAAAATAACACTTTTCAGAAAAATGCCATAAATTGAAGGATTTATGGACAAATTCACAGAAACAAGCTGTGTTAACGAATTTAATCCCCAAATAATGCAAAACCTACTGAGCCTCAAACACCCCTCCGCTAATGGGCCTTGGCATCTCAGATACAGTCACAATGCCTTTCCTTCCTCCTGTCTCTCTCCATAAATCTTGTGGTTCCTCTCTTTGCATAAGGTTCCATTTCAAAAGGGCAAAGGGGAGGGACTGTGAGGAAGAAGTACACATGTGTTTCACTCCAGCCCTGACTATAATCTGGTGATTACAGACCTTCTTTTATGGCAATGACATTTTACAATTCTCTCACTTTTCGGGCAAACCGCTCTTAATTCCTAGAGTTGAGTAAAAAGAACAGCACCAGGTTTGAATAATGTCACCACAAAAGAAAGTCATTTACAGGCAGCACAACCCCCCAGCGGACACAGCGCTCAGTGAAAATACCGACACACGCCACAGAACAGGAGCGAGGATTTATGTGTTTTGCTCTCTGGGGATCTGGGCACTTAATTCTGTGCAGCTGCACCTATGACACGTTAGTGCTTCGTTGTATGTTATCAAAAAGCGATATAAATTCTTGCGCTGAAGCCACCCACCACCGCTTATATTCAGCTCTCCTAGATTTTAAGTATTCGTCCCCTGCCTGGAGAGGTCTCATCCTTGAAAGCATGCAGTTTTCAAATGAAGTAGTATAAGCTTCATATATAAACTAATGTTTCTTTATATACATTATAGCTATTTTATTTAGGCTTTTTACAAGAGGTAGAGAAAGAAAAACTGTTTATATTAACAAATAAATAAATAAATTTTCCTCTCTTTCAGCATCGTGGTGGGTCCTCAATAACAACTAGAAGCTGTGGTTCCAAGTAATGTTAATGTCGCATTGTTTTTCATTACAGTAACTTTCAGATGTACAGGTGTGCTGGGTTATGAATTTATGATGTGCTACTGTTTGTTATCATGGATGTGGTGTTCTCCATTTTAAAATATGGAAAACTGCACATTTATTACCTTCTTCAGTAAAATGATGCATCCTAAAAGCTGAAATAAGACAACTATGATAAACTGTTTATTGTGTATATTCAGTCAAAGCTGTCACAGAAAAGCGTACCTTTAATGGTATGACTGAATATTTGTGAAAAGTTTTAGTCTTATGTTAAATAAACAATTGTTACTTAATGCTTTTGTTTTCTCCTTTTCTTCCTTTATAGAAGAAACAGGTATGAACATGAACATGCATTTTCACAAATGTCTTGCGCTTCAGAGAAGCAGTAAGTCATTAATTAGGAGAATAAACATAGGGACAACTTTGCGTGTCAATACAGAACTTCACTCATACAGGACATTTTCTGCCCATGGCAAGACAAAGCAGTACCATTGTCCCTTCACAGCCTCTAGCCCCTACCCTCGCAAGAAGAAACACGTCTGCCTGTATACCAACCTGCTTCAGATCCACGAACTTCACATTTCATAACCAATTTGCTTTGAACCCTATGTCCTGAACACTTCAGAAAATATTTTAATTAGATCGCCATCAGCTTACTGAAAAGTCGTTAGAGCACAAATAGCCACAAACCTCGAAGTAGAAATACTTTCTTCCCTAAGAAGTCTTGTTGTTGTGCCCTGCATCTGAGCAGGAGGTATGTCCTCCAGATCAAGAATGAAAGGCAAGTAACCTCACACCTCTGTGACAGGTTGACAAACTCTACACGCTAAATAACCACTCTCTGCACTCATCTCAGCAGTCCAAAATTACAAACAGTACACAAAACGTAACTTGAAAGTCATATTCAATAAAAAAAAAAAAAAAAAAAAATCTTCACTGTAGGATTTTGCTATTTTTATTTCAACTCAACCAGCACATTACCGACGTAATTACAAGTGGGGAATTTAGACTACAAACGAGCTATCTTCATTGCAGTAAGGTTCCATATTCTAGAAATCATGACCAGGATTGAGCTCAAGATTAAGAAAGGTGTCACATTTAGGTACCTGCATGTGACCAAGCCATTTTAGGTCCTATTGTATCAAGGGAGCTCTGAGGCAAAATTAGTTGCCTAAACAAAGGCATCTAGTATGCATGAGATGCTCTACGGTATCCCAACTGGTCTCCAGCTCCCGGCTGAGAGGGACATGAATTACCCCTAGGTTGTGTGTCATTTATGCCAGCCCCATGCAGCTCCTTCAGATATCCTACCTGTCTCAGATGACACCAGATGCCTATCTTTAGGCAACTGAATCAAACCCTTTGCAAGAAAGTCAATGGAGCTTAGGTTCTCTAAGCAAATGAGGATATCAAAGTCATACCTACACCCTAAATTTGGTGCCCGTGTTAGAGACAAATTTCACCTTTAAATCTTCTTAGAGTAACTACAAAAGTGAAGCTTTTAATGCTGAAGTCCAAAGCTTTCCATATTGACATGATCCAGCTACAGATCTGCTCATTCTTAAAAAAGCACCCAAATCGACATATTACACTCACAAATGACTGATCAGTGAAAGTTTAAAGGTTTCTTATCTTTAGCAAAGTAAAACTACTCATATTCCTGAAGATCTGGCTGGATTTTCCCTATGACAAGATGTCAGTCTAGTGTATGGCATGTTTTCTTTTGTCACTACTGATCTACCGACAGAGGAAACACAGTGACATATGACACTGCTACAGGGTAAATCCGTAAGTGAAAACTGACACACTATGCTGAGACTTATGACATTTTTCCTTTTCACTAGATAACACATATTAAAATAACCTGCTTTAGAACTTCACGTCAATTAGGTGCTGGGAGGAGGAGGAAATTTCTAGTAGGTCATATGTCCTTCTAACAGTTATTCGCCTTTGTATATTTACTAGTAAAAAAACCACTTTGATGAATCATACACAAGTTTGAGAAGTTTCACTTAAGAGTTTTGAGACCTACACAAAGAAATTGCCTTCAACACATACTGGGGAAAACAATCTGTAGGACTCACTCCAAAAAACTCCCAGTGATTATAAAACAAGCAAAAAGATTTTAGTTCTTCGTAATATTACTTGTAAACAACATGCAAAGAGAATACACTTGGAAGCTTAGTTTAATTGACTAACTGATGCTAAACATAAAAGAAACTGAATTCAAACAAGTTTATTTGCATAGTTCAAGGAAAGAAATTTAGTGTCTATCAAATGCAACTTGAAAGTTTTCTGCAGTATTGCAATTACTATTCAACACATTTTCATTCAGCTTCTATTATCATTTGTGACAGAGGTTAAAAAATTGCATTCAGTGCCCAAATGACATTATTGTAGGTCTGAATACCGGTTTTGAAGGTAATTATATTCCTACAAAATAACTATTATTGATGCTTGTCAACTGAAAGATACTTTCAGGAAATACTCAAACTACTGCTTTCCACTTCACTATTAAATACTATTCTAATTTAAGAAAAAAACTTATGGAATTAACTATGTATTGGTATACCCATTTGCTCTTATAAGATGTGATTAAAATCTGTCTTGTTACTCAATTTTGCCCATTCTGTACACATTTCAAAGTCAAAAACACTGCACAATTATTTACTAAGAACTTGAAGGACCAGAATGTGTAGACAGTTCTCTTGGTCTGATCTGATCCATGATGAGAGAAGATTTCCCATTTTAGTGAAACTTAGTAACAAGAGAGTTCATACCTTGAAATAAGGTAGGTACCCACAAAATATTAAGGAATCTTTTGTGTCAAGATGAAGACTTCATATGAAGAAAGCAAGTAAAGGTTTTGTTCAGATTGTGGGGTTTTTGAGGGGGTGGGGCCGAAATAAGGTAGAGGAGTACATACCCTAGGACATCTGAGATTTGACACAGGCAGGTTTTTTTGTTCCATTGTTACTGCTAAGGAAAGGAGGCAGGAGCAAGCAAAAAGACCCAGTCAAGTATTGGTTTAGAACTTATGGTCAAACTATATGGCTACATAACACAAACAATTCAAGGACAAATTTCTGTCACAGCAAAATGTAAAATTATTTATTTTCACTGTAATTGTATCGCCATCTCGGGCCTTACAAATTAAAGGTTTGACTTTTAAAGCATTCAGGCAATTGCTGGAAGAAACAGGCATTTCCATAAGTTTCGTAGGGTCCTACTTCCATCTGTAGGCACCCAAGTAACTTCAAAAATCGTAAAGATCTAGATCATAGGCAGCTCCTTCATTGATGGATTTGTCATTTCCAAACAACCTGTCATTTCTTGCATATGTCAGTAAAAGGGTTGCTCTTTTCCTGTAAGACAAACAAACCCTCAAATTACTTCAGTTATAAGAGATCATTTAAATGAAGTTTTTATGGGTCTGCTTATAACTCTTTTCTACTCCACATATATTTAACAATTTTTTTTTTTTTTTTTTTTTAATTAACACAAACAGTTCTACTTTCATTAATCAGAGAGACTTAATGTGAGGTCTTCCTGGCATACTTTCTTAACACAGTAACATCAGTTCAGTTCAAATACTGAGCTATGTATAGGTAAGCCTGATCCCCACATCTCAAAAAAACCAAATCTCTTTTGGGACAAACGCAACCCACAGCCCACTAACTGTAACAACATCTCCCTTGTACAAGTCACTCTAGGAAGCTTTCTCCATCTGAAAACACGGCTTTCACTCATAGATGCACGTCTACTTCAGCAGTGACTTCAAAAATTCAGAATGAGGGAAGTTTTAAGATGGGTAAAAATCGCCCGAATACTCAATTCGGCAGCAAACTGTTGACAACCACCTGCTCCTAAATACAAGTTCACTGTCATGTTATAGGACTGTCTGTTCCTCATTAGAAATTTATTTGGAGGCCTCCGTCTGCGCCTTTCAAGCATCATTCATTTAATTTAAGCATGCATCTCATCGATTCCTCTGGTTTCTATGCAGAAGAAAATGGGTGACATGGGATAGGTCAACACACTGGAATTTTCCCATGTTAACTACAGAATCTGATGCATGAAGGAAACTAAAGTGCAGAGGAAAGAAGATGGATAACAGAACAATTGAACACCACTTACTGTTCAGTTTAAGTAAATTAAGTGGTTTTCCACATTCCACTGAAAACAAGTCCTGAATGATGATATCATCAGGATACCAATGCTCTACTATAATTTCTGTTACTGCTACCAAAAGAGTACTGTTTTTAGATGACTTGTTATCAGGATGCCACAAGCAAAACTGCACAGAAATCCCCCTGAACCCTTACCTTAGAGATCTCAGGAACAGCAACATTCAGATAATGTCTCACTATCATATCAGCTGTGCTACAGGATGTCCTTAAAATTAGATTGTATCTCTCCCACCCTTCTAGAAACCACAAAGGAAGATTTTTGCTTTATTTTTGCTTTTTAACTAATGGGAACATCCAGTAAGATCTGATGAAACAGACACAGCTTTCACAGCCTCCCCAAACCAATTGTTTTTTCACTCTAAGCGTGAACCACTGCAACAGGCTGTGAAATCTCTCCCACAGAGCAGTTGTTAAGTCTCTGCCTGTGGAGATACTGAAAACTTGACTGGACATGATCCTGGGCAACCTACTCTAGCTGACTCTGTTTGAGCAGGGGGATTGGACTAGATTTCAAGAGGTCCCTTCCAAACTACAAGATTATGGGAAAATTCATTAAAAGCTACCAAAAAAATACTTAGGAAAGTTACCAAACAAACAAGAAAAAAAAAAAACCAAACCCAAAACAAGGCTGTAGATTATAATTCTGTCTCACCACTAAACAAATTTGAAAGAAACAGCACCAGGAAAACACTGTCTGCATCAAAACTAAAGCTGTTTGTACTTGTCCCATAGGCTTTCTACTATTAATCAACTTGTTCTTTACTGCAGTGTGGAATGCTCAAACTCCGACATCCAGTCTCAATAACCAAGTTGTCACACAAAGCAGGCAATTTAACACGACAGACTGATGCCACCATATTGCACCAGAAGAAGCCTGAAATCACTGCCTTTTCTAGATAAATTAGTTTTGAATTTATCTCCAATTTTTATTTGATCCCAGGTTCCTTCTCAGATTACATGGTCAAGAATTCTGAAATGCTTTTCCTCCAATCTATGTATTATAAGGAGTATTAAGAAAAAAAAAGTAATAGGCTCAGTCCTTTTATGAGATACTGGTCTCAGATTATTCTCATTTGAGATAAACTCACTCCTGGATAGAAAAATTGGGTATTCAGTTTCACTGTTTTAAGAGAAGCTTTACACCAATGAGCCCCATATTCTGAACAGAGGCCTCTCCTATTTCTATGTTGACTAATCATCCCTATATTTCATTTAATTCTCACTAGTAATGTTTTCCAAGAGATCCAGCTACTCAGAAGAGGCAATAATGCACATCTTTGTCCCACAAAACATTTGCCGTAATTGGGGTTTTTTCTTCTAATTTTGAACTGTGTTTTATCATTCCTCATTTATCACACTTCATTCTTGAAATTCAACATGAAACTTTCCACAGTAATATGAAAGATGTGAAAGTAAGATTCATTAGTTGACAAGCCAAGTCAAGTCTCAGGCATTCCTGGATAAGATTCACCTTCTATTCTATTCAAAGATTCTCATATTTGAATTACCACACAGAAAAACTTAACACCCCTAGGTGCTTTAATCTCTTCATAGAAAGTGACTAGCTGGGTAGGGAACATGTGTCCCACAAATAACATTTTTATTTCAGTAAATGGCAGTGGAATTTCTAACAAGGTTCATATACTTTTACTGAAACGTTCTTGGAAACAATTTTTTCCTCTTCCTTGCCAATAAGAAAACTGCTTAGTGAAAAGGTACATCCATACTGGTATACAAAATACATCTTAAGACAGTCCATATCCAAAGAATTTATATGTTTAAGTCATGTTAATATGCCTCTAAACAAACTCCCAAGTACTAAAAATTCAATGCCTACACTAAAATTCTACACCAGAACAGTGGAGTTTTATCCTAAATTAACACCAAAACATTTATGCCAGTCAATTCTGAAAAAAAAGAAAAAAAAAAAAAAACAAACAGACTGTTGCTGACCAAGTTTCATCCTTATAATGTGGAACTAACTTCTGAAGTATGACTGGCAAACTAATAATATCACTTTTATATACTAATGAGACAACTATACTTGAAATACCCTTTTCAACACTGTCTCCAAGACCACACAGCAATTTTGCTAGCTTTTGCTTTCTTTTAATGAGAACAGGATTTTTTTTATCTTCAGCCTACTCAACAATCCATACTTTGTGCTTAAGACACATATAATGATAGCTAACTGATACGCTTTATGTTATTCTAACACAAGATCCTAACTAATAAGAGTTTGTAATTTCCTCATCCCCTTTTGCAGCTGAATAGAATGAGAAAACTCACTGCTTTTTTATCTGTATGACAAACTAGCATTTGCGGGTAGGGGCTTACATACATACGACTAATACAAAGCAGAGGAAAGACTTTAAGAGCAGGCCTCACAATCATTGAGACACTCTTATTTCTAAAGACAAGACTATATATAACTGAAAACATTTATGACATCATCCTACAGACAGAGATCCTCCAGCCCCAAAACAATCTCTTAGAACACATGCAACCCATCTTGGCTTGCATCAGTTTTTACTATCCTTCTTTCCCTCTATTCAAATTATTTGCAACATAGCCATGTTATGAGAAATTTGAGAGTTCATTCGTCCACTGATTCAATTTCTGGGAGGAGGGGAGAGTGTGTCCTCCTTTACCTATAAACATAACCATGTGAGAATGTATATATTGTCAAAACTTTCTCCCCTTAGCAACTCAAGCGACAGGAAGAGGGGGAAAAAAGTCAGGAAATTCAGGACTTGAAACTTCCTTATCTGCCGGCACGTTTTCAAGCAAGTGAAGCTTTCATCTTGAGGAAAAATATAACAAAGATGTAAAAAGTAAGGTCAGGAAAGGCTGATTACTGTCATATTAGTTTAGCTTTCTTTTTCCAAAGAGTAGAAATTTAAACAGTTTAAAGCCACCTGGAACTGTGACTAACACAGTAATCACCTGGACATAAAGGAGGTTGTAGCGAGGTGGGTGTCAGCCTCTTCTCCCAAGCAGCAAGTGATAGGACAAGAATAAATGGCCTCAAGTTGTGCCAGGGGAGGTTTAGGATGGATATTAGAAAAAATTTCTTCACTGAAAGCGTTGTCAAGCATTCAAACAGGCTGCTCAGGGAAGTCGTTGAGTCACCATCCCTGGAGGTATATAAAGGACATGTAGATGTGTTGCTGAGGGACACGGTTTAGTGGTGGACTTGGCAGTGTTAGGCTAATGGTTGGACTTGATGATGTTAAAGGTTCCTTTCAACCTAGACAATTCTATGATTTATTCTATACTTCTCCAGGATAGGAATCCTATTTCTAGAACCACACCCTGATGGCTGCAGAAGCAGTCCATTATGTAGCCTGATTTGATATTACAATGTTTATATCCAAGAACATTTTCCCACACTTGGTGTGTAGAATGAGAACCATTAGATAATTTTCTCTTAGCATACAAAGTATTTCAGGATTATTTCATCTCAAAGGTTAAGGTGGCACTTCATTTCTATTAATTTCTCCCCAACAACACAGACCAGAGAGAATAACACAAACTACATTAAGCTTATTAATAGTTTTGTGGCGGACACTGATGCATGGACAACTTAAATACTGGAATCGGACCTTTACTAAGACAGAACTTCATGAAGATTCTTCTCCTTTATTCTGAAAAGACAGAGATGGAATTCACGTAGAATACCAAAGCTATGTACTGTAATTTCATAGTAGACAGCTTTAATACAACTTCATACTTTAAATTTGTAAACATACCTGACGTTTTTCCTGAAATCAAAGAAAATAGCCTTTTCCTTTGTATGGTACTTGCCATGGTAACATGCCAAATACCGACTGGGGAAGGTGCGTACAAAAGTAACAGAACCAAACTACACAATCTGTCTTTGAAGGTTTTATCAATTTGGCAGGTTAGTCTGAAGAAAAATGTCTCCTATCAAATGGGTTGTCAAAACCGCCATGAGTGTTTTTATAACTTCACTTAACATGAAAAATGCACTTACTGGCTTTTCAAGTACAATTGGATGATCAGGAAGAAACTCTGGCTTCTTCTGAGACAGAGAAACACTTGAAAGTTTCAGAAGAAAATCTCTGCTGTATTTGATCCTTTCTGTGAATATACAAAATTACCAAGTTCAACATTGTTGTTTAAGGCATTAAGGTTGTGAATTCAGAAAACTGATCTGGTTTCTTATAGAAGGGTGGAAATGCTGCATGTGGAATATAAAAATCAGTATTAAAACCAGCAGTAATTTAAGTCTGACCTTTGACATTACAATGTTTATACCTTGCATCAGGACAACTTGTAGTAAATTACAGAGCATTTCACTTTAACTCTATCAAATTGACTTAGTAAATATGGAGGACTATTCCAAGCTAATAAGGGTTTGTTGTTTTAATACAAAAGAACACAAAACGGTGAATCCAACCTTACACTATGACAGACTCCCTATAACTTGTTCTAATTAACAGAAACACCACAAACTGGTCTTTAAGCCCTAGAGGAAAATATGTTTTTAACTCACACCAAAGTGCCACACGTTTCAATGGGACAGATTAACAAAAACTGAGTGTATCTTTTCTTGGAGCTATTAAGTTGATGTTTTTCAATGGCTAAAAGTAATTATGAGATCTGCTGCATGAAACTAGCAAACGGATTAACACCAATTAAATAGTTTTGAGGGTTTTACACAGAATCAAGAAGTCAGCGTCTTTGCTTAGAATGTGCATATTATCATTTGAGTTTGTACAACTATCTCTACTCTAGCATAGCCTCAGATATAATATGTCTACCCATGTCTATTTTAAGCTGGTATTCTCAAACAAGAGCAGAAACAAGAGGAAAGGGATAAGGCAAAGAAGGGACAAATGTTATCTATGGCCCTTGGTGACAAAGACTTTTATTCCTTTAGGAATAATGGGCCTCCTTGTAACAGTTATACAGTCACTTGAGTGACTACAGTTTCTGCTTCTCAGGCTGTAGGCAGTTGACAGGAGAGGCCACAAAGTCAATGACGAATGGGATTTTTTTCCTGCCTATGACCGCAAGTGACTGGAATAACTGCTGAACTTATGTGAGGGCATGAGGATAACTTTAAAAACAATAGTTTAAAGAACATAAGCATACCTGAAAACTTACAGCTTGCTTTATTTCCCTCTTGTTTAAAAAAATATGAAGAGGACTTCTCTAAGTCCCTTGACACAGTCCTCCACAACATCCTTGTCTCTAAATTGGAGAGAGATGGACTCAGTGGGTGCACTGTTCAGTGGATAAGGAATTGGTTGGATGGTCACATCCAGGGGCTAGTGGTCAACAGCTCAATGCCCAGATGGATACTGGTGACAAGTAGTGTCCCTCAGGGGTCCATATTGGGATCAGTACTGTTAAATACCTTCATCAATGACACAGACAATGGGATTGAGCACACATTTAGCAAGTTTGCAGGCGACACCAAGCTGAGTGGTGCAGCTGACAGGCCTGCAGAACAGAATGCCATCCAGAGGGACCTGGAAAAGCTCGAGAAGTGGGCCCATATGAACGTCGTGAGATTCAACAAGGACAAGTGCAAAGTCCTACACCTGGGGTTGGGGGAACCCCTAGTATCAATTCAGGCTGAGGGATGAGGGATTGAGAGCAGCCCTGCCAAGGACTTGGGGGTACTGGTAAATGAAAAGCTGGACATGAGCTGACAATGTGCACTCGCAGCCCAGAAAGCCAACCGCATCCTGGGCTGCATCAAAAGAAGGGTGACCAGCAGGTTGAGGGAGGTGATTCTGCCCCTCTATTCTGCTCTGGTAAGACCCCACCTGGAGTATTGCATCCAGCTCTGGAGCCCTCATCACAGGTAAAACATGGACCTGTCGGAGTGAGTCCAGAGGAGGGCCACAAAAAAAGGGCTGGAGCACCTCTCCTGTGAAGACAGGCTGAGAGAGTTGGGGTTGTTCAGCATGGAGAAGGAAAGGCTCTGGGGAGATCTTACTGTAGCCTTTCAATACTTAAAGGGGGCTTGTAAGAAAGATGGAGACAAACTTTTTAGGAGGGCCTGCTGCAATAGGACAAAGGGTAATGGCTTTAAACTAAAAGAGGATAGTTTCAGGCTACATATAAGGAAGATATTTTTTATGATGAGGGTGGTGAACCACTGGCAGAGGTTGCCCAGAGAGGTGGCAGATGCCCCATCCCTGGAAACATTCAAGGTCAGGTTGGACATGGCTCTGAGCAACCTGATCGACTTGAAGATGTCCTGTTCATTGCAGGGGAGTTGGACGAGATGATCTTTAAAGGTCCCTTCCAACCCAAACTATTCTATGATTCTAAGAGAAAGCAAGGAAGTGACTGAGATAGCAGTAAAAAGCACTTAACTGTAGAGACAGGTAATTGAGGGCATATTACCACCAAACAGATGTCAAATTGAAATTATTATCTAGAACTTCATTTACAGCTGGAGATGAAAATGGAGTTCCAGTGGAAATTTCACAGTGTGATGCAAGGGGGAAGTAAAAAAAAAGATTTAAAAAAAAAAAAAGAGACTTATTTATAGGCAGTAGCTGAACAACAGGACATCTAAAGTTGTGTTACTCGGAGGGAAAGTATTACAACAAATAACAAACAAAAGCCCTTTGAAAACAAGTGCTGAAAAAATTTTGACATTATGGACAAATGCAGAGAAGAGCCAGGAAGGCATCACAGAGCAATTAACCACTAAAAAGGGTCCAAAGTGCTGTCTTATACAAGAGACCAGGATCTGATGAGAAGCCATTGAAAAATCTTGTAGAACACAGTAACCTCTACACACCACAAGCAGAATCAATGAGAATGGATCAGAAAGTCACCACCAAACAGACAAAACTCGACAAGCCTGACACCAAACTAGATCCAAAGAACAGAACATTATTCTATTTACCAAGATCAATAATCAAATATACGATCCTGAGCCTGAGAGGGAAAACACAGAAAGCTTACTTTCAAGTCAGTAACACACAACAGTGAAGAATTACTGCTCAAGAACCTGGATGACGGTAACCTCAGACTGAGGAAAAACAGGAAAGGCTCAATGCAAATTAACAGAATTCTTTCAGTTCTCGAGTACGAAGAGCAACAGAACAAACCCAGTCTACAGAGATTACTTAAGGATTGAAGATTACCAATAGAGATTTGAGATGCCCAATTAAAGGAAGACATTAACAGAAAAAATTGTCTCAATGAATCGATGACTTCATCGTGAACGCTATCGCAGTTTCTGTGACATGTTTAAGAATGAAGAATCAAGCAGGAAGCAGTGCAGAGGAGGACTGTGAGAATATGTTTGGAATCTGAGATTATCCCTTAATGAAAAAAGAGGAGAAGTTTGGCTTGTTTAAACTACCAAACCATGACAAAAACACCATTATGCTTTATGAGTACTGAGTAACAGGCATACAGAAAGAAAAGCATAAGGCGCAAACCTTAAGGACACAGGTCCTGTGTTAAGGTCTTGTGTTGACACAAGAACAAACTGTCCAGGATTAATCATAAAAGAAATTAAGTGATTTCTAACCATCAGAAAATAGGTATTTCAGAAGAACTGTGGTAAGAGGAGTAAAAGAAAGCCAAATTACTGAATTCTTAAATTGGTTGCATGCAACAGTCTTAAAGATAGTATGCTATGACTGCAACAAGCAGGGATGCAACCCAAACCTGTACTTCTACACACAGAAAAAGTTTACACAAAACCAGGGGTTTGCGTGCAGAATTTTTTTATGCTCAGCGCTTGTTTTTATTTGGTTTTCTTGTGGGTTTTTTTGGTTCGTTGGGGTTTTTCTAATAAAAAAACCCCAAACCCAAGACAGCTACACCCTTATATACAAGCAAGTCAGTTATGGGCCAAGCTGTATACTTTCTCTGGAGTGTTATGTGAAAAACAGAAAGGTTTCATATTGCTCTCAAATTGTGGTCCAGAGGGAAGCCAGACTCTCAAAGCCCTGGCTAATCAGAAAAAAATAATATGCAGCCCATATCTTTTCAAAGTTCAACTGTCTTCCATACAGAAATTACAATTCTGACACAGATCTCCATGCAGTATTTTACCTTTTTTTGCTTCTGATTCATGTTGTTTTGGTTGACAAGGCATCATAGTTTGAGTTAAAATCTTCACTTCAGTCATTTCAGATGACTAAAATAGGGAAGAAAGAGTTAAACGTTTTTTATATATTTCACAAAATTAAGTTATGAAGCTTGTTTCCTTTAACCATATTAAAACAAGGATGTATGTGTCTGGGTTTCTTAGTTAAAAATAACAGTTGTAGCACAGTTTCAGTAATCAGTTTTGCTTTCACCAGTCACCAAGATTTCAGGCAATTAGTATTTTCTATGTATGAAGAAAACTGGATTCTGTTTTTCTACTCCTTGCAATTGAATCACCATCTTCTTTACAATTTAAGAACAGTCTGAAAGGACACACTCCTGCACAAATGAAACCATAGTCAGAACTGCAGCTATTTATAACAGTTGATGCATCTCTAATTTGAAAGATGAAGGTTCTGCAAAATAATCGTAACTGTAAATAGGAATACTGGTAATGTAAAATGCCTGAGAAATTTAATTTGAACCTGTAGAGTGTTTGTTACTCTTTATTACACACTATAAAGGAATAGTTCAACGACCTACAAAACAGTATAGGTAAGCACATTTGAGACAGCAATTTTTTAGACAGAATTTTACAGTGCTATTTCTAGTTTTCAAAATGAACACAATTATCTCCTCCTTTTCTCTCATCTCACCCAGAACACAGCCAGAAGCTGCCACACTGGGAAACAATCACAGCAGGAAGGACTTTCCTTAAGACCGAAAGAGAGACTTGGATTGTCTCACTCAGCAAAAGGTTTCATAAGTATGAAGATTCAACATCTACAATATAACACTGAGTTCCTTCCAGCTGCCAAAACCTTGAAGTGAGCATTTTGGAAAGCAGGAAAGAAGCGTATCCTCAACAGTTTGTCTTGGGTCCCCAAATGTTTGGCTGAGGAAAACTGAATTCTGAATCATTCTGAAACAGACTCGGGGGGGAGGGTGTTGCTGGCAGGAAGAACAGAAAATTTTGGGAAGCGTTTGTCAAAAGTGGAACAGATCCTATTGTCTAGACAGAGACCTCAGTTAACACTTTGTACTACTGTAAGTGCACCACCAGCTTTCATGGTGCGCTAAGACAAATTGAGAAATGGTAAAATATTTCTAGTATATTACCACCCTGCTTGCAGTTCCATTTTCTGTGGTTCAAATGTAGTTACCTTTTCCTGATTTGCCTAAAACTTAGAGGGGGGGAACACATATCTGAAAAATCTACCGATTTCAGAGAATGAAGAGAGCCATACTTCTAACTGCTTTGTGATGTTCAACTAGTCTTCGCAGGTCTCGACTATTCAAATGCTTTCTCCAAGTACAAACAAGGATTTAACACGTCCTCAAATCCACAAGAAAAAGACATGCATAATAAAGCAGAATTTACAGCCATGTGCCAGACAATGTCACCACAATATTTTTACATTTCTTCCTGCACCACCTCCCATAACATCATCTTGCCAATGGCTTTATAATCTCAGAAGTTCTATTATGCTTGGGTTTTGGTCCAAAACTTAACATTTGCTTATCACCACTCACAACAATACTCTTATACGTGTTCCTATCTGAAATACATCTACAAAGAATGGAATCCATCTATAAAGAATATCCCTAGAGCAGGGCATGTATTTCTGAAGCTCAGTATCATTTTAAATGGCAGTTAAGAAGTAGTAAATTAAATCTGATATTGACTGATGGAGACTTTTCAAGCCTCTCTCTCTACCTTAAATAGATCTGAGGTAGTGGACTCAACACTCTCCAGATCTCAAAATTCTTTGCATACCATGAAGGAATAAAAATTATTCATTGCTTTACATAGCCACTTAGGGTACAGTGAGTATTCCGGCACTTTCACTGTGAACACCACTTTGATGGAAATTCCCTGAAATCAAGGCTAACATTTTAGATAAAAGCACTATCACTGTGCTCACTATTAGCGTTAGCTCTTCTCCACTTCCTTTAATACTTAAGACTAGAAGTTTTAGACTATAAGTTCTTCAGATAGTAGGTTTAATACTTTAATTCACTGTTCTCTAGATTACTCAGAGTTGAATCTAACATTCAGTAGCACCCCTGATGTGCCATAATGATGATTATTTTTTTCTGGCAGAAGTCTAAGCAGGTTTACGCGTGCATACTGAATAACCCAGAGTAAAGCAGTTTGGAGAATTCAGTTGCAGATTCTTCTTCAGTTCTTTCATTGCTTTAAGAACCCGTTTGTCAGAGTTGGCTTTTTTTTGTTTGTTTGTTTCTAAAGCCTATTTTATTTTTTAAAATCTATTTATAAGTTAGTGGCACATACAATCTGCTTTATTTTTAAAAAATCTTCACAGTTCACCAAGCTCTCCAAAAAGTAACCTGTATTTCCTGTATCCTAACCTATAGCAACTTAAATATTTATTTTCTCTTTAATAGACCATCGCTACATAAGACCATGACTGGTATAAAAAGTTGTAAAAAGTTAGTATTGCTAAAGGAAAACCAGGTGTTATGTCAACAGTTGTTCTTGTTTTTCACCTTACAGTGTGTTTCATCCTGTGA
Source organism: Rynchops niger (assembly GCA_013400035.1). Taxonomy (NCBI): domain Eukaryota; kingdom Metazoa; phylum Chordata; class Aves; order Charadriiformes; family Laridae; genus Rynchops; species Rynchops niger. Next base: position 321,093 of record VXBH01008313.1, on the reverse strand, counting down.
TCATTTATCTTCTGTAATGTTGGAGGACGAAGAAACAGAGTAAAGATAATTAAAGTTTTACGACTGTACATATAGAGCACTATTTCTGTCTTATCAAAAAAGCAGTATGATTTAAAGCACCTGAAATACAACTACAATTTTGAAGAACAGGTTCTTGAAGTGAAACACATATATGATTCAAAGAATGGGGAGAGCAAATGGGTAACAACGCACAGTTTTCTCAGATCATCATTGATGCTTTTTTAGACACAGAGAATGTTTGGCAAGACTTTAAAGAGTGGTAATACACAACTTTGTTTCCTCAGATTCAGGTGTCAGTATCTTCAGAACTAGCGGCTGCATGTTTCTGCTTAGAAAAATATTCTGTGAAGCTGCTATGCCAGTCTCCAGGCCACGGCTGCCCACCAATTAAAATCAACAAGTTCACAGGGTACTTATCAGCTGGTATTTGGAGGTAACCATGAAACAGCTTGAGAGTCAAAAGTATTAAAAAGCCTTCTCAATATCCTATGCCAAAGAAAAAGTTTAAAAAGTAAATATAGCTATACATGTAGCCAAATATTGATGAAACTGAGTACTACAACATTGCTGACCACAGGCCTATTCTAAAAGGGAACTGTTTGTTCTTCTAAATACACATTGCTTAAGAGACAAGTATAGCTGTTAATTTCTCTATATGGGATCAAGGATAGGCAGTCAACATCTTGATTTCTGAAAAGTCAAAGGTAGCTTCCAGACGCTTCATACAATAAATTAAGGACTTCAGGATTATTAGACCTTCTCTAAAATAAAAAAATTAAGGGACACTTGGCCTACCAAAACGAAACAAATTTTAAAACTTCCAATACACTCTGAAGAACATTTAAATCATTATCAACAGAAAATCAAGTCCAGACTATCAAACATCAAGAATTCCAGTTGGAACACTGCAAACTGCATTTTGCAACAAATGACTGCAACCAATTTAAAGTTTGAAAAACACGTTGTACCATGTCTAAAAACAAATATTTCTGTCAATAATGCATTTGTGCACGTGCTAACAAAAAAAATAATTCTTTCTAATGGTATTCTTTACACATAGTAAGCAAAAACTGAAGATGTGTACTTTAAAATAACTGTCTTCAATTCAATTAAGACTAAAGAAACACCACACAAACTTTCTTAAGAGTCTTAAGTAACTCATAAGGTGTATTTTTCAGCTACTAGTGCATGCAAGTATCAGGGAAAGGCATTCATGAAACTCATTTTTAACACCTCTAACACTACTGGTTCATAGCATATGGATTCAAGGACACTCCTAGCTGAAAATACCGTTTACTTTTCATTTGGTAAAATAAGGGATCAGCTGACCTCCAATTTATAGCACTCCAGAACACACTCCATCAACTTTGTCATCTACTATTTACTCAATACTCACCCAGTCAACCTTACTCTGCAAATGTACTTCAGTGTTGCTAGGTAATTCAGTCTGAAAGTTTAACGGAATGCCTGATGTCGGTGAAGAGAAAAAATTAAGAAAAAATATTTTAAATAAATAGATTCCACACTTTTATTTTGTGATACTTGCCCCAAGAACCTTACTGAAATTACTCAGATTATACAGGCATTTATTCACAACTTAAAAGCTCTAAATCGCCACAGTACCACCTTTCCATTTCTTCCATGAATTTTAAACAAAGTAAAAATTTATTATGTCACTTAGCTTCTGTCCACATCATCACTGCTGTCATCGTTCTCCCGGCCACCAAAAATTTCTAACTTAAGAATAATAATAGCTGTAATACTGCGATATCTAGAAGGCATACAGAGATGTAAAAACAAACAAACAAACAAACAAAAAAACCAAAAACTAACAAAAAAACAAGAACAACAAAATATACACACCTGACACAAATACCGCATGATTTTTTTCCTTAGGCTTTTTTGTTTGTTTTAAACTCGTATGAAGGCTACGCAAGAACTGTACAATGCAGTATACTGTACTTGCAATAAAACCTAAACAATAACCTGTTTGTTAAATTATGTGTATTTTATGTTTTCAATAGCAGGAGCCCACTAACCCAAGAAATCCAAATTCAATAGAGAGGCCTGATCCAGCTTTCTGAAGCCAGAATTTCAGATGTCAAGTTAGAAGAATAACACAAAAAAGAGAGTTCTGCATAAATCTAATGCAGTTCAAATTCAGATTTTATCACAGAGATGATCAACACACAGCAAGATATTTATACATCACTGTCTTTGCACAAAGGCATTTGGAAAAAAAAATCCATCACTTTACACATCCTTGCTATTTCCATAAAAGCAACTGAAGCTTTGGCAAAGTGAACTGTATCTTAACCATGCTACTCACCTTGTTTAGAAGGCAGATGACGCACAGGTCGTGCTGGCTGAAGGGATTTACCAATAAACTTTTTAGTTTCCTTTAACATTTTGAAGCATCACACTTTAAAAAAGCAGAAGAAATCATAAAGAGCATTCAGTTTCACATACAGATGTTAAGTCAGAAGAGCAATCTGTCTACCACTCGTTAGTTGCATTGGACAAGACAATATACTATTTTTTAGTACCATGGCAGGAAAGAGATGAAAGGCCTAATACACACGTTTTCTTAGATGACAGAATATGCTGGATACAATTTGCATAAAGACAGAGTCAGACATCTCTCTCATTTCTCCTTCCAATTGACCTACCCTAGCTTCTTCTCAAAAAGATTTTTTCCTATCTGTATGTCCATACACTTGGAGAAGGGAGATGGGAACATGTGATGGAAATTAAGGTATTTTCTAACAGTTGATTTAATTTAATGGGGTTTTAATTAGAATCATAGAATTGATTTAATTAGAATCATAGAATTGTTTTCTTTGGACCTTCAAGATCATCAAGTCCAACTGTTAATCTAGCACTGCCAAGTCCACCACTAAACCGTGTCCCTCAGCAACACGTCTACATGTCCTTTATATACCTCCAGGGATGGTGACTCAACCACTTCCCTGGGCAGCCTGTTCCAATGTCTGACAACCCTTTCCGTGAAGAAATTTTTTCTAATATCCATCCTAAACCTCCCCTGGCACAACTTGAGGCAATATCCTCTTGTCCTGTCACTTGTTACTTGAGAGAAGGGACTGACCCCCACCTCGCTACAACCTCCTTTCAGGTAATTGTAGAGAGCGATAAGGTCTCCCCTCAGTCTCCTTTTCTCCAGGCTAAACAACCACCACTCCCTCAGCTGCTCCTCAAAAGACTTGTGCTCTAGACCCCTCACCAGCTTCATTGCCCTTCTCTGGACACGCTCCAGCACCTCAGTGTCTCTCTTGTAGTGAGGGGCCCAAAACTGAACACAGTACTTGAGGTGGGGCCTCAGCAGTGCTGAGTACAGGGGGACAAACATTTCCCCAGTCCTGCTGGCCACACTATTTCTGATGTAAGCCAGAATGCTGTTGGCCTCCTTGGCCACCTGGGCACGCTGCTGGCTCATATCCAGACAGCTACTGACCAACACATCCAGGTCCTTTTCTGCCAGGCAGCTTTTCCAGCCACTCTTCCCCAAGCCTGTAGCACTGCATGGGGTTGTTGTGACACAAGTGCACTTGGCCTTGTTGAACCTCATACCATTGGCCTCGGCCCATCGATCCACCCTGTCCAGATCCCTCTGTAGAGCCTTCCTACCCTCAAGCAGATCAACACTCATGCCCAACTTGATGTTATCTGCAAACTCACTGAGGGGTCACTCAATCCCCTCGTCCAGATCACTGATGAAGATATTAAAGAGAACTGGCCTCAGTACCAAGCCCTGGAGAACACCACTTGTGACTGGCCACCAACTGGATTTAACTCCACTCACAATTCTTTGGGCCCAGCCAGACAGCCAGTTTTTTACCCAGTGACACGTATGCCCATCCAAGCCGCGAGCAGCCGGTTTCTCCAGAATTCTATGGGAAACGCTGTCAATGGCTTTACTAAAGTCCAGGTAAACAACATCCACAGGCTTTCCCTCATCCACTGAGCAGGTCACCTTGTCCTAGAAGATCAGGTTAGTCAAGAAGGACCTGCCTTTCATGAAACCATGCTGACTAGGCCTTATCACTTGGTTGTCCTGTATATTCTGCATGATGGCACTCAAGATGATCTGTTCCATAACCTTCCGCAGCACCGAAGTCAGACTGACAGGCCTGTAATTCCCTGGATCATCCTTCCAGCCCTTCCTGTAGATGGGTATAACATTTGCTAACCTCCAGTCAACTGGGACCTCCCTGGTTAGCCAGGACTGCTGGTAAGTGATGGCAAGTGGCTTGGTGAGCGCTTCCACCAACTCCCTCAGTACCCTCAGGTGGATCCCACCAGGCCCCATAGACTTGTGTGCATCTAAGTGCTGCAACATGTCGCTAGCCATCCCCCCTTGGATTATGGGGGTTTCATTCTGCTCCCCATCCATTTTCCAGCTCAGGGAGCTTGGTACCCAGAGAACAACTGGTCTTGCTATTACAGACTGAGGCCAAGAAGGTATTAAGTACCTCAGCCTTTTCTTCATCATTGGTCACTATGTTTCCCCTACCATCCAACAGAGGATGGAAATTCTCCTTAGCCCTCATTTTGTTGTTAATATATTTATAGAAACATTTTTTATTGTCTTTTACAGCAGTAGCCAGATTAAGTTCTAGATGGGCTTTGGACCTTCTAATTTTCTCGCTGCATCCAGATTAAGTTCTAGATGGGCTTTGGCCCTTCTAATTTTCTCACTGCGTAGCTTCACAAAATCTTTGTAGTCTTCCTGAGTGACCTGCCCCTTCTTCCATAGGCCATAAACCTTCCTTTCCATCAGTGTACCCTTTACAGTCTACTGGCTGTCCAGGAGTTCCTAATATATACATAAACTTGCATAATGTTTTTTTTAATATCTACTTTAGTTAAATTAATACAGTTTTGCATCTTCCCACTCAGTTTAACTGCTATAGAAGCACCAAAACCTATAAGGTGGTGCTGGGCTGACAAATCTCCCCCATAATTAAACCAGCAGTCATAATATCTTAATTTGTAATATATATATCTTAATTCTTCTACTTCCCACCCCACCTCCTTTGCCAACTGTGAGATTTCATGATTTGAAGGAACTTCATCTTCTTTTAGAGAAAAAGAATAGCGGAAACAACAATCAACGCAATAATAATGGTACTGAAATTCCATTTTCTCTAGGAAACAAGACAGGGGAAGAATTGTTGTAACGAAAAAGACTCAAAGGAAACTGTCATGACATCAAGAGTTAAAACCAAAGAGATTATCCAATTCCAGTATAGAACAGAAAAAGAGCAGTTAGGCTATTTAAAATATGATCCAGTATCACTCCCCCCTTTGCTTGGTCTTTGCATTATAGAAGAAAAAAATATCTATTTACTAAATTATAATCTTTTGAACACTGAACTTCCACTATATTGAAGTAACAGTTTTCCAACATAGCCAGTCTGAACCCATTCAGGTCTAGAAACCAATTGTCAAAGGGTTACTGTCTGACTTAGAACAGTTGACCTAAGGCTAGGAAAAAAGTTCTGGTTTGGTTCTCTGGTTTCCTACCTTCTCAGTTTAAAAAAGAAAGATTTGAAAGCTATAATCAAAAGCATGAATGAAATGAAAATTCCTGCAGGTGAAGGAACCGAGACTACTGACATAGGTTATGTATTTCATTTTATCCAGATTAGAAATGCTTGTTTCAGCCATATTTATACTACATACTAAATTTCCACACCAAGCAATACAATGATGATATTTGCACCAGAAGATTAAAAAAAAGCAAGTTTTCCTCCATATCGCGACTGCAAATGATATGCACACACTCTTTCAAAACAGGAAAAATTGTTTAAGAGGCTAGCTAGCTTCTAGAATGCAGCACACCTGTATTTTTTAAAACTTTCTCCTGTCGATGAAAGTAAGATGACTTGTGGGGACAGCAAGACAACACTTCCCCCCTTCCCCCCAATTTCCACAAGGAGGATGCCTAAGAAACCACATACTTCCAAAGAACGCAAAAGAGATGAGAATATGAGAGGAAGAGGGGAGTTGGACAGGAATGAAATCAAGTACAGTGTTCTAACCACTCTATTTCCTCCTTCAAACTGAAGAAAGAGGCTAGAAAAGATCTCAACAAGTTATCGAACCCAACCTTCTGGATTAATACAGTCTTCTGACTAATATCAAGAAGAGTGGAGAAAGGTTAGTTTTAATAGATGAGAAACAAACTGCTTCCAGGGTACCTCCTGCACTCCAAGACCTCCCCTGCCTCTTACAAAGCCCATATTGCTTCTCAGGAGTTACTCCAGTTTGTGACCTGCCCACCAAAGAGCAAGCCCTCTGCAGTAGGAATCAGGCCCAGCAAGACTTCTGTATGATTTTTTTTTTTTTTT
>VXBH01008313.1:291961-314694 GCA_013400035.1 Rynchops niger | reverse complement strand
TTTTTTTTTTTTTTTTGAGCATCTTAACAAGTCAGGACATTCCCAGTAGACAGCTTACGAGGGCCCAACAGAAATGTTCTTTGGAAGACTCTTTCCTGGACACATAAAAGAGAATGAAGACAAATTTCTTGTGAAAAATCCCCCAAGCCCAGCAGGACCGCGAGTAACCAGAAACTGACCATCTCCCCTCGCCTGAAAAGGCACCGCACTGTTTCAGTCAGAGCCCCCGGACGCCCACCACAACCCGCAAGGAAACAAACCCGCCTGACAGAAGCCACCTCCCGGCCCCGCGGTACCTCAGCGGCCCGCGGCCGCCCACCCCGGCCTGTCACCTCGCCGCTCCCCAGCCCCTCCTGCCCCGCTTTGGGCCGAGAAATGCCAAGGGCCGCCCCAGCCCACCTATAACCGCCTCCCAGGGCCGCTTCCCCGGCCGCCGGTAGTGCCTCCGCCCCCAAACCGGGCTCCGCGGCCCCGCTCTCCCTCAGCGCCGGGCGGGCCGGGGCGGAGCTGGCCTTCGCGCGACGGCGCCGGCTAGAGCCGCGTGCCGCCGGCCGTTTAACGGTCGCGTCGCCAACGAGCGGGGCTTGTGGCGACCTGGGGCGTCCCTCAGCGGGGCTGCCCGGGCTGCTTCTCTTCCCGCCTCCCGCTGCCTTTTAGGGAGGGGGGTGCAGACCTGACCCTTCAGGGTGCCCTACGAGGTGTGGCGGGCTTGTGCCGGCCCTGCCGAGGCGAGAGGGGGGCGGTGGGAAAGGCAAGGTGAGGTGCTGCCGCCAGCTCCCTCTCGTGTCAGGACTGAGAGAGGCTGGAAATAAAAGGTGGGGTCGTCCGTAAAGTAAGCTTTAGCTGATTCTTTTTCCCTTCGCCTTCCAAGTTTTGTCATTTCAGGTCGCTGAGTGCTTTGTGGTTATGGGATTTTTTGTTGGGTTTTTTTTCGTTTGTTTGTTTGTGTTGGTTTTGGGTTTTTTTGCGAAGGGTATTTTTCATGTCTGTTTTAATTTTTTATTTTTTTTTAATAAAGTGTATGTTACCTTATCGCAGCCAGTGCACCACCAGCGTGAAAACAGCAGGAAATGCAGGGTCTGTGTGAGGGAAGGGCGGAATGGATTGTGCTCCTACTCTGAGGCCTGTACTGTGAGGCACCCTGAGGGTAATTTGTGATCTCAAATCACTACAATGCCCATAAAAAGTGCGATTTAGGAGTCAGCATGTGTCTGGGTGATTTAATGGCTGAACAGAAAGCACTTCTCCACGCACTCTTCCTCCCTGCCATTGTTGGTAGTTAATGAGATTTCCCTGCTCTTTTGAAAATTAAGTCTTTTTATCCTCAGAACTACTCCGTTACCATAGAGTGTAGTCATGTTTCGTCAATGCCTTACGGTGGAAATTAGGAGAAAATAAGTGACTTTTGAACACAGCTGTGAGGTCTCCACAACTAGACACATCCAGAAAGAAAACAAAAATCCGCAGGCCTGGGAAAGGTGTCAAGTGTGGTTTGTGAACCAGAAAACAGCCACTGCCAACCTGCCCAATTGCACCAACCGGTAACACAAGTATGATGGACCAGAGAATGGCCACTGGCTTTTCCTTTATATAAGGAATGTTTTGGAAATTTAAATGTATTTTTTCTAAATACATGCAATGAGCAATAACAATGGATATGCCCTGCTGGCTCCCAAAGGGGCAAACTAAAATTCCCTGATGTTAATTTGCTAGATTCCACCGTACTTACTGTAGTACGTAACGTTAATGAAAAGTCCTTTAACTTTTTTATTACATTTTGGGGAGGGTTTTTTTGTTTGGTTGGTTGGGTTTTTTTAATATTTCATAGCAGCCATTAACTCTGATTCCAGAGGTTCAGAATAGGTAGGCGATATCAAGTATGTAACTTATTTATATAAATAGCAAGTACTTAAATAATAGGTATTTAATTATTAATATCCAATGTTAAGATTTACAATCCTGGTTTGTTCCACCAGGCATTGTTGTTCTTCTTTGCTGCAATCTCGGAATGTTATTTTTCTTGTCACAGATGCAGAGTGGAATACTGTCCCTGAAGTAGAGGCTAATATATAGATGTCATGCTCCTATAGCCTTCTCTCAGAACACATCATCTCCCAGTTAATTTCCTGAATTGACAGAGCATGGTGCACCATCACATTTCTTTATGCCGACACAGATGCAGTGTATCTGCATACCCACTAACCCACTTGCTGCCATTTAAAGTCTGGTTTGAAGTAAGTTCTCCCAAGTGAATTAGTTTATGTTCAGAGATATCATGCTTCTTCTGATCCGTCATCTATTATTGCAAGATTATCATGTAAAACAGTTACTGCCTTATTCATGTCAACCATTTCCCTTAGCTACATCAGCACTAATTATCAATTATTAATATGTAAGTGCACATAAATGCCCGCCATTACTCCATAACAGTTACTGACAGGAAAGTCAATGGGTCACCCAAAATAAAAGTATGTTTTTTCGTGGGGCTGTTGTGGTTTTTGAAAAAAGCATGCCAGGTGCTGCAAACCAGGTTTGCACAAGATCACCACCCTTCTTGTGGTTGACGTACCGAAATGATACCACGTACAGTGATGTAGAACTACATATCCTTCCAGTATTTTTGCACATTTAAATATGTTAAGGATGAATTAAACAGTAAAAAACTTCACTTGTATATTTCATAGGAGCTGTAAACTGAGCAGCTGCTTTTAATATATAAGGGAAGAAGAAGAGGCAGGAGCACAAATAGGGCAGGAGGAAAGAAATGGAGCGTGCCAGATATTTTGAATGCTTGATGCTCCTGGGCCTGCTGGGAAGATGGGACTATTAGGGCTGGTAATGGCTGGTTTTTGAGGCACTGCCTGTCCCAGCAGGAATAGTTATCGCCTCACACGCTGCCCCCCATGAGTTGGCAATACCACCAGCAGTAGTGAGGCCAGATTTCCTACCGTCTGGTGTAGGCAGAGGGAGCACTGGACTGAAGCCATTTTGCAGATCCCAGCAACCTGCTGCCTTAAGCAACTTTGCCTGTGCCTACAGAGAATCCTGCTTCCAGTTGTGGGAAATGAAAACATAAGCTAACATTTTTTCTGCCTTATCAGTTGTCTCCCAGTTTGCCTGGTGCTGGTTATTACCTTACTGGAAATTTCTTCCTCATTTGGTATTGTTTATATTCTTACATTACAAGATGGTAGTCTAGTCTTCTCTGAAATATGTGATATATACACAATCATTAATTGAAAGAGCTAAGGACAGAGAGATTTATTATATATAGCAAAATATAAATACTACAGGTTTTATTGCTGTGTAAACAAAATGCATATAAGTAGAAAAAAACCCACCCCAAAACCAACAGGCTTTTTCTAATTGGCGAACTAATCAGAGAGATTATTTCCTTTTTTTTTTTTACCATATTGCTTGTGCTCCTGGAGGCTATAGATTGCAGAAACTTACTCCCTTTACTTGATATGGTTCAGGAAAGCATAAAACATTTATGAAAGACAATATCAATATTGCACGTGTAAAAATGAGCAATTGCACATCTAAATGAGCGTGTAATTGTAATTGCACATGACTCTAGTTTTGTAATGGATGGCACTTAATAGCAAAGTAATGGCTTTGTGCTGAAACGAAAGGACTCTTGGGTCAGCCCGGGGGCAGACTTGTAGTTGCAAGTTTAAAAAGCCATTTTCAGTATAATTTGTCATTCAGTTGTCAGCCTATTTGTAATCAGCCTATTTGCATATGTAATTGTGATTTATTTATCAGTACTTTTTGGGGAGACTTTTTCTAAAGCCACTTTCAAAGGAATTTCATCACAAAGCAAAAAGCATTATTTCCAATGTTACATGCTTTATTAGTCAATAGAATGAATACTGAGAGACAAGGATGTACGTGTAAATGTTTATGTTTGCACACAGAATATTTTCATTGTACGTTTGTGAAGTGGCTACTTCAGGTGACCTAGTGACTTGTCCTGTGTTGGCAGCGCAGGGAAAGAATGCAAAAGCTTTTTTGCCCCCTGCCTGTTCCTGAAGTTGAACTATTTACTATATTGATGCTGTTCTTTCAATAGAGTTGAGAATTCAGAAAATTAATCATGGGTATTAATCTTGTTCTTTTTGACTAGAGAAACTGTTGAATTAAAAGTGGGAAGATATTGCTGTATTTAGTGCTTACCAATTTAGTGCTTAACTAAAAATAGGTTTGAATGTTTATGATCAGCATGTAATACTATGTACAGTAATATATGCAGATATCTTTTCTTCAAATACAAAACTTCTTTCATCTCTGTCAACTGTCAAGTTTCTGTTAGGAGAAGGATTTTGTATTTTTCTTTAAAATCAATTTTCTGGGATCATTAATTATAACAGATTCTCATTGATTTTCTTCCAAATTTTTTATTTCTGTGGATGTGGAGAAAAAGCTTGACAGCAAGGATCAAAGGCACCATACAAGTAACAAAAAATCCCCTAATAGCAAATAAAATGAATGTTACAAATAAATATATAAAATAAATATCAAAATTAAGCATTCATTATTTGGGGGGAGGAGTGCCTTGCTCATCTCTCATCCCTGAGAGATGGCAGTACTGAACCGCAGAGGTTAATTACCGCAGCTAAACTGAACAGGGCATTCAGGATGTGTGAACTGAATATTCTCAATAACTGCAGACATTGAACAAGAAAATTTCAACTGACCTTATTTTGTATGCTCTGAAAAACCACCTGCATGTCCTTCTTCTCGAAGGGGATTTCAGAAGCTACTGGCAGGAGGATGGAAAGGCAGAAACGCCCATGGAACCTGTAGGCTCTGTTATGTCACTGGCGTTTTGCCCCTGTAGCAAGGTCTGCTCTTACTGCTTGGACCAGCTTCTCAGAGTTGTCCTTTTGGGTTTTGGTAGGCTAAACTGTGCCTCTGTTGAAGGAACTAGCATGTGGAGGGCACATCTCATATGCAGAGCTTTATTTTGCTGGTTTTGCGTTGGATAGTGGAAGGAGATGCCATGGGGCAGTTGGTCCCTACAGAAGGAAAACTGCTAGACTGCAGCTAACAGCTTGATGAACTAACTTTGTATATGAAGGAGGATGTCATGGAGTATCAAGATCTCTGCTGTTTGCTTATTTTTTTGTATTACCAAAAGCATAAGAAAAGGAAGGTAAGAAAGAGTTGGGGTCCTACATGAATCAATCAGTAAAAATTCATCCACATCTGTTATTATCCAGAACAACGAAGTTTTATAGTCTATGTATACATACACTTAGTAATAGCCAGATTTAAAAAAAAAAAAAAAAAAACAAAAAAACATATATATATATATATACAGGAAAAGAGACTCACACAGTTAATAGTTGATAATAATATCCCAGAAGAGTTCAATTTGCTTTGTGAGAACAGAATTTTGAAATCATGGCTTAATGAATTTAGTGCAAGTTTTGCATTTTTTTCTGAGTTTGGGCCAGAATATCACCTGCTATTTGTATAGATTCCTTTACTCTGAATTCTTACATCTGATATATCTATCATAGCTGAATTAAAAGGCCTAAAAATCCTATATTCTGGAATTAGTCTCTGAACCTGAAAAGAAACTTCAAGAGAAGTCAACCCATGCTCCAATAGAATGCAGAATTTTGCTTTCCAGTATTTCAGTCATGGGGATTGGATTTAGTTCTTATGCTGACTGAGGTGGTTGTCATAGCTTTTAATACCAGAAGTATATATAGTGTCTTATGACTAAGACATTGCTACCTTTGGATTCAGACGAAATAAAGCATGACTCAGTAAGAGCCACCAAAACCTGTACTGATAAATAAGGATACAGTAAAAATGGGATAGAGGAGCCATGACCAAGAGCATAACAGGAAAAAAAAAGACCAAAGCTTGGAACATGACACAAGGAAACACATACTAGCTCTGCAAGAGAGTAGTTTATAAACTACTGTAAGAGATTATAAAAATTACACACATTAAAACTATGCATTCATGCTTCTCTGGATTGAGATAATCTGTTTATGTCACAGCTGTGGGGAAAAATGGTTATCAAAATTGTTGACAATTTTAGTTTACATGCCAAATAGCAAATATGATTGCGAGATAATAAAACTGTTATGTGTTCAGATATGTGTACATACATATGAGGGTAAGAATGACCTAAGTGAAAATTAGTGATCCTTTGCAAATTAATCTGTTGCCATGCACCCTGGGAAATCAGATTTGCTTTGTCACGTTGAAATTTATTACTTTAAAATTATTAAATGTGAATTACCACATGATAGAATGCAATAATTCTGACCTTCTTCAGCTTTTTCTAGATGCAAGGTATAGCTGATTTCTAAGGAATCAGAATAAAGTTTCTTACTTGTGTTACCATTTAAATTTTAATTTACTTACAGGAGAAAGAGATTAATATTTCCGTAGCTTTTAAGTTGATATCTGTCTTGAGCCAGTTCATTGTTCTTCTAGGTGATAGCATATATCTAATAGCTTGTAGCCGTGAAGTACCAAGACAGCAGTCAGTATAACTTCAGCGCGTATTGATGTTTCTTCATTATATACCGAGTTGTGTCCATTTTGGTGTTCTTCTGTGTGTATGTGTATCAGGGTTTTAAAAGCTTACAGCAAATGTGCTTTCCAGTCCTTTCTGTCTTTGCATCTGTATGTATGCTGCAGGACAGATAATGCTTCATGTATCATCCAGCAGACATTGTAATTGTGGAAAAGGACAGGGAAAACTACTGCAGCTTCTTAGCAGTACACACTCCCCATTTTCTCTGGAAGCGGGATAAGGAAGAGGCAGGGGATGAACCATAGTCTTGTCCTAAAACAGAGTCTGGAGCATGCACCCACCTACAGCGTAGAGGTCAGCGGGCTGCTGTGTGTGCTGGTGAAGACAGTGAAAGTGTAAGAACATCATTCTCTGCTTCGCTGCGTGGAACTGCGATCTCTTGCCTTGCAAACTAGCATGAAGAGAACCAAGACGCTGCATTGACGTGATCTGAGAAGTAGCAGTTAAGAGCAACAGAGAAGTCTAGCACTGGAGGTTTAGTCTACCCACTTAGCAGCTGCCTTTTCTCTTCCAGAAATAGCAGTTTGATGGAGTTAGTGAAATAACTCCTGCCGGAGCAGGGACTCTGTGCAATAGAAACTAATTGCCAGAAGCAGGAATGCTCTGGCAAGTGAAGACTTGCACTGGGGTGCACCAAGGGGGAGTTAATCCATTGTGGGGCTTGGCTTGGCTTTGCTTCCTGGAGATTACCCTGCTAACAGAAGCCAGAAACTGTACAGTTTATGCTCCAGTACACTCCTGGTTTACTTACTGTCAGTTAATCTAAGCTTGCCACTTCACTGTAGCAATGGACCCATCAAATTTCAGATGTTTACGTAACTTGGGACAGCAGGTCCTTCTGGCCAAGAAGGTTGTTTTTCTCACCCAGATGCTCTGGATCTTATCCTGTAATTTATTGCGTGCCTCTTAAACACTGACAAAAGTAGGGGGAAAGCAAAGGTCACCAAACAGCAAATGACAAAAAAGAACAAGAGCAGGCCAGGAACAAAAGAACTGTTGCCGACATTAACCAAACATAGTTAAAAAAACCCACACACACAAAACCAAAAATAGTGCCTAGAAACCTTATTTGGGAACTGAAGCCATACAGTCACCACAGGAATCAAAATTAATTTGATTTTTCTAATATGCAAAAGTCTCTTGTTTAGTATAGGAACTGGAAAAGAAATTCGCTGCCTGCAAATAAACAGCTGAACTCTTTGACATTGAGAATAAGCACCGAATGTGGCCCCCTAACTGGCAAAAACTAAAGGATTTTCGATTCATCTTACTAAATATAAAAAGGAAACATCAAAAAAAAATGAGAACAAGTTCTTATTTCTATGTAGGAAATACTGTTTGTTAATCAGTCTCAGCCTGTGCTTACAGAGGCACTTGGCCTTACAAGGTAGTTAACAGGTATTCCTTTATTTTCATTTACAAATCTTATTTTCTAGGGCTTTAAAAGTATTAGAGTAATAATATGCCTTGGTCTGGAACAAATTCATGCCAGTACATTGTGTCTCTCTATTTTATATTATTCTACCACAGCTTACATTACAAGTTTTTTAACAAATGTTTTGGGAAAAATATTTTTACAAAGAACTTTAATCTAGATTTAATGTTTATCATACAAGTGTAGTGAAAGAAATTTGCAAAAAGAAAGTCTCTGTTTATATAAGAGGTAGCAAAAAAATGACATTTCTCCTCAAAGACTGTAAATATAAAAAAAAGATTTTTAGGCAAGTATTTCACTTTTCATGCTGTCTTCTAACTGCCACTGCCAATTAAAACCAAGGTTTATAAGAAACCTAAACTGTTCTGGGATAGTCTTTTTAATAACATGTTAACCGCAGCATAATCAACAAATACAAACTGTTTTCACATTTATTTAGTTTTTAATCCAAAGTTTTTATTTAAGCACAAAAGCATTTGGGAAGTTGAGAATTTGAAGGGGGTCTTCCCAGCCATTCTTCACAGAAGTCTCTTACGAGGCTATCGGTTTCAGTGAGAAATCATCCCGTGAGCTGCTGGGACCCTCTCCTTCCCCCCTCCCCACCTCCAACCAGGGGTAGATACACATATTTTGAAAGATAAACCCAGCTGTCGGTGTCCCATTCTGAACATTAAGCTGCCCTGGGTCAGGAATTTGTTGTTCAGTCTGATCTTACTACTGGAAAGCGACTTCCGAGGACTCCAGTGGTATCAGTCTCTCTTATCAGCAATACCATTTCTTGCAGGATAAGTAAATCCTAACTTTTGATGTCTTAGATGTAAGGAAAGTTAGCAATATGGGCATCGTTGAAACTATGTTACAGGTAGTTGTACTAAACAGAAAATGTTATGTCACTCTAGTCAAAGAGTATCAAAGAGGAAGAAATGGATATATTCATTAAAATATATATTCCCCATCCATTTAGAAAATATTATAGACTTAGAAGAATGACAGAGATTCCATAAATAATAACGAAATAGGAAACTTAGGTCTCAGTCAGCTCACATAAATATCTCATTAAATCAGCTCACACCAAGGCTTTCCTTCAAGCCAAGATTAGGATCTGTTGCTATTTGAAAATTCCATTCAAGCTTTCTCGCTCAGCCAGCCTGTGCTTACAAGTGTGAAACTAAATGCAGATAATCCTAGTAGGGAAGTAAATTAAATTTCACAAATATAAACATTTAAGTTGTAAATGGTATCATTTTCTTCTTCCTCTGCCTGCTCTCAGAAATCAAATCAGTATTAGCAACAGTCCAATACACTTAATGCTGTATTAAAAATACATGAGCTGGTTTGGGCATAACAAGATTATGAATTGTGCTATGCTAATATCATCTTTTGTGTCCGTGCTAGAAGTTCTTGCTCCTGTCGCTGTGCTAATGGCCGGCTACTGTTACAGCCGGGCTACTTCTCTGCTGTGGAGAAGGGCAGCCTCACGGCCGACAGCGTGCCACGCGGTCTGTGCGTGACAGCAACACTGCTTTTCCCACGTGCAGTGACGCGTGACATTGAGGTCTCCATGCTCTTGACTTGCTCTGTCTTCCGAATGCTAAAAGCACAGGAAAATTCAATAACTCGTTTGACAAAGCCTGAATGAGAGAAGCCAACAATATTCTTTCTATAATTCATCAGGTAGGGAACTATGGAAAGCTTCCACTTAATGTCTCCCAAAATGAGATATATCCCAAGCTTTTCTAAAGAAAAAAAAAAAAAAAAAGCATCATTTTCCAAGCCATTCGCGCTAAATCTTTGTTTTAAACTAAACTGAAACAGAAGGACTGCAGAGTGGTTTTGTTCTGGTTTAATGACATTGGTTTAAAATCACTATATTTAATACATTATGGTTTCTGCATTTTACCTTAAAACAAAGATGAAGAAAAAAGGTTTATTCTCACTCATTTTTACTTCGGTAATCTAGAAAAAAACATTCTTGTTAAGCTTCCTGCCATAGATGTGGTACCAGAACTGTGCCAGTTCTGCAAAGTAAATTACAGTATGTTTGTACAACTGAGGTTTTATTATCAATAATAGCTGCTATGCTATGTTTTCCAAATTTAGAAAAAAAACCTCATTTGTGAGGTTGTGTCTTCTTTTCACTGTTAGCAGTGAAGGTGTTAATTTGCTGCAAGCCTACCAGTCAATGAAGTCTATTGTGTATCACCTCCAATACTAGTGACAGGGTGTTTTAAACAAAACTGGAAGTATTTTCAATAGAAATGCAGATTCTCACACTTTTTCATGAAACCTACAGCATCTATTCTGTTCAGCAATATGTAAATGAAACCACTTTAGTGTTTTTCTAATCAGAATAGAATGAATTAATTTGGGGACAGTTCTCGTGTTAGCACTGCCTGAGACAGCAGGGACACAGTGATGCTGGCAGTAACGTTTCATCAATTTTCTCAGGGCTAGCGAAGAGGGCTGACAGCACACAAACTTAGAAAAATACATAACAATGATGATAAACTTTTTTTTTTTTTTTTTTTTTTTTTTGCGAGCCAGACCTCTGAGGAAAATCTAAGCTATTTCGTAGCAGGCTCTGATTTTAGTTTTGTTTTGTTTTGTACTGTGCATGCATTTTTAACAATTTTGCTTAGCTCCATTAGCTTCCTAGCATCTGGTTTAGACAATCTAAATATAACATTAAAAAACAACACCTTTATAAGTGACATTTACTCATTTATAATCTAAAATATGCAAAAATTAAAATTGCCCTTGTAGGGTTTTTTTCTTAGTTGTTTTGGCTCTCGGGGGGGGTGGATTTCACACTAAAGCTTACATTGGCTCCCTCTTTTCCTGGAACATGCCACATGTCCCTGCGTGCTGTCAAGCTCAGGGCGTTTGTGGTCCCTGGGTCACATAGGACAGTGTTGATGGAGGCAACTTGAGGGGATCACAAGTGTGCTCTTCGTCTCAGAGGGGACTGTCTTGCTTCTACAGGTCTTTCAGCTCCCATTACCCGATCCAGCGTAGACTGATGCAGACAGTGACAACGTCAGAGTAAGCCCAGAAGACCAGCTCGTAGCCCAGGTTATCTCCATTCTCATCCTGTTGCTGTGAAGTCAGATGGAAAATTATCAGGAGTATTAAAAGCATCTTCTCAGGGATGCTGCAATCTTTTGTGGACTAGGTATGCCAAAAGGCTTACCACACGCACAAAATAGTAGCGATCTCTATATAAAGGTTAGTTTAAAGAGAATTTAACGTTGTTAAGAAATTATTAGGTGTTTCTTCCTCATTTTCCGTGGTGTGATTTCCTCTGTTCTTTCCTTGGTTCTGATTCCCCCAGATTGTGTTTTCTGAATCTGTTCTGTATCACTGTCCTCCTCTAGGCTGCTTCTCCATCCTGACTCCTTGTTACGTTTTTTTCCTTCCTTCATGTTGCCCAATGCCAACAAAGTGGTCCACGGCACTGGAGGAGAGAGTCCTCTTCTTTCAGGTACAGTAGGAGGAGTTATGGACAAGCCACGTGTATTTCCTGCACCTCCAGAATGAAAGTACCAACTTAACCAGTTCAGAGGAAGCAGAAAACCACTATAAAACAGATGTTCTGAGATTTTTAGCTACTTCTAACAAACGTCTACTGAGCACACACAGGTGAAATTTTTCCAAGTCTCATAACTCAGCCATATTTCAGCTCGCTTTTGCAGGAGAGCTGAAAACATGCCTGACATAATGCCAACTGATCCTGCCAAACTGCTCCAAAGCATGCAGCAGGGATGGCTGCAATTTTCTGGCTGTGTGGTTTTTATTTAAGCATAAACAAATAAATAGTTTTTTCCCCCTGCTCTCATTCCTGGAAAAACACTACTATTTAAACTGAGAGACAGACACCTGGGATGGAAAGTTTTGATCTAAAAGGTTAATATTTGACATTATAAGCATGAAAATAGAACTAAGAGACAATTAAAGCTCTGAGAATGGAAATGTTAGTCAAGTTAAATATTTTTTTAAAGCACACTTTCTAGTTCATTGACCTTTCCATCAAAATAACAATAGTGTGCCTTTATGCTAAGAGGAATGTAAAGTGCTGTTTTCTTACTCCTAAATAAGAATGGTACACAAACTATAAATAGCACAGTAGGCTCTTTCAGCCCTCTTCGGCACTGATTAGAGCTAGCTGAGTAATTTTTGATGGGGAAAAAAAAAAAGAAAAAAAAAAAAAAATCAGAGAATGCCAGTTTGTCAAACTTGGATTTCTGAAGAGAAGACTCGCAGGGTGACTGCGTTCTCAGTGACGTAACGGCCAGAGAACCCCTGTGAAAACCTGCGTGTCCCTCGATGGCCCCTCTGGGGCTGGCTGCATGGGGTTCAGCTCAGGGTGCAGAGCTTCTCGGGAGGTGTATTACACCTTTCAAATGGATGTTCAGTAGAAATCCCATACTAAAGACTCGTTTCTTCAAGGTGCTTTAGGTTTTATCTCTCTGAAATGGTTCAAAATTACATTCAGTATGTTGTAAAGGCACCCCTTAAATGGACAAGAATTCAAAGGATTTCAAAAGTTTAACTTGAGAAACTGGCTGATACTACACACAGTAGTATCAGTTACAGACAAAATTAAAAATATCCAAAGAACAGTATCATAATCACATTACAAAAATGAAGAGAACCCAAAATCCTCCAATAACACTACCTAAGCAAAATTTTGAAGGCAAATAATACAGAAATCAACTTTACCTATTTCTTATCTAGGCAACTATGCTAATTTAACAAATGGAAACTATGACAAGAAAGATGTATTATACGTGGGCAAGAAACTTCATTAAATAACAGTGAAATTTTGAAGATGTTCTTCTGGAAATACTAGAAATTCAGTCTGATCTTTCTGTGAAAATAATATGCTGTAAGTCATTTGGCCTGGACCCATAAGCCTGCTAGCAACTTCTTTCTCACGCAGTTTAACGTGAATCAGCCTTGAAATTTCATCAGCCACATGATTTTCCCTCGGAAATATTGCAAGAAAAATAAGCAGCATGCCCCCAGAGGTGTTTTTCTAACCTCAGTCTCTTTGTCCCTCCCACAATTTTTATTTTTTTTTTGTCTAAACACTAAGCAACACGCTTGAATTTAAGCGAGCTGGAACTATAACCACGTCATTACAAATTGATAAAAAGCTAAGCAAAAGAGCTAGTATTAAATACACTTTGAAGTAAGTTGCTGTTTCTCCATTACAAGCTATGCTATTATTGGACAAAACCGTAACATGCAACTGTCCCTTTGACCCCATGCGTCTCATCCAATTTTATCTTTCAGCCATTTTTTATAGTAAGTGTTCTTAAACCCACTTGATAATCATTTTACTAAGTCATTGTCAATGACATACAGCTTGTCATCTGGATCAGCAATTTCCAATCCACACTCTGTGCTGTTACTTTTGTTCACAAGATTTAGCTGAACACGCTTCTCGCTAGTAACCTGTTAGAAAGGATCCATAAAAGCAGCTGTACAGATCCAGATCCAAATTCTGTTTAGCCTGATGTCCTTCCCCCCGCCCCCCAAAAGCAGCGAAGAGTGAACGCCCACAGATGAATTTAAAAGCAGAGTGACAGAGGGATACCTCCCTGGTAGACTTCTCCAGATTCCAGTGAAGTATAACATGATGAGCGGCTAGATAATCAGGCTAACAAGTAGTTTTATTGTTCTAAAATAAAAGCCCTTTTGTGGTTAAAGCTGTAGGAAACTGAGCCTAGATATTCTTTTCTTGTTGGCTCAAATAACCATAACAAAATCTTGCAAATAACTTAAATCGGATTAAGTTTCCCTCTCCCCTCTCTCCTTCGTGACCTCCAGCCTTTTGTTCCTTCACCTTCATGCAATCTGCTGCGCATTGACTGTACCAATAAAAATCACTGAAAGAAATCTGAATTAAGGAGGCACTTTTAAAGTTATTTTCAAGCAGGCTTCCCCCCGCCCCCCAAGGGGTGTACAGTGCAACCACTGATGCTTCTCCAGGAGTACAGCTCTGCTGCCGAGCTGTGGCACACAACTGGAAGGGTGAGGAACGGAGACAATTTAGCCTGATCTGGCTACTGAGGATATTTTCAGTATAACGAGAGTCCACCTCTTGAACATGACACATTATATACTACATGTTCTGATTAGAACTTTCTATTCCAAGTAGTTAAGCAACACCCGTTTCTCCAACGCTGACCTATTTCTTCATAATTTTTTTTGAAAGGGAAAGCTGAGTCCCTGGCATTGTAAATCTGAGTCACACGTAAGAAAAATAAGTAAGAAAACAGGATGGGTTAACTTAATCCAACCATTCAGCTTGCCCTCGGTTCTACCAGCTTGAAGTAGATGAAGTAAACAGCACACTAACTTTATAAAAATATTAAATATTTCCAAATTGCTGGCATGTCTTTGCCACGTCCTCCTAGTCTGATAATCACTATCTTTGAATAGTTTTACTGATGTTTCTCAAGCTTGCTTGGAAGAACATTTCACAGATTTTTTTATTTTTTTTTTTTTTTAAGGGAGCATGTTGCATTCAGTGCGGACTTTTTGCCATCAAATGACAAATCATCTTTGCTGCTACTCGCCTATTTCGCCTATTTATTATTCAAGTCCTTATTGTTAGTTACAGGGATTTTCTAACGCTTGATATTAAGCTGCTGCCCCGGCTCTCCCTCTGTTTGTGAAACCACACACAGTTTGAAAGACTAGGGAAAAGCAAATATTGCTCATCATCCCTCTCTCAGCAATAACCACTAATGACTCCATGGCTGCTTCAGCATCTTCTCTAAGCACTTCACAGTGAATTTCTTATCAGGCTGATTGAAAGCTCCAGCTTCTTTCAACATGCTACTCCTGACAAAGATCTCCCAATAATCTAATTTTCAAAAACACTACCCTCTAGTCTTTATTTTTAAAAGGCAACATATCAATATGTATGATGCGTACAAGCAAAACCCAGTAAAACACTCACTCATCAGTAGGTTCGTAATTAAAAAATACAGTTTAAGGTCTGAAGTGTTTCCTAGTCACCAACACTCAAGTTTGTATAAAAACCCCTTTGGTGGGAAGGAGTGGAAGGAGAGTAGGGAAGAGGGAAGATGGAAACCTGAAAGTGCAGAAGCCCTTCACTCTGAAGCTGGGTAACTCCTTCCCCCATCTAACACAAAAATCATACATCAAGGAAAAGACTATTAAAAGTCATCGGAAGAAGTGAATGATTATAAAAGCTGAAAGTTCTTCTAGTCGTCACTATGGACAGGATTACGTTAATTTTTTTTGGCTTAAAGCTTAGAGAAGTTTAATGGATCGCGAAGTAGCCCAGCACAGAACAGCATGACTGGCTGGAAACCAGCCTGCTCCACAGACAGTCAGCTCTATTCCAGTCCTTTACAGAGGCCCTTCAGACTCTACCATTAATTTTCTTAAATGGTCAAAATATCATGATTCTTATGGCCCCAGATGTGGCTGAACTGTCATGACACAATACGTTTCATATTTCATAGGAGTAACTACAACGGTTCACTTTGCAAAAGGAAGCAGTAGCAAATACTGTGCTATTATCCTGATTCAGACAAAAATAAGTTACTTTGTCAATATATCTTCCCTTCTGATCAAAAAGGCTGAGAAAAAGGAGAAACCCAAGATGGGAAATAAAGTAAAAAGTCCTTTGATTAATTAATGTAACATTATACCCAGGCTTCTTAATCCCCACCCTCACTTCAGTTACAAAAACAGTGGATGATTTTCTGTGCAGCCCCAGCCTACTTGACTTCAGAATGCAGAGGGCGGGCAGTATTTTGAAATACAAGACAACTGGAAAGAGTATTCAAAGGTTTAAGATGCAAACGAGCGCAGCAAATCCCTACAGTGAAGGGATGTAAATAGCATTACGAAAAAAAAAAAAAAGAGCATACATTACCATATTCCCTCAATAAGCCATCAACTAAAGAACACATAATCCCAACAGTGGTCTCATCCCTTATTTACTTCCACATTCTTCCCAAAACATCAAGAAATGGCAATTTGTTCTTGCTTTTTTATATTCCTGAGGCTGCCATTTGGCAAAAATGCAGGGCTCGCCTCTGCCACACAATGCCTTTGTTGTTCCTGTATCATACTAGGAAATTCTTTCACTTGTGTATTTTTATTTATATATAAATAACAAAATACATTAATTTTGAATAATAATCTTTATTTCTTTATTAGTTTATTTGTAAAAGGTACATTGTAATCCTGAGCTACTGCTTTTATACATTTAGCATCATACAAAGACAGATCATTTACAGTTTGATCATTTACATTTATTGTGCTCCAAAATCCTTATCTGAATATCATTTTGTCCTAGCAGGAACATAGATAATTTAAATTACATGTATCCCTGAAACATCCACATTAATTTACCCATCTGACCCCATTATCTAAATTACTACAGTCGTCTAAATCACTCAGGACATTCCTTCCAAATTTAGCAAAAACTTGTTTAAAACTATAAAGATGGGCAGTGCAAGAACTGGTCCCTCAATCCTTTGTGAATACATCATTAGAAAAAGCTTTCTGTTTCCGTATTCTCTTAGCAAGTCAGTGCTAAATTGACAAGATGTACTTTGATGGAATGGTCCAAGTAATTGTTTACTTATTTTCTTATTACAGCAGTTAACGTGAATTTACAGCGTCTCCCTTTGCAGTGACCAGTGCATAACTCTCCCAAACAGGGAAAATCTGACACGATCAGAGGAAAGCAAGAGGCAACCCATCACCATCTTACTGTCACCTACGTGACACTGAAGTATTATGAAACAACTCATATGAAATGCTTCCCTTAGACCCTGTAGAGGAACTTGTACGAATAACTGGAGTTAAGTTCCATAATCCGAGCATGGCTTTTAGGATTTGCCAGTTTAAAAAAAAAAAACAAAAACAAAACAACAAACAAAAAACCCAAACAAACAAAAAAACCCAACCAAAACCAAACACCTAAGCTCCAGGATCCTCGAAAAGAAAGCATTTATCCCAACTGAAATCCAATCCTGGATAAATGGAAATTTCATTGGACTACCAAAATAGCATCTCTCTACCTGAAAAGTCTCGAAGCGTACAGTGTTTACAAATGTCTCTCTAGCAACAGTGTCAGTCTTTAAAGTACACTCAGAACTTTAATTTCCTGAATAAGGTCACTATGATCTTAGGCAAAAGATACAGTAAGCAGTTCAAGCAAAATGCTTATTGCTTAAGTTTTAAAGCAAGCCACTTTAATATGATTTTAGTTAAAATGTTAAGTACAAATGTGAAGCTACTGTAGAAACACTTATAAACACTTTTGCTTTTGAATTCTTACTGATCGCCTAGAAAAATGACAGATGATTTTAACGTAACAAAGGAAATGTGAAACTTAATACTGTCTGTTGAAATAAAATTCAACACCTATAAGGACAGAGTTATGAACATGTAAACACAGCTTTAGGATTCAGAGCTAGGGAATCTAGCAGCAAAACAAACTATTTGCATATTATGTAGTGCAATGAACATTTGTTCTTAGAGACCCCCACTCTTAAAACTACTTTGAACAGAATGGAATCCTTACAGGAAAGGTTTTAAAAGTGTCCAAGATGTAATATCCAGAATTACTAGACGTTCATCTGCTATAATCTAACAATTTCTCTACGCAAAACTGTGCTCCGGATAACTGACTTTAATGGCTCCCCAGTAGCAGGCTCGAATGAGGCAGATTAACCCTAAGAGATAAGCGACAGCCCAAGAAACATATGTTGCGTGAAATCGCCTGGCAAAATCCTGGGTACCAACCTAAAAAGAGAAAACAAAAGCATCAAAACATACAGCACTATCTGCTTTTCAGGGAAGAGCAAACTATATTAAGGAGAAGCATTTCAGCACCTTTTTTACTCTGCTAAGGATAAATCAGGTATTTTATTAGCTTAATTTTACACAATCGTAGGATAATTGAGCTTAGAAGTGACATCAGGAGGTCTCTAGTGCCAATTTCCCCGATCAAAGCAGGGTCAGATGAAGTTGCTCAGTGGTTTAATCCAACTGGGTCCCAAAAAACTCCAAGGATGGAGGCTACAGAAGCCTCTGGGCACACCGCATGGTGAAACGTCTTCATCGTTTTCAAACTCAGTAAGATTGTTAAAAAAAAAAAAAAAATAAATAAATCTGTCTTTTAATCTTTTTATTTTTGGCTGTCACTGTTTTTACTAGGGAAACTGGAAAACTCTTCATAACTCATTTAAGCTCACACATAAAAAATTATTCAGGTTATAGGGTAAGTTAGAGGTATAACAAGAATTACACGTAAAAATTTGACTGCAGGTATTTCCTCACATGTACTTTTCTGGGACTGCTGGGTAGAAAATTGGCTCTAATAACCTGTACCAGATACTTCAGAGCCAAGCAAGCCAGACAGATAGTCTTCTGAGTACTAGAGTAACAACACAGGCCTTGCATATGCACATTTCTAACTTTTGGAATCCCATTCCCTTCCACTGTAGTAGAACCTACATTCCTGGCTCTACAGCAATATGTATTTCTGGAAACCTGGAAGTTTTGAGAGCTCTAACAAGAACAAGATGTTCCAGTATTTCTACAGTAAAGTAAAACCATTTTTCATTAAACTGAGGTTTTATGACGAAGAGTCAAATTTAACGTCAGGAAGAGGAGACTCAAAGTGCAAGAACATTTGGGTTTTAGGAACATTTCATTTTTCCAGCTAACTCAGATGATTAAGTCCATGGTTTTAACAGAGGTGATAAAAAACACACTAACTTCGCAGATTTTACTCAAATGCTGGGGAAAAAAAGAAAAAAGAGCTGGCCAGCCAAGGATGGTCCTTTGTACACATACACTCCTGCACACAGTTGCAAGTATTTCATAGTACATCACTCACAGTTAATCCAACTCCAATGAAGATGCATATCATTCCAATTGTAATATATGCACAGCAGCGTCTCCGGGGCAGTGCGCTTCCAACAGAAGAACTGTTAGAAAATAAACGGTATTACAAATTAAAAAAAAAACAAACAAACAAAACAAAAAACCAACAAACAAGCTACATAAATAGTAACTGTTCAGTCTAAATGGGGGAGGGGAAGAGAATGGCAATACACATACACCATCTTAAGTTTATAAAGTTGCAGGCAAAGTTTGCAATTATACCAAGCAGTAGAAGACAGAGTCCACAAGTTTGTTCTAAAGGGAAACTACTGAAGATTATCTGGTATCTGAAATTTAATCTAGGTGCTTACAACAAAGAGAGCGGTGCCACGCCTCCAGTTTGAATGGGTCTACCTCCTACATCCACAGTGCACCCAGATAAGTATCTTGAATAGCCTTTGGATTGCAAAACCCAAACTTGCTTTGCAGCTTCTATGTAGGTTGTTAAGACACCCTTTAGACTTTTAATACATCAATACATGGTTTTAATGCATTCACGGCATTTCAGTAACTGGAAATCACTTCTACCACCCCTACATGTCATTAACAGTAACAACCTGCACGACCTATTTCTTGGAATAGTTCACCCAGTACTGTTGGGTGGCTTAACTCTACCTCATTTCTTGAAGAAAAAAAACCCCAAACCATTTTAATCACAAATATTTCAACATTTCAAAAGACTGAAATTCTTTAGACACGTTTAAGTCAGTTTTGGTAACTTCAAAAACATGACAAGTTCTTTTTGCTTTCCAATTTTCTTTTAGAGTTCTACCACAAGTTACATGAGCTGCACAAATCACTGTTGACAACAAGGTAAATAAATCCCCTGGAAGTTCTGTCACTCATCATCTAGAACTCCAATACAGACAGCTTTGTCTCTACCTGCTGCGTTCAGCTAACTATTACGGTGCTTCAGTCAAACAGAATATACAATGCAAGTAAACCATTACATTCTTTACTACAGGTTAGAGAAATTATTTCAGAAGCTCAGTGTTGTTTAGCAAACACATCTTGAGTCACAAGTTTACAATCACATACAGCTATTCTAACGAGGAAAACAGAAACGTGATTTAATTCCATTGAAACAGAGTGAACACATAGGTCCATTGAAAGGACTAGAAAGGCAGAGGTGCTTTCGTAAAACATGTGCCGTCTAAGAGGTAGTTTTGGGAGCATCCTGAAGCATTCGTTAGGTTGATGGTTGGACTCAATGATCTTAAAGGTCCCTTCCAACCTAGGCAATTCTATGCTATCATTATTTAAGTACTTCATCCCATTCTGATGGGAGATGAACACGCCTTTGGAAATAGTGGGATGTTTGTACTCTGTGTTCAAAGATGCGCGGGAAGGTCATTTTCATCTCATGATAGTTCAGCATACTCAAGATAAATGTACAACAGAAGAAAGCACTGCTGAGCTACTGAAGTAGTACATCTGTCATATGACTGACCAAATTTCTGGCTGCAGTTAATTAACCACACAGGCCTCATATGCTTAGCATGTGACTAGAATTTTTTAAGCATTGATCTCAGAAAGCCTTCAAATAGATTGGTTTAAGCAGCTTTACTCCAATATTATTTCTTTATAAGGAATTTCTAAAGTGCTCCAAGAAAAAACAACCAACTCCAGTCCTCACGCTAACACGCCAAGCTTCATCTTGCAAGGTCGAATAGAGTGACCACTCACAAGCCATCTGTTTCACATTTTCAGAAGAGAAGTCCCCAGCCTGTTCCACTCATTAACTTCCCAGGGAAAATGACTTCTGACCAAATGCCTCACCATACACATTTGGGATGGGACTGGGGGGTGTGATTAGGGTGGGAGAATTTGCAACTGGGGAAATAATTTTGTCTTGCCACCCTCTCACCCCTGACACACACTCCCCAAAAGCCACCCTAAACACTTCTACAGACATTGTAGAAGAGGGTTATGTTGTCTCATTCCAATTACAGGAGGAAAACACCCAAACAAAACAGAAGTTTTATAGAAGGGGACAGGGAGGAGACTTTTCCAAAAGCCGAACTGATGAGCACTGAGCTTGCCAAGCTGACCTCAGGTTCCCTCCTCCACAGGATTTCCTGGCTGTGTACTCAAAGTGAATTCCATTACAGAGCTGGATACCTTAAGATAAGCTGGCAGAAACGTCATGTCCAATACACCTAAAACACACATGATATTTACTGCACTGGCTGTTAGGCTCGGAGACAAAGTTCATTTTGGGAAAGACACCTTCACTTTCAGAGCTGTAAATCACAATATTGCGGGTGCCATGTGTATTTTCCACCCATAATTCCCTCAAGATGTGTCCAGTAAGAAAGGCTGGGGAAGAAACCATCAACTCAAATACTGCAAAAAGGAAATGTAAAGGATGTCTTAATTTAACCGCCTTTTTCTTTCTACAGAAAACAAAGATAAAATAAATATATTAAATTTCTGTGGTTGTTTCATCGCAGATCTGGGAATATTCAGCAATCCAAATAAATCATAATTTGGTTTTTTGTCTCCCAATAGTGATATTAGCCACTGGGCCACTCTAAATAGTGAGGCTTCCCTCCACCCACCCCAAATTATACATAAAAAACCCAAACTAACTTTGAATAAAGAAAGCTGAAACCCTATCCCAAAACCTACCAACTGCAGCAACTCTGACAGGTGCAACCAGAAATATTAAAACTGGCCTCAAAAGAACATTTTTAAATTGCAGAAGCAGCTGTTTCCATTGTGGGACTAATGAGGGTGAACTCACTGCAAAGCTCTGCAGAAGGCAGCGGTTCTTTCTTTTTGAGCTGCTCCTGGGGAAGCAAAAGGCACCTGCCAGACCTTCGGGCGGCAACAGCAGATACAAAAGACACCAAAACCAATTTAGCATCAGGTAGTAATTAGAAGAGGGATACTGGTGACAGAAGCTATTAAAGGAGTAGCACAGGAAAGAATGCAGAGTCTCTTGTGCTCCAAATAAAGAGGAATTACAGCCAGGATTTCAGACATGCTTTTAGAAGGGTTTGTAAGAGGAAGATCAAAATACCAGTATTTTGAAGGTGAATAGCACTGCTGAAACTAGCCTCCACAGTAGTGACGGGGTTCCAACATCTCTCTCTTTCCTAAAGGCCCTGCAGACTTTATGGGGCAAAAGTGTTATAAATTCATTAGAGTTCAGTGTTTTGTCAGACCTTAAAAATAAGTAGGTTCTAAAGGAAAAAAGACCCAACAACCAAACAAAAAAAAAAAAAAAAAAAGAGATATTTGGCATTCTGAAATAAAAACTTGGACGATTCAATTATCTTTCTAGTAACTGAATTAATGATCTTGAAGTTTCTAGGTGATTTAATGTACAGCTTGGGAAAGAACAGCAGACAAAAAACAGTTCCTGCTTCTTCTCCATCATTAAATGAGAAAAATACCAGAAGCCTTCCTCAAACCTCTCACTCTGTTGGGAAACAGGCTGATAAACATCTGGTATTTTGAAACACAAGAGCATACTAAAACAGTCAAAAGAAACAGTTTCTCCCCCATTCCCAGGTGCCATCCTCTACACTATAAATTAAAACTATATTGCAACAATTTCCTCATTAGGGACCTTTGCTGTCTCAGTGCAGTAGGTAACGTTCGACTAAGAGCCCATGTCAGGGAGAACCACTGTGCATCAGTAGGGCTTCTGCAAACACCTTACCTATACTGGCATGACCAGGTTTGTAGTCCATTTCCAAAGAGATTTGGTCATTACCAAATAAGTTATTTTATTCTCTGCATCACAACTTGTTTCCTGTATTTCCCAAGTTATATTGC
>VXBH01008313.1:274723-291668 GCA_013400035.1 Rynchops niger | reverse complement strand
GGGGGGGAGGAACACGGGACAATGGCATAGACAAAAAAAAAAATGTATCTCACAAAATAATACATTTGTGACCACAATGGCAGCAGGTAGATGGGATTAAAGACAAACAAGAAACCCAAGATCCTGTTTCCACCAACATCCACATATAAAAGGTTCCTTTGTTTATGTACTCTGGGTGCTATCGCTTTATTTTCACTGAACATTGTTTTGTTATTGACCCTTTCCTGGAGTAACTCCTAACTTCCCCTGCAGTGTTACAAGGCATTCTTCATATTAAGATCTAGTCTCCCTCCAGCAGATAGGTGGTCACAAACAAGCTATTTGCAGAGATTCCCTGCACTTTTAAAAACATTTCAAACAAAAACAATGGAAATTATTTGAGAATCTAAACATCTCAGCAGATGTCTTCTGTTGCAGTAATTCAAAGTGCCTTTTGCCTCCATCTACGCTATCCTTTTTTCAGTGACAATCATCAACTGAGTCAACAGAAAGAATGAAGAGTTTTGCATCTGACTAGTCGGCTACTAATGAAAAAAGTTTTGCATGAATAAGCTGAATTAAAGAAGGCCACATTCCCTTCTGACTACTTGGCTATAGGTACGACAACCTCTGACAACGGGCTGACAGAAAGCAGCAGGTCACTGCAGTTATTTATTCCACCACCACGACTCAAAGCTCTGCCTCACCTATGCTGTGCCCTAAATCCATGCATTGGAAATGTTTATGTCGCTGGAAGCGCAGAACTCCCAACCGTCGCATCTCAGACACCGGAAGACACCGAGCAACTCATTCAAAGCTAAATTACAATATTCCATAGTTTGCATCCTCGGCCCAAGGACAGAAACGCCCATTTGTTAAAGTTTGTTTTGCAGTCCACAACTCAGTTGCCACGCCAGCTGTAGTTTTCACAAATTGCACTGCAGAGATGCTCTAGTTTTATTACCTATAGATAGCATGCTTTGCACTTTATAGACAAAAATACTAAGAAATCCTCAGAATCCAGAGGGATTTTAAAATACAAGCAACATAAATCAACAGAGGACAGACCAAAAGATCACATGGTGTGACTTTTGGACTGTTGCTTGGAGGTTTTTTTTGTTGTTGTTGTTGGGTTTTTTGCTTGTATTCTGTTGGTTTGGGGTTCTTTTAAGGTTAAACAGCAAATAATTTTGTACCTAAGGAGAGTCGAGAGAAGCTGACGTCATTTATCAAATTGTGATATGATAAAATGTAACTGCAATTAGTTTAAAAACAAACCAAACCACAAAACACCAAGCCCCTTCCCCCCAGGATGGAAAAGACCAAATGCAGTTTATTACGGCCAGTAAAAACACCCCTGCAAAGCAGCATCTCCTCAAGACCGTGAAGTTATTTGACCTACGCAAACTAGAACACATCCACTACCCCACACCCCATTGGTTACACTCCTAAGGTTAAACGTGCCACTAGACTGACTTCTGTATCTCCAGTAAGAGACTTCAGTCACTGCGGAAGGCCAGGCCGTGCCGTGCCAACACCTGCAGTACATTTATCCTGAGCTTTCTGCTTCCTAAGGGACCTGCTGGTTTTTCTGCAACACACAACACAGCTGTGGTTTTCCATTCCCAGTAGAGAACACATTTGCTACTTTAACTGGAAGTCACGCTTGCCCATCAAAGGAAGACTAGTATTTAAATAAATCAGCAGGACAAGAAAGTCTCTGAAGTAATATTTTTAAGTCTTATTTCACACCCTGTGGTTGAGATCCCACACAAATTTGAAGTATGTTACTAGTGTAGCTTTTAACAACGCTTCAAACTAAGTATTCCTGACATCAGATAAGGAAGGCCAAACAAACATCCAAAAAGCCCCAAACAAAACCAAAAACATAAAAACCTCTTACAGTTCTTGTCTTCTAATTTTTCCTCCTTCTTATTGAAGTAATAGCAAATGAGTAGACAAGTTTTTCCACAGTAATTCATAAACACTAAACAAGTTAATGCATTAAGATGCTTAACACCTGTAAATTGAGTTTATGAAATCAGTAAAACCTCTTTCAAATTAAGATAAGATTATTTCCTCTCCAACTTTTACAATAAGGCAATTCAAGTTCTACATTTAAACATGACATCTGATTTAACTGCATGAAATGGTAAAATTTCAAGGACATAAGTTTTTAATTTTAGCAACCCATTCCTGTCTATTGTTAGCAGCTTATTTTTACCTCTAGCAATTCAATCAGAGAATTTTAATAAATGCAGGTTGAATTTGTCAAAGTTACTGATTTGTGCATAAAAAGCAAAGAATTCATGTGCACATAACATGCTCTTTAGCCTTGAAATTCAGATGAGCACAGCAAAATAATCAGCACGGCAGACTCATTTTACTCCAAAGACTTTCACGGAACAAACACAGGTAACTTAATTAACAGTTAATTTACGTAACTTTGCTTTCAGAGAACTTACATTTTTTTGCAGTGTGGGCATTTTGCTAGTGTGTTGAACCTCAGTTCCATCCACTGTAAAAAGAAAAAATAAAAAGGTTGAAAAACTGGCCTGAGAAAGCGTCTGTAGTATTTCATGCTAAATGTCACTGAAAACATTTTGCTTCTCATGCTTTCTTTGACTTGTTTCTTGCTTTCTTCCATAAATGGGATGCCCTTTTGTCAGTGGCAACGCAGGATTGGGATTTCCATGTGAACATTTCCCATGACTTGCCTTAGTATTACAGGATTCGCCTGACGTAATGTGGTTTCATCCACACGCGTAGTATGGGCAACATGATAATATTAATACAGTTTTTTTTCTCTTCCTTCCATGACCATGAATATACCCGGAATCAAAATAAATGTGTTTTCTTTGGCACAATTACAGATAGATGCATTTTCCCATCTTTCCCCAGCCCTTGCATCATTTGTGAAAACTAAGTTCCGTACGCACAGAAAGATTAGCTAAAGAGTATTTTAGAAAGTAGATGTCTTTATAAGTTTTATATCAATAAAATAGAGAAAACTGTTGGCTACTTACATGGTATTTTAAAAAGGTGGTATATAAAGCTGTACCTGATATGGTCATAACCTTCCATGCACAGACTAAAACCTATTTGGGAAACAGCCTTAATGAAAGTAATGCCTGCAACTACCTCAACCAGAAGATACAGGGTCATATACTCATTTAAAGCCAGCAGGTTTTGTTAAATTTCATTCTGGTATAATAGAACTATTAAACAAGCATTTTAATTTTGATTGCTTTGAACAAGGGGGTGAGATTAGCATTCTTCAATCTGTAAGCGGTTGTATTCTAATTGCAGCTCTCTCCTGCTGCCTTTCTCAACAGGAGGTAGCACAGTTTCTTGGCAAAATATAATTCTCCTCTCCCCTCCCCTCTTGATTTATGCTAAAGTCACACTGCAAGTTACCAGCAGGGGAAGAAGTCACAACACAGACCACCAATGCCTCCATTCAGATCCTCCTTATCTCTGTGAGAAATCAGAAGTCAGTCTACTGAAGAGAACTGTGGGGTTTTAGCTGCTACAAACACCAATCAAAATCAGAGCCCATCCTTGTACGGAAAACAGGACCTACCTACAGCACAGCATCGTCTGAACACTGCGAAGAAATTTATGATTTTATGTGCAGAGAAAGAGGATGTGGCTTGTAATGCCTTGCCAGTATGAGCAGGTTTTGCTGTCAGCAAGATTCTGATCCGTAGGATTTTCCTGCCTCTCAAAGGTCTCCCTCAGTTTTATTTACTTCTAATGGGGCTGATTCTCCACAGAGAAATAATCCATCATTTTTTGCCTTTTTTGTAAGTATCCAGTTACAATACCAGTTACACAGTTGTTCTTTAAAATTTATTTGTTTACAAACACTTGGCCAAACTGATTTCGCACAGCTGTATTTTATCCCTTAATAAAATGAAAGCTGCTGAGCAATGCGTTTAAGGAGCATTAATTCCACTTCCACATTCCTGCCAGAGTTAGCTATTTGCTTGCATCCCTGTCAAAAACTACTGTTTCACTTAGTTCTACACAGCAAAAGTGGGATAAGGTGTGATTGTCAGTACCAGGGATGGAGGCAGGCCTCTTCAGAGCAGTTCTTTCAGCTTTTTAAACAGCAATTCCAGGAACAGAAGCAAATCTAAATCCAGGACCTAAATTTTATGTATATGTAATTCAACTTCACTTTTGTACACTAGTATTATTCCAGGATAGGCAGCTCCATTCCCAAAGTTATTCTTTAGTGATCTTTGTAGGGTATTATTTGTTTTAAGATTTCTGATTATTAGCCATCATTATTAATGGATACAAACTCAAATGCACTTGGACTCCAAATATTGATGGAAAAAACAGAGGCATTGGAAATCTGTTTTCATTGAGTTACCTGGAAGTAAGAGAAGCACTAACTGTTATGATGCCTTCTGCACACATCAGAAATATTTCCAGAAAAAAAGCAAAAGTGTGACAAGACATTCAAACTACAAGAATTCAGACCACAGTAGGGAACGGTTATTTTCATGCACATTCTAATTCTTGGCGTTTTGGTGGGTTTAACAAGTAGTTTGAAGCATGCCAAAAGCTGGTCTTTTTATTTGTATTCCAGAATGATTTAAAGTACCTAATCTTGTTTCATGTTGTTAAGAAAACTTGAGGTCACAGTTATGTGAAATTTAGCTCCCTGCTGACAATACAAACTGTATTTTTCCCATTGAAAAAATACAATAAACAATAGCCCAAATCCCTGGTTAGAATTACTGCAACACAGATGAAGATTTCAGAGCTCTTGAATGTTTCAATTGTGGACAAACCCAGACATTCATTCAGGGGTTTACTAAAATAATATGTCAAACTTTCATCCTTCTAAGCCTCAAATAGTTCTCAATACATCCAATAAAAGAAAAAAGAAAAAAAAAAAAGACATATATACACATCCCTACATACAGCTGCTTTTACCAAAACCAGCTTCCCCTCTGCCCCCCCTGGTCCTTTGGGAACACAAAATACTTCTCAGATTAAAAAACTTAGTTTTCTAAAGAACTGAAAGGGTTTTCTATTCAATTATTTTAGAAGAAGTATTTTTGTATTTTATTAGTTTAAAAAAAAAATAAATTGACAGAGCACAACTGACAAACCACAGAGCTTCGCCTACAGCCTGTGCCTTACACAGCCTGCTCCTGGCTTGTCCTTGAGGGTCGTCTCTCTGACAGCAGGATGCTAGCAGCGGGATGGCAGGGGGGGACAGGGACACCCCTCCACTGCCTGCCACCATTTCCAAAGCCAACTTGGCCTTGACAGTCACAAATCATCACAGGCAGAGCCCCTGGGACAGGGGTTGTGGGGAATGACTTACTGCTGGCAGAAACAGTAACTCAGCCACAGCTCCAGTCCAGAGGCTTCCAAAAAACCCAAACCAGATCAGATTGTGATTCAGCAGGACAGTTAAACTCTCATCCTGCCCTCCTTTTCTGTTCTACTGCTTTTTGCACTTGTCTGAACTCCAAATCTGATAGAAGCAGTGGAAACCTTAACACAGAAGAGACTCCTATTGGGTTACCAAGGAAAAAAATAACGTGATGAACAAAAGCTAAATAACTGGTGATAGTTCATCTACAGTATCACTTCAATACCAAGTCATTCACCCAGCTGAGACAGAAAAACTTTAAGCACTCCATAGCATGCAGCATGCTTTTAATAATTTGTAAAAAAACACACCCCACGTGTAGAGGCACGGAAAGCACAGCCCATACTTATACTTTCATATGGGGGGGAAAAAAAAAAAATAAAAATCTTAGGTGGCAAACAAGTTGATAGTCTTAAAAGAACACAGAACAAGCAACTAACAATTTAACTTTAATACCTCAGGAATTCTAGCTTTTTTTTTTTTTTTTTTTAACTGCCAAGTAAGAAAGATCGAATCAATAGAATTGTTAGGGTTGGAAGGGACCTTAAAGATCACCTAGTTCCAACCCCCCTGCCATGGGCAGGGACACCTCCCACTAGACCAGGCTGCTCAAAGCCCCATCCAGCCTGGCCTTGAACACTTCCAGGGATGGGGCATCCACAGCTTCCCTGGGCAACGTGTTACAGTGCCTCACCACCCTCACAGGAAAGAATTTCTTCCTCATATCTATTCTAAATGTCAGATAAGATACCTTACTCAGTAACATACCTTATTGAGTTGCTGAGAGATGCATCTAGAATTATGTATTTGCTTTACAATGTGGAGATATCAAAGGGCAGAAATACCCTCACCGAAGCTGAGTTTCCAGGCTGGCTAGAATACCTCTGCTTTTTGCTTTTCTGCTCACTCTCAAACCCAAGCAATTTCCTTATTTTTCTTAACTAAAAATTTTATTTGCAGTCTCAAACTTCGCAACAGAAAAAGGCAGAAGAAAAAGAGTGGTGGGAAAGCTGTCTAAAGTGGGAAAAAAAGTGTTTGTTTCTTGATAACTCAGCATAAAAGAATACAGGTTCAAATTTCTAATGATTTTGAGGGTTTCATTTCAATGTACCATGAACTGGCAAATTCATCTTACTAGCAGACAGGTCAATGAAGTTCAAAATGATGCAGTTCCCTAAAGCAACCATCAGATCTTAAGTCACACACACAAATTCCAAATAAGAAAACTTAGCCTTTTAAGGCACAATCTAGTAGTTACAGGCAAAATCAGCCTTTATAAGTTTTGGGGTTCCCCCCGTTACGTTCACCTGAAGAAGTTCATATCAAACTACAGAATTAATTCCGGCTGCACTTACAGAAAGCAATAAAACTCCCATGCTTAATAAAGTCCCCAAAGGCAGGCCAATAGTTCGGCAATGAGAATTTTACTTCCTAACACTAACTGTCCCTAATTAAAAAAAATAATAAAGTAACATCACATAATAGAGATGGTCTTTTGTGTTGAGACCATATTAAAACTTAATACTGTAACTGTTCTACAGCACTACTTTTGCCTGTGCAGTTTTAAAGCTGTGCTAAAAAGCATAACTGCATTACAAAATTAAATTATGACTCTATGAAACTACAGTGTTCATGCAAGTACTTAACTGTTTGTTAAATGCTACTTTAAAAAAAAAGCTAAAAGAAAAGGCAACCTTCAATAAAAGGTTCCTGGTTTAGAGTATGTACTTGAGATGGCCTTTTTCTTCTGTAGATCCAGTCGCTTTCTGTTAGTAACATTATTCTATATTGCATACAATGTTCTTACTAGTTAAGGTCACATATGGACTTGAATTTAAAAAAAAAAAAAGCAAACAGAAAACCCACTCCAGCTATCTCCAGTTATAGACTACTGTTCTTCAGCAAGTATATATATAGAAATATATATTTTTTTTCTTTAAATATATAGGCAGAATTGGTAGATAGAGTATTTCTCAAACACCTCTCTAATGGTTTCTCAGGTAGTACATTACTTGGAAATTCATAATCAAGTCCCTAGCTTCCCCTTAAAAAAAAGTGTAAGGGCCATCTCCTGCTGCCTGCATTCATCATCTACTATAGTAGTCAAGCCGTTATAGCACACCTGGATCACACACTGATCCATAAACCTGAAGTAAAGATTGAAGGTACAAGTCTATTCCATTATAGAGCCTACCACTGCTGACACAAGCCAATATGGAGTGCCATCCCCTAGGCTTCCTTTTTCCTTTCACAAAACGTACTTGAGCATTCTCCTTCCACTTGAGTATATCTCCTTCTCTGGAGATACTCAAAACCCACCTGGCTGCGTTCCTGTGCAACCTGCTCTAGGTGAACCTGCTTGAGTTGGGGGGTGGACTAGATTATCTCCAGAGGTCCCTTCCAACCCCTATGATTCTGTGATTCTCTGGCTTTTATGTATCTTACAATCCTTTGTCCACTCTGGTGACAACGCGGGTCCTTCAGTTGTACCACTTATCTTAGCCATTTCCCATAACTCACAAACCTGACAAACATTCAAGCACTGATAGATGATGCAGTTAAAGCTAACTTATTTGCATATTGTAGGGACTCTTCATAAATAAAAATTCAAGGCCCTTATCCATGTAAAAGACCACCAACAGTTCAACAGCAAGAGTATTCTTGCATCCTTCCAATTCAGAAAACATGATCAGCTCTCAACCTCACATGTAACCCGAAATCTCCAGTTCTGTAACAACTGACAGATTGTTTGTGGCAAGCGCTATAACGAACAGCTTTCAGGGGTCCACGTACCAATGGCAGAACTGCTCTGTCAGCCACTGCAGAATATAACCATCATTGCAAGCCTAAACAGAACCTGGAAGCATAACTTCCTTTTCCAGCACCGACCACTCTCACGTCGCTACGCGATAAGACTGACTTTGGGCTTTATCCATGCATGCACAGAAAGACTGTTAAAACTCTTCTTGAAGTGCATGTAAAGATAACCAAATACAGACCACACAACCACAGCAATACGAGCACAGAAGCAGCTTTAGTTCCTCAACAATGCCATAGAGTGAGGCAATATGGTCTTAAAAGTGCTCACAACAGACAGCTTGAGAGATAGCGCAGCGCGTCGAGGAGAATCTGGTGCTTTACTTACAAGGAAGGTATTTCCACAGTGCCCGCATACCACTCGAGTTCCGTCTGGTTGAACTGGCAAGGCAGGCTGAGCTGGCTGCTCTTCTGGGATCAGCATTACCGGACCAAGAGTAATGATGCGTCTACTGTGTTAAGAACATTAGATGTACATGTAATTAAGCTAGCAAGAGAAGAATGGTATGTTTAAGCAATTAGCCCAGTCACTACCAAGCATTTTACACTTTCAAACTATAATCTGCGTTTTAAACAGATGATGTACCCAGTTTTGGTCTCTCTCCAAAGTGTTTTCCTTTTCAGTTTTGCAAACATTCTCTTTCACTATAAGATCAGCCACACAAGCCAGAACCCTGTTGAGATCAAAGACTTGCTGTCATATGGCAGAAATGCTCCTCAGGAAAACAAAATCTTAATACCCAGGCTGAGCAATCCCATGAACTGGAATGTACAAGCCCATGTGAAACATGCAGGAAGAGTAAGGACTCTTCCATAACCTAGTTCTCCTTCCCAAGTCAGATACTCCTTCCCACACTACTGACAACCATGTCAATATAAGCAGTATGCACACATTTGTACAGTAAAAATTCCATTCAAATGGAGTGAGTTAAAGAAGAAAACCACCCCAGATGGACTAAATGCCATCAATTTACTTTTAAAAAAAACCCAAACAAACAGTTTGTAAGTATTTGCTTTTATGTTCAATGCATTTCCAATTTAATTATACAATTCATCCATCCAAAATGACAGTACCCAAATTAACCAATTCAAAGCAGAACGAGGATCAGACTTCCTAGCATGAAAAAAGTGAAGGGAAAAAATGAAGCAACATTCTGGATGGCCTCCCTTCCATCTGGAGCCTTCCATTTAGGGAATACTCACAGCGCTCTCCTTTAAAGTTTTGCTCATCCTCTAGTAAGACAAATACACAGGCTATCTTAGGGAAACTGCTGAGATACACACTTTTGAAATTATTCTAATAAAATTAATGAGTTTCTGATTCAGCTTGGTTACCAACCATGTGATTTATTTACAACTGAAGTACCCATGAATATTTT
The DNA here is from genome assembly GCA_013400035.1 of Rynchops niger. Classification (NCBI taxonomy): domain Eukaryota; kingdom Metazoa; phylum Chordata; class Aves; order Charadriiformes; family Laridae; genus Rynchops; species Rynchops niger. The sequence continues at coordinate 282,095 of VXBH01008313.1, read as the reverse complement.
TTTCACTCTGGAAAAAAAAAATATATTTGAAACTTTTTGAAGTTTTCCCCAACACTGCATTAAGTTTAAAAAAAAAAATTAAAAAAAAAGTCTCCCGAAGTCTCAAACTATGTTTTAAAACCAGAACAGCCAACAGACTGGCAACTAGGACACTTGGTGTGGTAGAGGTTTCACTGAAGTAGCTGTAGATCTAGCCTTCATCTCAAGTTTCTCCCACTAGAGCTGCACCACACATGATCAAATTACTTCTACCTCAGTGGGATCTTTAACACCCTAAGCCAAACAGTAAGAATGCTCACTATGGCAATCGCACTTATTTCTTTTATAATACGTGTGTAAATTAAAAGTTGAGAGCTGAGAAGAGACTGAAAACTCAGCGTACCAAAGAAGGGAAGACAGGACTGAAGCCAACCTATTGCTCCCTCTCCCGTTTCATTCTTAAGTCCCTGCTCAGAACCAGGCAAAGTGAGCAACCTGTGTGTTTACAATAATTAAGTTTGCAAGAAATTATGAACGTTAAGTCCCAGAAAAAAGAAGTGATTTTCTTCTCCATTGCTCTTTATACCATTTGTTCCTTATAAAGTAGCTAAAATGGGAAACACACATTTGAGACTACCACTGAACACAAAAAAGAAATTGTTTTCCTCTTTAATCTTAAAAAAAATAATTCAAAATTGAGACTACCACAACCTATCTGTGCAGTAATTCAGTAATGCTCTGTACGTGTACATGTGCAGAGGCTTGACCCTCTTTTAGTTTTAAATACTCCACAAAGAGCACCATTGCTTTAAAGAAAACTATCTCAAGTTTTTTATTCTTACCAGTTTGGTCTTGGACAGCCTATTTTCCGAGAGGTATCCTTACAGATAAGGAGACAATTACATTGACATCTAACGTACTTCTTCCCTGAAGGAGGGTTTTTGATTGGCTACAACAAAAAGAAAAACCACCAGAGAACACACATCAGAAGTCATAGTAATTCACTTTTTTTCCCTTGTAACAGTATGACAAAGCAGAACAACTTCAGTGGCAAGTTCTTGCTAACAGAGAAATACAGTTCCTCTTACAGAGGAAACTTGAGAGTCAAGACAAAACTGGAAGTTTTCTCTCTCTGCTCAGAGAAAGAAGTGCAAATTTCCTCACTAGAACAAAGAGAGATTCTGCAAACTAATGGAAAAAAAAAATAATATTTTAGCAATGAAGAATCGAAGACTTCAGTTTAATTATTTTTTAAAATGTAAGCTTAAGTAGTGGTATTTAAAAAAAAAAAAAAAACAAAAAACCCAAAACACCACAAAACAGCAGTCAAAACATCAAGAAAGCCTCCTTGCCTGGTGCTTTATTCAACAGTGAAAGGATCAGAGTCTGTTTCTCGGTCACTAAGAGACTACGCAGACATCACTGAACTGTAATCTTATTTTTAAACAGTACTGAAATTATCTGTCTCCAACCCTGGACTCAAGTTTCTGGGTCCCTTTCATACACCAAATCACAAGTCTCAAAAGCTGCAAGATACTTTGTTTGGGCTGAAACATTATATATTGGCATGGAAAGCGAGTATTAATGCAGGTTCTCCACTCCCTCTTGTAAGTGGAGAAAAAAAACAAACAAACCAAAAAACCCTGTTTTCCCCACAGATTTAAGGCTTCCTGTTTTCTGGACATAATTTAAAGTTCTTTTCATAAAGTAAATCAAGCCCAGTGTTTTTAATGCAAATGCCCCCAGTAGCTGTGAAGTGCGGCAGTATCAGATCCCGAAACTAAAACTGGATGGAAGGAAAAAAAAATAGTAGCAAAAGGCTAAAAGCTGAAGACTTGAATTAAGAAAAGGGGAGGAGGAGCAAAAAGGTCTGTGATCACTGGAACAGAATCTACAATTTCTGCATTTCAAAAGTGTTGTGGTTTGTTAGCAAGCTAACAAATTGACTGAGTAGTATTGCAGGGGGAAAACACACATCCAGGGAAAAGTGTGGGTTAATTACTTTGTTTTTTCCATTCTTAAAATAATTCAATTCTTCATTCCCCTTCATCCCACCAAAACCAGTTTCACCCTTCTTTACAGAACGGTAATTACTTAAACATCTTTGTTTTTTGTCCTCTGCCTCAGAAGGAAACATCCAGCACAGCTTCATCAACAGCACACAAAGATTTGTTCTAATTGTTTATGTCCATCCTTGTTCCAGCCACCCTTCAGCTTGTAGACTAGCAGTCCTTTGGAGGAAGGGACTCACCCATTGTAGGTGAGGACTTGAATTCTACCAAGGATGCACTTCAACATCCCCCCACTTCCCTCCATAAAAAGAAAATGGTAAAAATCCATTTTACCGTAGCTTCATTGCAAACTGTGCACTTAACAACATGTTGGTGTAGCTTGCCATCCAAATTGATTAGCGACTGGCACACGCGGCAGTTTATTACAGGAACACCGCTGGCATCTGGACTTGCGATGGCAGTATATGGAGGAGGAAGCTCTGCTGCAAAACATCAGGAAATCTCAGTTGAAAAATCAAACTGGGATCCTAAAACACCATCAGCAAAGATAGTCTCTCACAGTCACAGCCTCAAAAACTGAAAAAAAAAAATATTTTTTTAAAAAATCTGAGTCAATAATTAGCATAAACATAAGACAAACGTAAGTTTGCTTTCCTCTTCCCCACAACTTCTGTGTACCCCAACATCAACCTTAGTTGTATGTAAAGCATACCAGCAACACAAACACACCATAAATCACTCCAGGAAAGTGGGTCAGACAAAAGGCTCCTCTACGCAGCTTTATTTTCAAGCCAACTTTTTACAGACTTTTAGAAAATGGAGGAAAAAAAAAAAAACCCAAACCCATTACAGATTAGTAGCAACCAGAGACTGGCTTCTGAAGAAAAGAGGAAAAAAAAACAAAACCAAAAAACACAGAAGATAAACCAAGGCACAGGTAGGCAGAAGAGCCATAACCAGCATTTACAAACATCTGGAGAGACTGAAACAGTCAGCTATTTACCATATAGTATCAAACACTACAGGTAAAGTCCTGTTAAGGGAACAGGTCTTGGACGGGAAGTGGCATAAACTGCTTCTGTTTTGAGTGAACAGCAGCAAATTTCTGCTATCTTGAAGAAAAAAGATGAACTGAGCCATCGGAGCTTCTGCTTGTAAGGGCTCCAAATATGTTTCTTGTCCAAGATCCAAAGCATGGATGCACAAGGACATTTTTAAGTCACTTCAGACAGGCTAATACAAGGCCTCTGTGGAAGAGAAGATTTCAGCTTCGCCAGTCCTGAGGCCATGGCAAACCAGGGAGGAAACGCTCAGGATCCTTCTCAGTTTAGGAGTCCACGGAATAAAAGCAATTCAACGCAGCAACCTCTCACGAGCTTATTACCACAATTATTTGGCACGTAGTACCACCAGCTTTTATTTCATCGAGAAGTTCAGGGTTCTTCACGTAAGCAAATAAGAAATGGGCATATTTAGTAGTCCATAGTTATTTTTTTTTTTTTTAATACCAATAATTTGAAATTATTACCCTTGGACTTCAGTAAATGATTTCATAATTACATCCAAGCAGCCAACAAAATCTTGAGGGAAGCAATGAGAGATCAACCTACTTTCAGTTTACAAAGCGCACTGAACAGAGAGCAGTATCTGCTGGAGGGGTGGTGAGGGAGACCACAGGCTGCCATCAAAGCTGACAAGCCCAAGTATTAAATTTAAGCCTATAAGAAAGCACTCATCACTCCTTCACTCTATTTTAAAGTAAACGTCATAAGCTGGAGGGATAGAAGGAACCCTGCCTGCCCTTCAGGTCCAAAAATCACCACAAACCTTTGAAGAAGCGTTGCTGTTCGGGGCTTGCTCTCTTTCCTACGTGGCCTACAAACGATCCGGACCCCTACTTGATTTTAACTCACACAGGCAGCAGAAGGAAGGTGGACACCTTGGGGGTCTCAGAATCGCATCCAACATACTTGAATTATTTCGGACAAGAAACAAAATTAACTTATATGCAGCAATGCGATTCTGAAGTCATTGCACAAACCAATGCTCCATTGCTTCAGCAAGTGAACTTCACCCCTTCAGCTTTGATACACTGGTTGCAGAAACCAACATCCTTAAGAAATATCAGATAACTTCGGGCGTTGTTCTGATTTTTTCCATTTCTGAGAAATTACATTCTGAGAAAATACAGCATCCAGACAAAAATTTTTTTTAAGAAAAACAGTATTTTGCAGTACTCTGACACCCTGTTTTCAGTACAAGACTGCGACATGCAAGAAAGGAGATATTACAAGACCTTAGCAAACAAAAACACATAGAAGACAAACCCCCAACATTCCAGTTTGGCAACTGGAAACAACCTCAAGCCTACCAGACCACTGCAGAAGCCAGATTTGAGATGCAGATGATAGGAACAGCAGTGTCGTAGCTGCAGGTGGCCAAGTCAAGGCTGCAGCTGGGGGGTTTTGGCCATAAGCTGGCCACCTCACTGCTCCTGCAGCTGACGGGCTTTCTGGCTAGGAGAACAAGTAGCCATAAGGCAAAAGGCATGTCCAGCAGACCTAATACCAAACTCACTGTCAAGACACCCCTACAGTTCAATCCCAGCTTTGAGGTTGCTTTTCTGAAAAGCAACAATCACATTACAGAACTTCTTGGCTTAGTCCTCTCCATTTCAAGTGCGGCTTCTCGATTCACTCAGCCGGGCACGGGGCAGCTGTACTATGGAAAGGCAAAAGGTATCTTGAAGGGTACTAGGAAGCGAAGACACACACAGAGCCTTTCAGCTTTCCACCATTCTGGAATACTTTAAGAACTGGCAATTATGCCCTTCTAGACATTTGTAAAATTCTATACCCCACTTGTAAAATCCTAAACGACTTAGGATTTTGAAAGCTGGTAAAATGTTTAGTCTGAGCACCTACAGACACCACCAAACACTTCTCCAGCCTCATACTGGAGCTGGTCGGCTTCTAGGTAAGCAGCCTCTCCATTCCTGTCCTGCTGGCTCAGCAAATTGCAGATAGCAAGTGAATAATGGCTGCTTTTCAGAGCAGTGCTGCAGCAAATAACACTTGCTATGGAGCAGAAAGCCGGAGGTATCCTGGCACTGCAACCTTCATGCTTAAAGAAAAAGTGCATTTGGAAGAGCTCCAAAAAACAAGCCAGCAAAAGCCACCAAATTTTTTAAGTTTAAAGAAAAGTATATTGGGGGTGGGTGTAAAGGAAAATAAAAGTATTGTCTCTGAGTTTGTTGCTCATTACCCCTTAATAAAAAGTTTCCAAACCACTTTAACATATGTCCTTTGGTATGACTTTTTTTTTTTTTTTTTGCCAGCTTGAATTTCAGGCTAAATGTAACAACTAAAAGCAGTTCATAAAGATCCATCACATTGGATGCGACTGGATGGTAGGCAAGGTTTAGGTACAAACCAGGTGTTTCAGTATACATTTAATGAGACACTGAATTTCCTGCTGCTGACATATCAGTTTACAGCTTTATTATCACTTCTTCTTAAAAGAAATAAAATCCAATAGTAATTAGTTCAGAAAGATTAGCAGAGCACCCTTCCATGCAGTACGTCTGACTAACCTACAATTCCCTCGTCACCCCCACAGGACAGACCTGCAATGGGAGATACCACACATTCAGCCACACAAATTCCTTGTGGTGCTCGTGCGCTTTCCTCCCTTGGTATTCGAAGGGCGGCAACCACAGGGAACCACTTGCAGCTTATCTGGGTCAAAGAGAAATTAGTTTGGTTTGGGGATTGTTTCGTTTATTTGGTCTTGGGTTGTTTTTTAAAAGATTTTTTTTTTTTTTATCCTGACCTGGGAGGGGGTGGGTGATGGAAGAGTTGGTGATCTATGTCAGAGAACTGAGAAAACTCTGTTAAGAACTAAGACAGTCTGAAAATATAAACCTACCAAAAAAAAAAAGGAAAAAAAGTGCTAGATAATCACCCCTCAATAGGGGGCAGAGCTGATAGTCCCACCCTTTGTCTGTGTGAAAAGTTGGGTCTCAGCTGCAGCCCAACAAGGGAAGAGGAGGCTACTTTCAAACCACGGCCTCTCTAATTTAAAGCTCAGGATGACATATTGGGCACAGCAGATAATTACAGGGATAAATCTATTAATGTTCATTCAGGTGGTAGTTTGGAGCGCACAGGGCTTCTTCCTCCTTCCTCTACCTCTCCAGCTCCACACCAGCCAGGTGATGTTAAGCAAGGAAGCTCTGCAGAAAGGGGTTTGGAAGCAAACCCCGTCTCCCCACGAGAATGCTTCTTCCCTCTACGTCTAGACTTGCGCTAGGGAGAGAGATAAAGACTGCCTGTTAGCTAAAAAGGCAGTTTAGCTTGCATAGCTCCTTTCGGTAAGGATAACTGACAGAGCAAGGAAAGCAGAGCTACCCAATACATGCGATAGCTCTGTAAAATTCTGTTCCGCAGATTATCTCTTTTTAAGTCTTGTATAGTAGTTTTGAAGTGCTACCTAATATGCTTGCTCACGGACTGATCAAACAGGAGATCCTCAACTTGTGAGGAGACATCTGACATTTAAGAAAGCTCTATGGTTCCTCCTTGCTGCTGGGAGCAAGCCATTTGTCTCAAGCATCACCCGCCACCGCCGGTGCCAAACCAGTTAACAGGTGTTACAGTCACAGGCCGAAGGTGCAGCAGGACACAGCTACCAACTGAAAGGAGTAGTTGGGGTCCACCTTGTTTCCAGGTCATGAGATTTTACTCGGGGTTCAATCAAGAGCCACTGATCCAATGCATTTTCACTACTTTTTTTCGATGTATAAAGACCTTTTTAAAAATAGATTGAAATCAATGCAAAGCTAATAGTTAGAGGATAAGGACTACTAAGAATAAAACCAGCGACTTCAAACTAAAGTAGATTTCCAGAATTTTTTAAACTACAAAACTGAAGGGATGATGCCAATCCTAAGCTATAGGATTCGGGGGGGTGGGGGATGGGGGAGGGGAACAAACACCCCTGCTGTTTTTCAGGCCAGCATTTGTGCAATTCAAGTGAAAGTGAGCAGTCAACATCAGCTACAGCACTAACTGAAAGACATTTTCCTATCAAGGCAAAGAGGACTAGCTTTCCACAGGTTTAAATACTATCCTAAGCAGACAGATGCTCACTCATAGCATTCTAGTTACGTATGTAATGAAACTACGCAATTACATAAAAATCCTCAAGAAAGGGCCAACACACCTGAGCAAGTGAGATCAGGACTATAGTCTTACATTTTAAACGCTACTGCTAGCAAAGCTACAGTAATCTTATTTAGTCTTGATTCCTTCAGCTTTCTCATCCCCCCTCGCTTTCTGCTCTATAATGTTTAACTGGGGGGGGGGGGGGGAATCTATTAA
>VXBH01008313.1:255410-272578 GCA_013400035.1 Rynchops niger | reverse complement strand
TTTTTTTTTTTTTTCTGAAACGCTGTGGTTATCAGTAGTAGGGAAGCGCTATGGTTGATGTAACTGCTCCCAGTCGCGTTTTCCAGGGGTCTGAGGATGGAGAGCGGCAGTGAGGGGCTGGACTGAGGCGGTACCTAGCGGGGTGTGAAAATGGTGGTAACTCTAAAGGGCACTCTGTAAACACGAGGAGATAAATCTCCGTGTTACCAAATACGCTGCTCAACCGAGAAGTCTCTCCCCTAGTGTCGCTCAGCTCTCCGAGGACGTAAGGACTTAATTTCCTCCTGCTAGACAGCCCACCCGGGCACCATCTGGAAGTCTCTGGCAAAGAGGGAAAATAGCCTTCCCTGATGCATTTTTCAGCCTGTATTGAGATAAGACAGATGTTTGTCACCCCTGTGTCGTGTGCTTCCATTGTCCGTAGGTCAGAGATTGCCAGGCTGCGGTAATACCGGAAGATAAGCAGTTACATTGTACGGAGGCAGAGATGACTGCCAAGTGCCACCCGGCATCCCCATGGCAGCGTTACCCAGAACCAAGCCACTTCTTGGAGCGCATTCCCTGTAAAGCATGCAGATGTTTTCTGAAGAACTGGGTAAAGATGAGATCATGGCTTGAGAGTTCACGGGCTGGTCATATTCCTTCTTTAAGAATACATTTTATAAAATTAAATAAAATAGTATTTCTTGTTGAAAATGTTCTATGCGGGCTGTTTTTCACCAAAAAACGTTTGATCTAGGAAATCAAACCGTTCTACAAAACCAGACTAGATATATTTGAGAGTCTACGAGAAATAATCACATCATTACATTAAATAGAGTCTGATGTATTCTGTTTCTGTAAGATTTAAATGATCTGTTTTTACTCTAATAATATGGAATTTGATAACTAACATATGGAATTAATAAGGTGTGGAAATACAGTGGTGGCAAACCACAATATTTTCATAGATTATGTTTCCAAAAAAAAAAAAAATAATGTTTTATTTTGAGGCAAATTTTGAAATATTGTTAATTGTTTCTCATTTGGGACACAATTGTGTTTTTGAATGTTGTTATTTCAGGAATAAACTGAATTTGAGTGAGCGCTGATGTTACCACCTAAGGAATAATGTGCTACAAGGCAGCTGTTTGTTACGCCAACTGTCGTCATCATGGAAGAAATGCAGTCATGCCACGTCAAACTCCACTTCTGTTGGAAAATGCGGTAACTTCCAAAAGCATTGGAAGATGGTTTTTTGGTATAAATTACACTGAGGTTTCAGTTTTCAGTCAGCTTAAAAAGAATTCTTTTAAGCTCAAATCAATACTTAAAAGATTTTTTTGGAGAGGATTTTTAGGGCTCGAGGTGTTTTGTGCCCCCAGATCCTTCGTCTTAATGAGGTACTGTGAGGCTGACCTTGGCAGGTCAAAAGTAGATCATTAATATTACTAGTCAGGACATATCTTCAGCCCATGATCTTGTCCATTTTTAGTAAGTACAGAGCCAGAGGCTTTCTTTTGGAGTCCTGATGCAGGAACTGGCATTTGCAACCAGGTTTCTTTACTATTTTTCTTGTTTGGGGAGACAGAAAAGATTTTATATCTTGTTAAAGCTGCCAACTAGGCAGCAGGGAGTTACATCAATGCCTGGTCTGTCCCGCTGCAATTACAGCAAATTGTCTTTGATGGGACCTCCTTTTCCACTGAACTGCTTTTCTGTGCCTCAGAAGAAGACTGAAAACCTTACGATCGCTCCCAGGGGCCCACAGGGAAAGTTATGTCACAGCTCAGTCTGACAGCTCAAGCCTGCACATACAGCCGAGAAGTATTGTTATTAAGCATCCCAGCATACTGACCTATTCTTGGAAATAGGACTGTCATCTAAATAAGTAGCCATTTGTGATTAAAAAAAAATATGCATTCCTCCAGCCCCTGTAACTTGACTTGTCAGAGTACTTTAAGCCCTCGTCACCTGAGCTGCTAAATAGTCTAAATAGCAGAAATTTGGTAATAGTTCAGTCATCTGCCTCTGTTTTTCAGTAGTCTGAGTCCATGCATTTAAGGTAGCCAAAGGTCTACAGGATTTTCCAAGTCAAATATTGCAGCTGACGCGTCGATCTGCTAGCATTAGCTGCAGTATCCACGTGAAGTTGGATGGACCCACCTAGTAACAACAGAGGTTACCAAAAGGTGTACTGGGAAACAAGGTGATGCGCTCAGTTTGTAACAGCCTTTCTTTGGATGCTACTCAGGCTGTAAAATGAAGAATTCAAACATCAGATAGTGCCAGACTGAAGACAACTTAGGCAATGAAGACTTTTCTTCCTGCTCTTCTTCCTCTGGACACAAATGCTTTATGATAGGTGTTTAGTTACACTGCTGTGCAGTTTTCCTTCTATGAAAATCCTGTCTTGTGCAGTGGGTAGGATGCTCTGCCCTGAGCAGACCTGCTTGTGACTGAACCACCCAGAGGACACATCACTACTTGAGTTTGGTGCCATAGCGTGAGCCGCAGTGCATGGCACATCGCGGGGGTTTTCTACACTTGGCCTCGTTGCTTCTCGACTCCTTCAACTGGTGAGTCACAGCACACCCTGCGTGTGCCTTCCTCTTGTACCCCGTTACTCATTCATGCTGCCAAGGCATCTCGTGGGTTCCTGGCAATAAACGTTGAATGATAAAGGCTGTGGATCCGACCACGTGCCTCCATGGGAAATGTCTCTGTAAGCGCAGGTAAACTGAAAACACGCTGCTACAGAGCTCTGGAAATGGCACGGGCAAATGAACCAACTATACCTCTGAGAACAGCCTTACAGAAGGTTTCTCAAGGTGTCTTCGTCTGTGTCACAGACTTGAATCAAACATGTACCTCTGCGTCCTGCCCCAAAGTTGGGTTGTTTCATATAAACTTCTGTACCAAACAAATGAGGGCTGAGCAAGACAGCACATCAGTTACTAACAAGGCTTACAGTAAGATATAAAATGAACAGGGTATAACGTATTTTCTTCTATTTTTTAATAATTTCTTGTGCTTAGCGTGGTCTTCTGAGAAGCTTGGTAATGCTCAAGTTTTATTTTTATTTTGAAAGTATCATCGTCATTGGGTTGGGGTTTTTTTGTATTTATTTTCCCTAGGTAAAGAATCAAATGAGTTTAATATGAGACAAACTACTGCAAATGTTGAAGCTCATTGTCAAGTGCAAAAGTATTTGTGTATCAGCACTGTAAACAATTACAGCACTTTGTTAATCTTGCCTAAGTGCTAAAAACATCCTAGGGAGTCTGTGTTTTGCAGATTTTTTTCAGGCAACCTTGTAAATTTATGTGTTATATTTAAGAACAAATAACCTCCAATCTTTTATCTCTCTATTATTTTCATTTTTGTAATAATGCTTAGAGACTGCAAGCCTAAATCCATTGTGATAGGAGTTGTTCAAAGACGCAGAGGAATATCCTGACCATTTAAAAGATAAAAAAGAAAAAAAATACTCAGGCATAATACAGGTTTATGCAAATCCATGTAACATCTCACTTATAGTGTAAGAAATGGAATAGAGTTTTTCTCAAGTCTGGTCTGGTTGCTAAACCAAGTTTCTTCCTAATGGCCAAAGGAAAAGGAAGGAAAAGCCTGGGATCATTTGTCTCGCACAAGGCCCAGGCTCTGCGCCCCGCTATGGCCTGACCGCAGTTTTCACATGCTATGCCAAGAGCATAATAATCTAAGTAGACAGAAATTAAAGTTGTGTGATATGTCTAAACCTTTGGATGGTAAAATCTTACTTGAGAACGGCTGCAAACAAAAAAAAAAAGCTCGTCTACTGCTGATTTTGATATTGAATAAGACAGTGAAAGAGAACGATACAAATCTGCCCTAACAAGTTTGCAGAATCTTTGTCACTTCAAATAATTTTGAAGGATCTGGCTATGGTCTACGGCTAACTGGTAATATACCTGAATTTCTAGAGATGTCAGATACTGAATATGGCTATGCTGGGAAGGAGAAGGTAAATTGCGACTAAAGCTTTCTGAGGTTGTTTTCTGTGTGTTTGTATGGATGTCGCTTTTCCTGTGTCACTGAAATACATTAATTTCTCTTCTGCTACTTGGCGAGTATATTGAATAAAAATAGAAGGAAAAGTGCTTATACTTACATTATCTCAGGTCTGCTACATTAGAAAGAGGCACAGCAAGATAACACAAGACCTGGCTTATTTTTTAGAACCGTGATACAGAGAGGTGCACAGGAGCAGCGTATACAGCGTACACAAAATTCTCTCATGATTTTAATTTCCAGTGGTTTCCTGTGCTGCAAGATCAACTCTACAACAAGATAAAATTTTATACTGTACATAGTCTGAGAAAGGCAATTGCATTACTGTGTATAGTATGAGATGCATGATACAATAATTAGCACCAGTTATAAAAATCACTAACTATAGGTTTGCATATGTGGTTTCAGGTAAGGTAATGCAACACAATCTAATATCTTAACTGTGATACAGTATCCAGGATAGTGTTTGAGAGCATATTTTGACAGATGGGCAAGTCTTTTGAAAACACTTCTCACTTCTGTCCTTTGTGCCGTGCCACAACCTCGCGCAGACTCTGACTTAAGATTGGTTTGAGACTTGGCATTGATACGAGCAACAGTGTCATAACTGCTGGAACTTTTAGTATGTTGGTACGTACAAACAGTTTAATTTTTTTTTTTCTTTTTTCTTTTAATGTAAGTGTCTTTCATTTATTCACATGCAAAAGTATACAAGCACCATGAAAATGGGAACGTCATACAATTCCATATTTATCTGTACTTGGGAAAGGGCTGATTCCTCTCTCTACAGCAGAAACTAGGTAGTAGGTCTACAGAGCACAGGAACTAAATATAAACCTCTTATGTGCAGACGAATTTTATCGCTAGCACCATCAACATCCCTTTACCGTTGTGTGATAAGTCACCCTCCCACGGGCAAAACACAGACAAAGAACATTGTGTTATTCAGTGATGGCTTTGGAGGATGACAGCAGCTAATGTTGCAGAAAGTGGCTGTTCTTCCAGCCCACTCCTCCCCACCTGCAGGGCTGGGAAGGCAGGAGAGCAGCGCAGCGGGAAGGGACATGCTCGCCGCACTGACAGCCTCCCCTTGTCGCCACCCTCTCTTCCCAAAAGCGCTGGGTAGCATTTGGCCAGTGACTAGACAAGTCTATTTTTGGTAACTTCTTATCCTGTATAGTCTATTCCTGTCACTACAGAGCACTCATGCAAATGTATGTACAGAGGCTGCAGTTACAAAGCTGCAATTTACTGGACTGCATTAATTTTACTACAGTAGATTGTGACAGACAGAAATTATCATGGTAAAGATACCTTCAGTTACACAAAGGGAGACCTCTTCCGTTATTCCTAACTGGAATTGCAATTCTTTTAAAGCTTATTCTAGTTATCATCTTTGCCTTATTGCACATCTGTCATTTCTTTTACACTCTTGGTACTATTTCTAGTTAACCTTATCTTTAGAATAATAGAGGAATTTTCAGTCTCAGTTCAGAAGCAGTTCACATTGGAAAATGTAATCTTGATTGGCAGGAAAATTGTTTATGGATTTTAAATTCCTTTCCAGCCCAGCTCCGTATCAATGTATTACCATAACTACTAAGCACTTTCGTGGTCATCTTGAAGACATCAGCTGCATTTACAAGTCTTAATTTAATATATTAATCTCCTCCTAATCACACTACATATACTCAAGATTCCTTCCTTTATTATTTGTCAGAGGTTGCACTGAAAAAATACTTATATCTAGATCCCTTCCTTCTGTAAAATCATTCCGTTTGTTTACTAATGTCAGTCAATTGTTATTGTAGCTTTTGAATAACTTTTTAACTCGTTTTTTCTACTTTCTTTTTTGTTCTTGAATGGATGAACATTACATAGATAATTAGATACTTCTAAATTTGTAGACACTTCTAAATGTTGGCACCCTATACAATTTTCATTTGATCTCTGATTTTTTGTTCTGAGGGTGGGGGTTTGGGAGGAACAACAGGGAAAATGTTGTCTTACACTTTTATTCAAGATTGGGTTTTTTTTAGTCTCGATTGGAGTTACTTTTTAACCAGAAACGCCTCTGAGTCTTTGGTCAGGAAACCAAGCAATATCAGGCTTAGTCAATACCTAGATAAGATACATCCAAGAAAAATAGGTAAAGATCTAAAGTTACTTCTGGTGCTTCAGTAGATGGCTCCCTTTGCTCTAAGCAAGAATGGAGCTGCTGTACCCTCCTGGCACCAGGTGGAGACTAAGTATAAAGAAGGAAGCTTAACTTTGAAGTCAAGGTTATGACAGCTTTTGATCATGAGCTACCCCATGACACATATCAGAAGAAGAGCAGCATCTTGGTCAAACTCCAGTTTGAAAAATTTTCTGACTTGAATTCCCTTTGCTGTTTCAGTCTCAATGAGCAGCCTTCACTTTCATCCAGAGCTCGTTTCATGCAATACGCTCATTAAAGTGTTGCTCCATTTCAGAGGTGGATTAAGTGATTAACATAAAGAAGTTCAGGATTCATCCAGGAGAATAAAAAAGAGTGACAAGGCTTGCTACTCTAACTAGTTTTATGTGAGCATCACTCTCAGGTAAGTGGCAGTTTTGCTGATGATCTAAAGCTTACTAGATTCATGACAATATTGCAAATTATATTGCAAAGACTGTTCCACATAGATATGGATTGTGTGGACTGAAGTGGCATGGTGTTTGCTTTTTAAACTTAACTGTGTTTGTTAACATAGTGCTCAAATGTGACCAAGACTAGTCATATTTAGCTGGCAATCTTTGAATCACCAGCACTTTGGAAGTAAACATTTGAAATCAGACTGGGGGAGTGAAAATGCTGGTTATGGCCTGTCTCCAAGATAAGCTTTACTACTGGGAGCTGCAGAAAGAGACGTTACTGCTGAAGGAATGTGCAGATGTTGGAAATCTCATTGAACAGAATTCTGAAAGAGCATTGGGTGCCTCGAGCTGGAGTCCGCCATGGCTTGGGGTTCTGCAAGATTTCTGTGAGTCAGGAGCCTCCACATAACTGATGGGAAAGAAAAGAGGTTGAGGGGGGGAATGAGTTTACTGTAGATAGCCAGAAATTAAACTGTTTGCATGTTTGCATCTCAGTATTGGCTGCACTTGCAGAACCTCTTTAATTGATTCCTTTCATAAAGAAATAATTTAGTTTTACAGATACAGAGTCCTATTGTGTGTCTCTCAGCATGTATTGCAAGGGTGGCAACAGCTAGTCTAATCACAGCAACCAATAAAGAGGAAATTGTAATTAATGGCAAAACATAGTAGCAATGAGAAACCAGACAAATTAAAAGCCTGGAGGGACTCCAGCTACTAAAAAGCTGAATTTCCCACTATAAGAATAAAAATAACAGCAATTTTTTTTTTTTTGTCTGTATCTAGATCTTACCAGTACAAACTGAAAATGGAAAAGTAGAAACACGGATCATTCTCCCATTGATGGAAAAGATGTGAGAAGCATGCCAATAGCATCGTGATCTTCAGCAGAAGAATAATTTACAGCTTTTTGACACAAAACCCAATATTCTCCTGGGAATGGTCAAAAGAGACCCAGGAACTACTTATCCTTATCGATTGACCAGTCTTAAGATTGTTGGGAAAAGGTACAGGATGTATAACAAGGAGAAAGAATGCAAAATGGTGCCATTAAGGTAACAACTGAATAGAAAAAAATCCCTCTACTGGTATTACAAACAAGTTTCAAGATCCATACAATTGAAAAAGGTGCAATGAAATCAGTGTACTTAATGCCACTGCAGCATCTAAGTAGTTCTCCTAATGAAGAGCTAATAAATATGGAGTCTTTGCACATTGTTACTCAGCACATAATACATGAAACATGATTCCTGGGATCATTTTTATCTGGGAAAAAAATGAGACTTAGTTGCTCCAGTGGATCTCTGCAAAAGTTATTTTGGTACACATCAGCTTTGGGAACCAATGATTTAATTTTCTTGTGATATTGCTATCAGGTTACTCAAATTATAATATTTTGCTCTCTCCCTGCAGAGCTGGAAGACCTTGCATCGCAATGCTATTTAATGTGCATATAGCACTTCCCTTATTTCCTGCAGGCAGCAATTTTAATTCCATCTCTGCCTTCCTTCCACAACCCCTCCCATATGACCTGCTGTACCATTTGAGGTCTTTAGTATGCTATCTATTACAGATCACAAAAAACACCAAACAACTTCTGTATGAAATGTATAATGTCTGAGTTCTCTGATATTTCTTACCATCTGACAGTGATCAGACGTGGCATCATCTCTGGGCGCATCACTAGAAGAGACGAGAGACCAAGAACAAATGCAATTCTCCAACATATTTTTGAGAGCAAGCTATTGGAAGCTGAGAAGTTTTGGAGTTCAAAGGCACCAATTTAGGATTTCCAAGGAAATGGAAAATTCAAGTCTGCCACAGATTCAAACCCTAAAAGCACCTTTCCTACTACAAAAAAAAAAAAAGCCCAAAACCAAACCTGGAAGGAATAATGTCGGTTGTTTCTGTGAGTATCGCTTTCTTATAAGATGGAAAAGGATTTTTGTGAAATGTTTAATAAGATGAATGGAAGTACACATCAGCTTTGTTTATATGTTGCTTTGGTTTTTGGGAAAACTACTGTTTTTTCTTTTTTGTCCTGCATGATACACAGCAAAGGGACAGAGAGCTCTGGCAGGTGCTTAGTAATAGTTTACATAAATCTAGAGATAAAACTTCATGAAACAGTTTGAGAGAAGGACTGAAAGATGGCTGATGTTATGTACCAACACTGGTTTGAAATGTTTGAAGTAGTGCTTTTGTAGTTGCAGCCCCCATAATTGTAGTGTGCAGCCTTATGAGTCCTTTCACCTATTCTTTTCATTTACCGAGCTCCATATGTTCTGCACCTTTTCAAATAATTCAGTTGTGCTCATTGTCTAATCATTTGTTGTCTTACTCCATCTCATCCCTCTCCACAATTCAGTCATAAATCATTCCATGTAGAGGGTGTTCACTCCAACACGCTGCAAGAGCAAACAAAAATCTGTTGCCAAACTCATCAACTATTTAACCAGCTCTTTGTTTGTAAATGTTGAACGTAGGGTGATAGTTTTCTTTGGAGCGTGTGCAGCAATGTCTCTGCGTGTCAATCAGAATATTTGTGTGGCCCACTCACTTCAGGATTGCACTGCAGAGTTTTGGAGTTCATCCATCTGTTTTGTTAATCTCTTTTAACCATTTCCCTGCCCCAGTACTCATGGTTTTCCATTCCAGGTCCCTACCCTGTTTTCCTCTTGTTTTTGTCCTCCACATGCACGATTCCTTGATTCTCTCTGGCTCCTCACTCAGCTTATTCCGCTTTTCTCTTGCAGGCTTGCTTCTTTCCAGAGCTATCTCCCAACTCCACCTGTGACAGAGATCAGCAATTCCCTGTCTCCTCTGACTAGTCCTAGCCCCACTGTTCATCCCCTATTTTAGAATTCATAGAATAGGTTAGATTGGAAATGGTCTTTAAAGGTCATCTAGTCCAAGCCCCCTGCAATGAGCAGGAACATCTTCAAGGATCAGGTTGCTCACAGCCCCGTCCAACCTCACCTTGAATGTTTCCAGGGATGGGGCATCTACCACTTCTCTGGGCAACCTGTGCAAGTGTTTCACCACCTTCATTGTAAAAAAAATCCTTCCTTGTATCTAGGTCTAAATCTACCCTCTTTCAGTTTAAAGCCATTATCCCTTATCGTATTGCAATGGACCCTGCTAAAAAGTCTGTCCCCCAAATTCCCCTCCCTTTATCGAACATGTCTTCTCCAATTCCCTTTTCCTTTTTTTTTTGTACTAGCTCCGAACCTTCCTTCTTCTTGTCACATTCATGATCTCTCTCCAACCATCACCCCTCTGGGCCAACAATCCTTTCACAGCTCACAGTCAGTTTTCCCGTTCCTTTCCTCGTGTCTGGGTCTCCAGGCTGCTTTTGTGAATCTTCTGCTTTTCTTTTCCTTGTCCTTAGGGCACTTAAGTTAGGCAGATTCCTTTCTTCCCTCCCCAGGTACCCAGCAGACAAGAGCGCTAGAAATGGGCTCCAGTACTTGGCCCCATGGAGGGTAACAACAGCCCAGTGTTGGGATTAGACGATGGGTCTAGCTTGGTGCTTCATCCCTGGTCAGGTCATGCTTCACCAGCCTGCAGGACCAGTCGTACCCAGTTGGAGCAGCACCAGGGCTGCTGATGTCATCTCACATGCTGACAAACAACTTGGGAAGAAATTAATCTGAGAATAAAAATTTTCTAGTGATCGTACTATCTGCCATGTCCATAATAAAGGTGTTTCTGATATCATAGCTAATTAAGGATCTGTTTGGTGGCTTCCTCATTTTTGTGTTTGAACATTAAATTAGTAGGGCAAAAACTTACTCCTGGTTCTTTGCACGGCACTGTAGATGAAGGTCCTACTTACAGATCTAAATGTGTGGGTGTCTGTACAATAGGCGGGATTTGAAACTATTCACAGACCACCAGCATTTAGCATTGTCACCCATCAGGTTTACTCATGAACTCCCCTGTGACCCCCCCAATGCTGTTGAGTATGCATGCACATGTGGGTTCTCTGCTCAAGTACATCAGCAGTTTGTCTGATGTGGAGAGATATTTTTGCTTGAGTCGTGACAATGATGGAGAGAATTAATCATCAGTCTGTATGCTAGACAGCAATGGTCTGGACTAAGGTATAATTGTGTTTTATTGATATGAGAAATTATATTGGATGAATCACAGTACGAATTTTTAGACATGTATTTGTCTTGAAGTCTATGTACAAGTAAAATGCAATTTTAGCTGGAATGCTTACTATTGAATGTTTACAAGTATCTAAAGGGTGGGTTGAAGGAGGATGGAGCCAGACTATTTTCAGTGGTTCCCAGTAAAAGGACGAGGGGTAACGGGCACAAGCTGGAACACAGGAAGTTCCGATCAAATATGAGAAAAAACTTCTTTATGGTGAGGGTGACAGAGCACTGGAACAGGCTGCCCAGGGAGGCTGTGGAGTCCCCTTCTCTAGAGACTTTCAAGACCTGCCTGGATGCAGTCCTGAGTAACGTGCTCTAGGCAATCCTGCTTTAGCAGGGGAGTTGGACTAGATGATCTCTAGAGGTCCCTTCCAACTCTGAAAAATTCCATGATTCCATGATTCCATGAATGCTACTTTGAGAGTCTCAGAGATTCTAGTAACTGTCCAGTTATACTTTTATCAGGTTAAGGAATACCTGCAGCCCTCTTTTCTTCTCGTTCGTTAGCATGAGATCTGGGAAGATTACCTGGCAAAAAAATGTCTGCTTAACATGTGACACTCTCTTTCATTGCTTTATAGCAATAGCATGAGCTATAGTTGACGACTCCACAGTCTAGAAAGTAAATAAAGACCATAGTGAAAATGACAGCAGCTTCAAGGGGTTTAGCAGACCGTGGATTATTGGCCAAGATTTTTGCCAAGACTACACCAGCAAAACATGATGACATTCAGCGCTAACCCTGTGAAACCTGATTGACAGTCTCTGCTGAGTGCATTAAGTGACTGTACTTAAGGACTGGAAATCTCAAGTGTCCAATTTTTTAAAATTTTTCTACTGAAAAGCAGCGTGAAGAGCTGGAGTTGGGCTTTTTCTTTTTGCTTATTGTTTCTGAGCATTTAGGATGCATTCAAGTCACCCTCTGAAAAATTTAGGTCACATCTCTCAGTCACATAGACAAGAAAACTGCTTAAAAATCCAGACTCGTGATCTTTCATGAAATCTCACCATTCCAGCTGCCGAGATTTAAGAAAGCAAAACACTACAAAGCTCACAGTACATTTGCAGAGGCTGGCAAAATTGTTCTACCACTAACACACAGATTTCTCAATAGCAATCCTCACAGAAAGCAAGGACGTCTCCAGGTAACAGCCACAATTTCTCTGCATCCCCGCGTTCATAAGATAACTGTGAATAATGAGTGACTCTGAATCTCTTTGCGTTAACAGAGACCTGAGATTCTTTTTATACCTTCTGGTACTACAAATAGAAAAGGTAAATACACTGGGCTTTGTAGCTCCAAAATATCAAATCCAGAAATAAACCCCACTATTTTTTTTACCTGATAAATATAACTCATTACAGATTTTATTAAGTAATTGGATTTGCATTAGGTCCTGACGCTTGTCAGATTTGTGTTGAAAAATTATTAGAAAACAGTTTCAGAGATGAGGGATTTTAGCTGCAAATGTCCTGCTGCAAAAATCTATCAGCACTGTTTCCAGCACACAGAAACTAACATCAGGAAAAGCTCATCTAGTTCATTTACAGATATATGTGAACTTTCAGACAATATACAGCCCATATACCATACTAGAAGATTTTAGGTGCCAAAAAGAATGTGCCACGTTCTGTGGAGGCTTCATTGCAAGGTCATGTAGACTTTAACTCATGTAGAATAATTGCAAATCTTACTACCAGCCAATTTTATGACAATGAGTAAAGGAAAGCTTAGCTACTTATGCGTCAGTATCTGGGATGACTGGTCATGTAGTACATAAATCAGAAAACTCTCAACAAAACCTCAGTGAAACAACAGAGCCACTTTCGAAGAGTTTTATGTATGGCTACAACCAGTCTGTAATTCACTTTAATGCTCAGCTAGGAATCTCCTGGACATAATGGAGGAAAATGAGATACACACTTACCTAAAAGTAGTAAGACACGTTCCTTGCTTGACCAACATTTTATAACATTTAGCTGAAGTAAGATTTGGATATTCTTTACTGCTGTCTTGAAAACTGTCTACTAGACAGCCTTAGTTTATTCATTTTGCAATCAAAGAAAAAACGTCTGATTTTTAGAGAGTGACAGAAGTACCAGAGGTCCTACCCTGACTTATAAAATACCAACAAATGACCATCCTGATGCTCAGCGTGCTTACTAAGCAGTGGGAAATCACTGGGAGAAAGATACTAGAAAGCATGTCAAAGTGTAATATTTTAAATAGCCATTGATGTTTTCCTCCTCAGAAAAGAATTACGAAACAAAGAGAACACGATGGCTCGTTAATTCAACGTCTAATTCAGCTGTTATCAAAGGTAACCCTCACTCATTGACTTCAGTGAATAACCTGGCAATATTCAGTCACTTTTCAAAAGTGCCCCTTAATTCTAAAAATTTCAATTTTGGCAGTGTGCAAGACACAGACTGTGCTTAGTACAGAGCATCCTACAGATATCACTGATTCCCAGGGGAGGTTCAAGTTCCTACAAAACTGATTAAGGAAGTCATAAATTTTAATACCAGAAAGGGCTGTTATGGTAATGCAGTCTGACTTTGAATTCTGAGACATCTGGAAATGTCACTTGCGTGGAACCTGTAACTTAGAGCTGAGCTACTGCATATCCATAGGAAGATAAGGCAGCATTCAGTCTTGATTTAAAGACTTCGGTGACAGTGAACCTATCACATCCTAGATAAAGTGCTTCAGAGCTAGTTACCTCGGATTTCAGTTCTTTTTTTTTTTTCACTTCAGCTTCTAAGCATTATATTTTATTATGACCTTGCCTGTTAAACCACCCTTTCTACCCAGGAATTGTAACATGCAGTAAGGCTTTGTTTAAGTATTTTGTTGTCAGGGAGGAAAACCACAGAATTTGGAGCACGTACATGATCCTAATGTACATGGTCCTGATGAGCTGGCTGAGGAGCCAGTTCTCCTGGGGCAAACAGGCATGGACAGGCAGGGACAGGCGGGGTCCCTGAACAGGCAGCGCAGCGGGGAGCATCAGGGCGCAGGCACTGAGAGCAGGTGGCACGCTTGCAGTCCTGGCAATCTCACAGACACATCATGACTGCAGATCCCCATGATGACAGTTTCCCCAAATTATTTTTTTTTCCTTTTATAAGACGCTTTCCGAAAAGCTGCAGCCTTTGGTCTCCACCCCCTAAGCCATACACATACCTTGTGATACTGGAGAGCATTACTTTCTCAGGTCTCAGCAAATGCCTCCTCCTGTTGCTTGGGTGTTTTTCTCTTGCTCAGCTGCTGCCTTTGTTTGGCATGCTCAAAGCAGTTGTCTTCATAACTTGCGATGTGTTTTTTTCAACGAGCAACCGGCCATCAGTTAGTTGTTTATAATGTTGGCTCCTTTGTTTTCAACATTTTCAAGGCCTTTGCTATTATCCCACACTGAACTGCAGTTCACAGTAGCTGTCTGACACAAAGCTCCAGTTCACAGGGCAAGTTCTCACCGCAGGTTGGTAACAAGCCCCACAGGCCAGGACCAGGGCCTTGCGAAGTTGGCATTGAGCCTGTGGCCTGCTGCTGGCAAGGGTAGTGCTCTTGTTCATAGCTTCCATTCATTCTAGGTTTCATGGCAGCAGAGGGAACTTGGCTTTAGCTGTCTGTGCAGCATGCACTCCCCAGCATTTATCGCACCACTATTCTCTAAAATGTACTGCCTTATACTTAGTGTGCCCTAAAATCTCCATTCCTGCATAACTTTGAGTTCAACTCTATTAAGACATGTGTTGTTCAAACAAGGTTAGCATATCATAAGATCACTTTAATCAACCTACCTTCATCATCACTTAGCGCTTCACATTTGGTCATATTCTCTTTCGGATTACTGCTAAAGATATGGCAGAAATCTGGATTAAAACCAGTAGGCACTACAGGGACCTCCCTGGATGTATCCCCTTTGAGTGGGGATAGTTGTGCTGGAGGAAAGGAGCCTCTGCTACCTTTTTTTCTGAAAGATTTAAGCTGCAGTTCCTCAAAACACAGAACTCGGCCAGCTTGAAAGACGGGATTGGGTCATATGTCTGAACATCTAATTATGGTGTCATGTTATTGTAAAAAGACAATTTTTTTTTTTTTTTGGTGGAATTCATAAAGTTCTAGAAGAAACTAAAATGCAGCAGGTATAAAATAGTATTTATTATTTTTCAATAAAGAGCAACTTAAGAACATGTATTAAATGTCAGCATATTCACATATACCTAAATGTGTGAACAAATACGTATCATTGACAAACTGATATAGAGCGCATATATATACATTAGTCAAGGCAAATCTAACCCATATTTGTCCTTATTCTGGATTTGCTGGTAGTAAACAGAAATATTTACAAGGCCACCATAGCAATTTCCAGTGCTAACCTATTTTCCTGGCTAAAAGCCACCACCTCCTTCATTCCTTTTGGATGAGGCTTTTTTTTTCCTAGCTGGTTTTATTCCAACAGGCTGGAAAAGGGTAAGGGTAAAATATATTATATGTGCAGGTACAGATATACAAATCTGAAAATTATTTACATTTCAACACCATTATAAAGGGGGGGATGTCTAAAAATTGGGTGGTTTTGTACAGCAAAACAGTTTGATCCATCATCCCAGGCACAAACACAGGCTGGGCAAAGAATAGCTTAAAAGCAGCCCTGAGGAGAAGAACTTGGGGGTGCTGTTGGATCAGAAGCTCAATATAAGCAGGCAAAGCACGCTTGCAGCCCAGAAAGCCAACTGCATCCCGGGCTGCATCAAAAGAAGCGTGGCCAGCAGGTCGAGGGAAGTGATCCTGCCCCTCTACTCTGCTCTGGTGAGACCCCACCTGGAGTACTGCATCCAGCTCTGGAGTCCTCAGCACAAGAAGGACACTGACCTGTTGGAACAGGTCCAGCGGAGGGCCACAAAGATGACCAGAGGGCTGGAGCACCTCTGCTATGAGGACAGGCTGAGAGAGTTGGGGTTGTTCAGCCTGGAGAAGAGAAGGCTCTGGGGAGACCTTAGAGCAGCCTTCCAGGACCTAAAGGGGGCCTACAGAAGAGATGGAGAGGGACCCTTTAATGACAGGACAAGGGGTAATGGTTTCAAACTGAAAGATGGTAGATTTAGATCAGATATTAGGAAGAAATTCTTTACTGTGAGGGTGTGAGACACTGGAACAGTTGCCCAGAGAAGTTGTGGATGCCCCATCCCTGGCAGTGTTCAAGGCCAGGCTGGATGGGGCTTTGAGCAGCCTGGTCTAGTGGAAGGTGTCCCTGCCCATGGCAGGGGGGTTGGAACTAGATGATCTTTAAGGTCCCTTCCAACCCGAACCATTCTATGATTCTATCATCTTACTGTTCTGCTTTAGATTTGTTTCCTTTCTTTGGACTTGACACTATACTTCTTGTAGAGAATCTGTTGATAAGAATATAAAAGAATAATATTAATGCTGTAACGCTTAAGCACAAACTTACTTCTTCCATTTCCAAGGGGTTTGCTCAATTTGAATAATTTTAAACCCAATTAAAATATTAAAGTTTTATCAATTATGCTTTGCCCAGATGAACTGAACATTCTACAAAATAACACTGGTGACTGCACTGAGCAGAAAAGCACCTCACTCCACACTAGCACTCAGCAAGAATTTGTATTTCCCACTTTGAGGTGGGGATTTGATGCCAACCAGAACATTTGGATTTTACTGTAACAGAAATATAACACTTTATGAGCCATAATTTCACAGTGGTGAGAAGACACAAACCACAAACACCACAACTTGGAAAATCAGGAGTCTTTCTGGGTATTTTTTTTGTTTAGCTTTATGTAACTTCAGGTAAAAGAACTTGCACACACGGGATGCAGTGTATTCTGCACAGAGTGAACAGCTTAAATAATTATTTTTTTCCCTCAACTTGATAAATCGTGAAAAACCCAACCAATTATTTTCTCACCTCCAGCCTTCCTCTCTAACAGGATTTACCTCTAGGTGAGTTAAACGTACCGTTTCTTCTCAGTGAAGACAAGTCCACAAAAGTCCCGTGTTGGGCAGGAGACACCAGCAAGCCGCTCCGCGGTTATTTTTGTCAGGGGACAAAAATGGGGGGTCGCTCTCCCCGTAAAAAAATGGCTTTTCTCTTCTCCCCATTTCTCGTGCTCCACCGACCCCAGAACATAAAAAACCGCTTCCCTTTCCCATCGCGGACCCGACCTCACGGCCCGTAACGAGCGGGGGCAGAGGCCGCACTGCCCGCCGGCAGCCTCAGGAGACTGGGGCGGCGGCGACGCGGAGAACAAGCGGCCGGCAGCACACGGAGGAGCCCCGCGCGGAGGGACGGGGAAGCCGGAGGGAAAGGAAGGAAAGGA
>VXBH01008313.1:222922-247531 GCA_013400035.1 Rynchops niger | reverse complement strand
AAAACAAAAAAAAAAAAACCAAAAAAACCCAAACCCAACAGCTGTTACAAGATTTTAAAAACATACCTGACACCTATCTAACATAAGAACTAAGCATACTACTTACTATCACACTCTTTTCTAGAGTTCAAAACAACACCCGCTAAAACAGGAAGAAAACTGCGATTTTGTGCTTGTTATTAACAGTTCCCTGAATAAAAAGTTTAAAATAAAAACCTTCTTTTTATTCCCATACTTGTTTTTATTCCTATCTTCAGTCTTAATTTTTCTTTCTAAAACAGTAATGGGGATTTTTTTGGCCTCTGGTGTTTTTCTTTTCCCTTCCTTCTCTTCAGTGAACATACATATTTTCCTGTATAGTGTGTTTGGACTTTTCAGGTTCTAGTTCTTCATTATACAGTCAGTATTTTCAGACGTACTTCTCAAATAAGAGAAGTCCTAAAAGTTGTCTCTCCTTTCCCCGCAGAGGAATTTGAAAAATACTGTGATGATATAGCGAATACAGCTGCATGGGGTGGTCAGCTGGAAGTAAGTATTGTATGGATAATTTTTATTTGTGAAATTCTCGAGTGGGTGAATACACCTTCAAAAAAGGGCTTCTTAAGAAGGAATACCTGAAGGCATAAGGGAATATAGTCATAAATAGTTTATAAAGAACTTTCTCCTATGGTTATAAATTTTTTTTCCCAAATTAGTAACTTTTCTGATACATTTGACCACATGCAAGTTAATGAATTCAGTAGTTCTAAATGTCATTAGAAAGACTGACAGTATGAGTGGG
This sequence comes from Rynchops niger, assembly GCA_013400035.1. Classification (NCBI taxonomy): domain Eukaryota; kingdom Metazoa; phylum Chordata; class Aves; order Charadriiformes; family Laridae; genus Rynchops; species Rynchops niger. The sequence continues at coordinate 246,750 of VXBH01008313.1, read as the reverse complement.
GAGAGAGTTTTCTTATGCAGACTTAAGTTGGTAACAAAGCTGACTGTAGTGGAGCAATGCTAGGTTTTTGTAATGTAAGCCAGAACTTGAGCTTGAGAAAATACATATTTATTTTAGTTTGTCTTATTTGTTGTTTTATGGAAGAGTAGTTACCAAATTGCTGAAGCTAGCCCAATGTTACCTGTGTTGTGTCAGGCAACCTGTTTTCAATTAAAGCTTAAAAAGTTAGAATAATTTTGCTTATTTTAATAAAGTTTATTTCCTAACAATATTTGAAATGTTATGCCTGAACTCTTGTCTGCTAAAACTAAATGTCATGTCTTCCTCTTTCCTCCCTACGTTGTATTTAATCCTATTATTGAATTGTTTTTACACCTTAAAGCTAAGGGCTTTGTCGCACATTTTGCAAACACCTATTGAAGTAGTGCAAATGGATTCCCCTCCCATTATTGTTGGTGAAGAATATTCAGGCAAACCAATAGTACTTGTGTAAGTATGTAATTTTACCCCTTCTTAAAATTAGTGCGCTTATTTCTGTAGCAGAGGGCTCAGCGTTGATTCTCACCTGCTCTTTTATTTTCTGTTACGTATCTGATGTTGAAATGCTGCTCGAATAATGATCTTGCAGGTCAGAAATCATGTTTGTGGTTGACACACTTAGCTTAAAGATACTGTAATTAGAGTTCTTAAAGTGCTGACAATTTGGTCTGAAGTGTGATTCAGTCACTGCTTTATAGAATGCTACAGGGTCATTCTACCTGTTAGATAATTACAAAATAGTAGTGAAATTGATATCAGATACAGCAGGAAACTTTTTTTTTTCCTGTTCAAAGTTTATGTCAATATGTGCCTTAAAGTCACTAGAATTAAAAACTGTCTATATTAATACTCTCCTATTTAATGACCCTACATATTTTCTGTGCTAAAACTTGAATTTATTTAAGCTGTCTTCCAGTGCTGCTAATATTTGACGTGACGTATACTTTTAGTCACACTGAACACTAATTCTGTAACTTTTTTTTTTTAGGTATATGAGACATGCCTATGGATTAGGAGAACATTACAATTCTGTACAAATTCTAACAGATGCTGCTACAGAAAATGGCAGCTAGCATACAAAAGTCATAAATCCACATGGATAACAGTTGCGTCTCGATGTGTTGGGCTACAGACAGTTCCTAGACAGACCGGGAAGTAAAACTAAATGGAATGGATTAAAAATGAAAAAAAAAACATACAAAGTTTGACTATAAATCAGAAATTGCTCTTGATTTAAAACAAAACCAAACCAAAACTGCACAACAGTATTTTAAACTTGTTGGTATTAATCATGTTTAGAAGATCTTCTCTAAAATGGTGGCCGTGTAGATCAGAAGTTGGGTTGGTTTTTTTTCATAGAGCTTCATACCATGCCGCAGTGAAAACAGAGAGTAGTAAATGTTTTGGTTAATGTGCTTCTCTGCTGAAAAATTAAGGTCACCTGAAGGCTCCTGTTACATTATTTCCAGCAGATTTTGATGATCATGGAAGAGTTAAGGCATTTAAAATAATTTATTTTATTTTGATTGATGGAATGTCCTCTACAGTGTTTCTTTAGTTCTATGAGGATCTTGCTTTAATGCTGTAGTAGGGATCCCCTTCTTTATTTGGTCAGAGAAGAGCTGGAGGCAAATCCAGTAGTAAATGTCTTGCTTGGCTGAAGGAGTTGCACGATCTTTTTATTTTAAAGACCTTCATCTAAGATTTTTACCAAAGTTTGAGGACTTCACTTTTTTCATTTTTTTTGCAGTTGACAATAGGAACCAAATGCTTGATGCTGTTCTTAGCACTGAATCTGTAGGAAGAGCATTGTTGGTTTTGACCATACATCATAACATTGATGCAAGTTAACTCTGCTTTTCAGCCTTCATAGTCTTTCATCTGTGCATTTCTATGATACAGAAATCTTATAAACAAAAAGCTCTTCCATGTCCTTACTTCAGGTTGTGAAACTCGTCTGAACTCATCATTTATGGATCTCCTGATCTAAGCACTTTGTGATCTAAAGTTTTATAATGCTTAAAACAGCTGGTTGCATACAGGTGTAAAAATAACCACCTTGGGTTTTGTCAGTAACTTTAAAGGTGATCTGCAGAAGAAATAAGTTTATTTTCACGGCCCCTTATGATACACAGAGACTTGCAAGGTGGGGTTTTTTAATCTGGCTTGACTTTTTACAATAAGTGTAGATTTTTTTGTCTTTAAGTTACTGTAAATGTGACTCCAAAATTAGCACCATACTGAAACCAAAGCTGTATTGCAATTGTTTTTTTAACACTAGAACTGATTTATTTATTTTTTGTTTTTTAAAAGCCTTAGTCAATAGTATGATAATTGTCTATATTTTAGTGCTGATGAGTTGGTTGGAGAAAAGCGTTTCATGTCAAGTTTAAACACCTTTTGCCTGATTTGAGGATTATGAACTAACAGTGTGCATCGTGTAGTCCTTCAGTAAAGCTAGCCAGCAGATTGACGTTCCTAGGACTTAGAAAGAAAAATCTTTTCTTTCTTAAGAAGGAGATAAGTGTTCACTTTTTGGATCGGATTATGTCTGATTTAAAGCACTTTGAGAGAGAGGGCGGGGAAAAAGAATCAGAGAATTATAGCAGGGGTTTTTGGAAGCAGAACTTGAGTTACGACTTCTTTAGACTGGTGCCTGCCAGGAAAACATTAACCAGATCAGGAGTTTTTACATCCTTATTTATATGATAACAGTATAGCAAATATAGCTGTATTTATAGCAGCTGGTTTACTGTACAATTTGCTTTACTACCTTGATTGTATAAAACAATGTTCTTAATTTAAAAAAAAGATTGGATACAACAGTATGGAAAAGGTGTGTCTATTCATAGTACCATTCACTACAGAATTCCACTAAAATTAATAATCAGATATACTGTTCTCTGTGTTGCTTAGAATTGATGTGATATGAAATGCACATGCTGCATTTTATAGATGCCCCATGAAATAAGTTCTTTGGCTTATTGGGTTTTCATTCTTGCGTGATTAACTGACAGAGAAAAGATGTCAGAATTGTGGAATGCCTGTACCAGCAGTTTGTCCTGTTGAAGATGTTTACAATTTGTATAAAGCAAAATAATGTTTTAATATAGTGAGTGAAAGATCCTTGCTCATGCTGTATGGGACTTGCCAAAAGGTAATAAATTGGTTTATTTGTGGCAAATCTAGTTGTGGTCACTTTTTATTTTGTACTTCGATTCTTCACTTAATTCTGAGTATTAATAAGTTTACTCGTTTCATTTTTATAGCTATAGGGTCCTACTGTGATATGAATTCTCCAACAACTGACTATTCCTATTCAAGCACACAAAGCTTTACTATTTATGGAGTGATGTTGTTTCTAAAAATTTATCCTCAGCACTTCAGGAGTTAAGCTTCTGAAAAGCTGTATTTGAACATACTATTGAACTTCTCCATACACAAAAAAAGATCAAGGGAAACTGAGAGGGTTTGGTTTTGTTTTTTTTTTTTTTTCTTCAGAATTTAGCTTTTAACTTTGTCAGATTACATGTTCTCTGCAAAATAGCATGACTTTAAGGATTTTTTAATTTAGAATAAATAAATCGTATAAAATGCAATGAAGCAGTATTGTTCCTTGTCCACATTTGTACAATTCTCATAACCTGTTGTATTTACATATATTAAAATATTACACCAAAGCTGAAGCACCGTGAAGAGGGGAATTTGTTTCACAACAACTTGTCTGCGATCAAAATTGTCACTAGAGGCGCTTTCTGCCTCCTGCCCATGCTCTGTCCTTCCCGTCTTCTCTTTATAACAGGCAGTTCAACAGTTGGGGCAGGCCCCAGGAAAAGAACAAGGCTGAAATTACAGGTCTATGCAGAGCAGATCCCCACTGCTTCTACTCCATCTCAAGGAGTAGAAAGTGCTGGTAGCGGTGTCACAGGGCAGATCTGATGCTGTGGGGTGGTGGCCTGCCCTCTGCTGTGTTATGCTTGAGTGTGATCACAGAATGGTAGGGGTTGGAAGGGACCTCTGGAGATCATCTAGTCCAACCCCCCTTCCAGAGCAAGGTCACCTAAAGCAGGTTACACAGGAACACGTCCAGGCGGGTTCAGATCATCTGGTCTGACCCCCATGTTCAAGAAGAACCACGTCCAGTTGGTTGTCCATGACTGTATCAAGATGGCTTTTGAGTGTTCCCAAGGATGGAGACTCCACAGCTTCTCTGGGCAACCTCTGCCAGTGCTCATCACCATCACCATAAAAAAGTGTTTCCTGATGTTCAGAGGGAAGCTCCTGTGTTTCAGTTTTTGCCAGTGGCCTCTGGTCCTGGTGCTGGGCACCACTGGAGGCACCCAGCTCTGTCCTCTATGCCCCTTCCCTTCAGGTGCATTGACGAGACCCCCTGGAGTCTTCTCCAGGCTGACCAGTCACAGCTCTCTCAGCCTTTCCTCGTATGAGAGATGCTCCAGTTCCTTCATCGTTCTCATGGCCCAACACTGGGCTCTCTCCAGTACGTCCACATCTCTCTTGAACTGGTCACAGAACTGGACACAGCACTTCATGTGTGTCCTCACCAACGCTGGGTAGAGAGGAAAGATCCCCTCCCTCCACCTGCTGGCCACGCTTCTCTAGCAGGACACAACCCAGGACAACATTAGACCCCTTTGCCACAAGGGCACATAGCTGCCTCACCTTCAACTTGGTGTCCACCACGACCCCCAGGGCCCTTTCTGCAGAGCTGTTTTCCAGATGGGGGACCCCCAGCACGTCCCGGGGTGGCCCAGCACCAGGGGTTGTTATGAATATTGTTATGAATTACAAAAGTGAGCATTCCTCTAGCTGACTGTCGGTGACAGATGGGGTAGGGGCACTGCCTTCTGTGGTTGGTATCGGGGCTGTGGGCTTTACCCAGTTCTCCAACCTTCCTCCTTCACCAGCTCTGGTCACCTTGCAACTTATGAATTCAGTGACGGGACAGTTGAGTAAGTGGAGATAAGCAGCATTTCTTTTGTAGACAAGATCCGTGGTGGCAGTGCAGAGAAGTCATGGTGTATGTTCTGGGGAGTCCCGGTCAGATGTGTTCCATAGGTGTGTTGGATAAGCGGCATCTTCAGGGGTGCAACAGCCATCACGCCAAAGGCATGAATGCTAAATGCCCTGGGGGAGGCTGAGGGGAGACCTTATCACTCTCTACAATTACCTGAAAGGAGGTTGTAGCGAGGTGGGGGTCGGTCTCCCTAGTAACAGGCGATAGGACAAGAGGAAAGAGCCTCAAGTTGCGCCAGGGGAGGTTTAGATTGGATATTAGAAAAAATTTCTTCACCAGAAGGGTTATCAAGTACTGTAACAGGCTGCCCAGGGAAGTGGTTGATTCGCCTTCCCTGGAGGTATTTAAAAGACAGGTAGATGTGGTGCTGAGGGACATGGTTTAGTGGTGGTTTTGGCAGTGTTAGGTTGATGGTTGGACTCGATGATCTGAAAGGTCCCTTCCAACCTAGACGATTCTATGAGATATTCAATGGCTGTGGTGAGAAGAGCAAGTCAGAATGTCCCATCTGCATCATCAGGGTGGCCTACAACACAACACTTTGGGCTGTCCTTTTTCATAGGCCGTGGAATTGTTGCCTTTTTTTTTTCTTGAGAATGTCTTACAAAAATATTTGAGTAATATATCTTTTTTTTTTGAAGTGATTACATAAGCCATGAAAATGGCACTTTAATAATTGCATTCTGGATGGTATTTGAATACTCCTTTGAGGAAGTTAAGGATGTGGACATTTTAAATGAATAATTCTTCCTTATATACATATGTGTCCTATAAAACTCAAAATACGACTGAAACCTCAGCAGTATAAATAGGCCATAGGTTGTCATTACATCCCAATAAGGCTCCGTCGAGCTGGGAAAGGGCAAGGGACAAAAGATGGCACATCAGCTGAAGAACCTTTTCCCCTTAGCTGTATGCAGAATGTTGGAGCACAAAAAGCCGCAAGCAGGGCAGGGAAAGCTATTGCTGACCGGGGATACCCGAATGATATACACGGCAGTATCCGGGCTGAGAACGGTGCTGAGAGAGAACAGGAAGGTGAGAGCTGGAATAACCCTAGGAGCAGCCAAGCAGAGAGGTGGCAAATGAAGCCTACAGCCTGTTTTCCAGAAAGGAAAGATGAGCTGCACAGGTGGGTTGTGTTTTATCCACAGGAGCTCTTTCTACGCTAAAGGGGGAAAGAAATGAAGGCAGGTGTTTGCAGCTTTTGCTACTTTTTCTAGCTCATTGTTTACTTAATAATATGAAAAATAGCAATATACATCTTTGTACAGGTCTTACTTGGGTGCTGTCTCTACGCCTTACGTGCTTCTGCAGAATTGCACTGTGCAACCAGCAGCTTCAAACCTCGGGGGTTTGGTGACCCCCCTGAGAGACAGAGCTGGGTGGTGGCTTCTCTGACAGCCGCCTTTGCACCTTCTTCACTGGTTGGTAGAACTGCAGATTACTTCAATGGATTTAAAACCTTTAATTTATTTTAATCTCTGATAACATATATTTTACCAGTGCTCGGCACACTGTTTTATGTCACTGGCTCGGTTGCAGTATTTGCTGTCTGCTTGATCTGCTCCTTGAGTACGTTATCCATCTGCTTCGGGACATTTTATCACCATTTTTGCAGACAACTGCAGAGAGTCAACATGGAGATCTTTGAGAAAACCTACATGGGACAAGAGGAAAGTGGTGCAGAATACTTTAAATCCAATCTGAAAAGCTGTGCTGTTCAATAAAAACAATAACGAAAAGATTCTTAAGGAAAATTATCCCCCCCTTGATATTCCAAACCTTAAAGTTTTAGGTTTTATGTTTTAGATGCAGCAACGCAGGGAAAGTTTTGTCTGTTTTTAATAAAGAAGAAACTGGATGTCATACCTCTGATAGCATACACGGGTTTTGCAGATTCTATAATTTCTAGAACGGTGGCTTTCCCCGACATAACAAGTGATATTCTACTCCCCCTCGTGCAAGGACACGTTACAAAAATTATGATAAGGGTCTCTTTCTAGTTACAGCATTTTGAGTTTCTGACATTTTTTTGTGAACCACCCTTGACCCTGTGTGTAGGAGCAGAGGTGTTTGGGTTTCTTAATTTAAAAAAACGTCTTTAATGGTGGGGGTTTTGAGGAGGGACAGGAAGGACACAGATTGCTTTCTAGAATCAGGTAATAATTGAGCTGAGACGTTTGGGCACTATGTAGGTGTATTGAGAAAACTGCACATTTAAAATCTGTACCAATCTATCTTCTACGTTGTAGGATACGTGCTGACTTGTCCCACGTAGTAGCCCCTTTGGAAAAAACTTCTTAGCTACACAGTTTTGGCACTGGAGCTGGAAGTCGGTGGACCGTTGCAGATCTAGGACATCGCTGGGAATAAAGAGAAATGTGGAATAGCTTGCGTGTCTGGAGCGGCGTGTTGGATGGATGCAGGCTCTTTAGGAATGGCAGGCTTGGGGGGGTGAGGAGGAGGAGGAGAGGTTTAGCTCAGCGCTCCGCTCTGGGATGGGTGACGGGTCTGCTCATAGCTATGGGTCAGGATCAGAGGGGTGGCCTACATGGGGCACGGTGTGTTGGGCGCCTGCTACACACCAACCAATGTACTTTTACTAACTTTTTAATAACAGTGTGGTTTTTGCACAGTTTGAGTTCCCCGGCCAACTCCAGACCCTTAATCTAAAAATACGGCAAACCAGGCTAAATTTGAAAACTATTGCTTAGTCATTACATTTTATTATGAAGTCTCCATTAAATCCTGTGTATGAAACTTGGTGTCTTTACCCTGCAAGATTTATTTCTGTATTTTAAGAAGAACGCACAAGGTGATAGCCTATTTGTACCACAGGCGAAACCAAATGTCAGTAGAGGCTTTCTTGCAGTCTTGCTTACTTCACACGATGTATGGTACATATCACAGTGATGCAGGTAACATCAAAGTCTCGCAGGTGCACAAACTAAGCCATTACCTTCAAAGACTGGGCTTTCCAAAACTCATAAAGAATGTTATGTGATTTAAGACTCTCGAAATAGTCTTTATGAATTTCAGTTGCACTGGTAGGCAACGTTTTCCAGATCAGAGCACTTACAAAAGATAATTTCAAGGACTGTCGTCACATACGCATTTTAGTAAGGGGAAAAAATCCAATCCTGTACTGTGCACTGTAAAAAGAGATGAGAACTGCTGATTACTATTATAATAGAAGGTAATGAAGCAGGCCAAGGGAATAAACAGGATATCTGGTAAATGTGTAAGCTTAATTTTTTTTATCAGAATTTTTTATGCATAATTACTTATGTATAAGATGCATATATAAAATACATTTTGTGGGCTAAAATTTAGTTTAGCTAATTAAAGCCATCACCTTAAATAGGAAGGCATAATTAGGATGTAATATTAAATAGAAAAGTAATTAATGAAGTTTCTATGATTAAATTTTAAAAGAAACTTAGTGAAGTTACCTAAAGCCATTTGCCCATCTCTCAGAACGTGTTCTTTGTTTCTCACAAAGCACTGGCTGGCACAAGATCTTCGATTTCATTTACACTATTAAGCTTTAAAAAAACCTGTAACGGTACATTAAAATTTATGCAAAATGCACCCTTAGAATGATGAAAAAAGGAACCTTCATCCAGATGTCTACACACATCTCTGCTCTATTTGTGGGTGCTTTCCTAATAACCAGGTGAGTGACCATCATTCAAAAAAATAGCACGGAAGTACGCCAATGTAAAAGGTAATCAGAAGTTTCTTTTAATGCTTTCTATTATTGAAGAGTTGTTTTAAATAGTTGGGTTTGAATTACTTTAGTCATAGCATAAGGGATATTTGAATTATCCCATTACTAGTCTTCAGTGGACCAACCTCTTCTTTCAAAGTGATACTGATGGCTCTTATCTAAAGCAGTGCGTTATTCTTACAGTGTAATTCCCTTAACCTGAGGTCCTCCCTTTATTTCCACAGTAAAGTTTGCAGCACTGAATAACTAATGAGTTTTGGCTCTTCAGTTTACATCAACTGTTTTACAAATTAAAAAGCAATTTAAGGATAAAGAAATACTGCTCCAGGCAGCCTGCTAAGTTAAAGCTCATCTTCCTTTGCAAAAATTTAAGAGCCCAAAGTCCCCTTGTGCTTCTAAGAAATAATTCTCATACTCTAATCAGATAGCTAATCCTCGTCTGCTCTACTAAACTTGCCACTTGAGTGACAGTTTACTGGAGAACTAGAAATTGTCAAACTCAGCTCATTTAAGACACAAAAGACGATCAGAATATCTGAGATTAACACATAAAAGTGTTTTCTACTTGACCGTTCTTAGATGTACTTTAGTTATCTATAAGAGTTTCAGTGCAAATCACAGAGTAGTTTTAATAGTAGACTGTCTCAGTAGTGAAACACTTCTTGCTTCCAATTTTTCAAATGAAAGTTGACAAATTATTTATCAAAGCGCCGTACAAAATATTTGTTTATTGTCAAGAATAAAACTGTCAGTAAATCTTAATTGAAGAGCCTTAAAAATTATAGAAGCAACTTTACTTCTCCTTTTGCATATACTACATCTCACAAACATTTGCTTTTGACATATAGAAGCCTGGGAATAGAAATCCCATAACTATACCAAGTAACTCAAATTATATTTTAAATTATGAAACTATGATTCTGCATCTCGCTCATCTGCCCGTGGACATACATATATGTAAAATATATAGACATATTAAAAAACAAAATTCCACATATTTGGTACTTCTTTTTTTTCAGTTTGTTGTAAAACAACAATTAAGCACATTTCTGGAGTAAAATGCTGAACATATTACTGGCACACAGCACGTGACACTGTTCATTCAATTAATGGCTTCAGGGATAGTTTAACCAAGTGTTTGAAGGACTGTACACCAAGATGAGAGATAAGTATTAAATATCCTTTACTTTTTATCTCTTAAGTACAACAATCTGTTTTTAAAACAGCATAACTCAAAATGCAAGGTGGTGAAATGTGGGGTTGGAGTGTGGGTCTCGAAGCTGGTCAAAAAATTCTTGACAAGGTTATCAGTGGCCTCAATAACACACGTTATTATAAAACTGAGCGAGTACTTTCCAACAGGTGGCTTGCAAAATGCCAAAATCTGATCATACTGCTGTAAAATGCAGTGCAAAAGAGGTGAGTAAATATGAAGTATGATTTTTGTGGAATATTTCAGTTTTGAAAGGATCTCTGGTGGTCCTCCAGACCGACGTCCAGCTTAAAGCAACACTAGCTTCAGAAAGATCCAGTGATTTTGTCTTTCACTTAATGACCACCACTATTTGAAAAAGGGGAGGAAAGACTACTGAGAACTCTGTAGATGTGGATAGAAAACAAATGCTTGTTCTGTGTGGCTGCTTCAAGCTGCAGGTCTTGTGGCTAGGCTGGTAAAAGGGACCACGCTTCTCAGAAATTCTATACCTGAGGATTTCCCCAGTTTGAGCAGGTTTTACAGCTTCTTCAGGTTCAGCCTCCTAGGTCGTAGGGAGGGAGATGTTTGGGCATTTCTGCCCACTTTGTCTCTGACTGATAGAGCCAGCTGACAGACTAGAACAGCTTTAAAGGTATTTCTGGTTATTCAGCCTGTTTACAATGCTGGTGTGTTGTATTCGGTGGGATTAACTCAGCTGATGCTTATTCCTTTAGACAGGCCTTCCATTCTTATACTTAGCTGTATAAGCTATCATGCTTAGGACTTCTCAGTTAAATCATCATGTTGGAAAATAGTCCAGCATTGTGGTGTGACACTGTAGTCTCTTCCTGCTGGGGCTGGGGACTGTTGAAGTTGTTAATGGGGAACTTCACCCATTTGACCTCAGTCCTTGCTTGAGACTCCTGGAGCTCTCACCTGTATACCACGGAGGCCATGAACACGTCCCATGCAGAGAGGTCTTCTTACCACATTTGGGCAGATGGTGAGTAACACACCCTTCGTTTTCCACTTGAATTTCAGTTTGTTATTTTTTCATTTGGATTTCCTTCCCATGATGAAAGGAATTTCATCGTGGTTTTTAGTCCTTAAATAAATTACAATAACATATATTAAGCAGTAAAAAACCTACTTGCTACTTTGTCATTATCGAGCTTAGCTGCTTTTCACTGACTTCATTCTATCTGCCTTGGTGAGGTAATTTTGGCTTGCATGGTATAAATCATTGGCAAGATTACCAATACATATTAAGATGATGTATGTTTTACTGCTGCTTAGCTAAACATGTCAGCTAAAGCAATTATGGCTATGAAGCTGCATTTATTTTTCCATAATGGGATCCTTTAAGTCACACACATTTGGAAAGAGGCATATCCACCTCAATCTCTTTCAAGAACAGTTTTAAACTGCATTACATCATTTAATATGGGGCTGAAAGTTCATTGTCCGACACACATATGGTTTACTCCCCAAACTCCCTAACTTTAAGAGGATCCAGGGAAAAACTGGAATTATCAGTGCTACGGAAAGTAAATGTATATAAAGCGTGTCTTGAGGACTGGATGGCTGAGGGAGATGGCAACGTAATTTGGGACCTTCTCTTTCCAAGTCACTCTTTTCATTATGGACTCTATGAGTAATAATCGAGAGTTGTTACTACCAACTATATGATATTAGCTCTCTGGCCTGAATCCAGGTAGTCATGGATGAAGTCCAATTTAAAAAAAAAAATCCTCCTATGTTTGGGACTCTTACTAGCAGTCGCAGAACAGGCAGCAAGAACTGCACTTGCAGAGAAATCATTACTTACTCAAAGATGGAGAAGTCATAGAATCATAGAATGTGTTGGGTTGGAAGGGACCTTTAAAGGTCATCTAGTCCAGCCCCCCTGCAGTAAGCAGGGACACCTTCAACTAGATCAGGTTGCTCAGAGCCTCGTCAAGCCTGGCCTTGAATGTCTCCAGGGATGGGGCCTCCGCCGCCACTCTGGGCAACCTGTTCCAGTGTCTCACCACCCTCATTGTAAAGAACTTCATCCTAATGTCTAATCTAAACCCACCCTGCTCTAGTTTAAAACCATTGCCCCTCGTCCTGTCGCTACATACCTTTGCAAACAGCCCCTATCCGTCTTCAAGAGCAAAAGCACCTTCAGAACAAGACCACTTCACTGTTTGTCAGGTTGTTTTTTTAATACATTTCTGTCTGTACTGCCTGCGAGAGAATGTTTTTGTTTAGGTGTTTTTCTTGCTGTCATTTCTCATCTGAGGGAAGTCAGCGTGGTGGTGACAGGAACTGGGAACCTTTGTAATAACAGAAAAATCAAAGTTTGTATTCATCCACCTTTTACATTTGAAGAGAATTATTATTTAGATAAAATGTACAGCCTTTATACTTATCAGGATATTTTCAAGCACTTCAGCATAAAATGAGATATTTATAATTCATCAGCTAACAATATCTTTCTTTTCAATTTGGCCTTTGGGACAGTTTTTGTAGCATCGTTGTGCAAGATGGGCTTGTCAGTTTGTTAATTTTTTTTTTTAAGCATTCCAGAATGGAAATCAGATGAGCAGTTTCATTTAAAAAAATAGAAACAGAAATTTGATCCTAAAATTTGGAGGAAAAGACAATTCGTATGTTTTAAAATTTTTTTTTTTTTTTTTTTTTTGTCATTGTTTCTCGGCATTCTGTAACAACTTGGAGCAATATCTTCATCCAAGATTTCAAACAGAACACAGTGTGCTTTTCAGTCATGGCTACGCAGTCACTTACGGGCAGCAGCACTTACTTTCTGTATGGCAATGCCTGCAGGAAAAGACGAATCTCTTTAAAACAAAGGCCTGATTTGATAACCTATTTGCAGTTACTAAGAGTTTTTGTTTATGTCTGAGTTGTAAAGGATGTGCTCTTACGCAAACCTAATTTTGATGAGGTGTTGCGAATTAATGGTTGCCCTTTCTGTGCTATCAGCTGGACACAGGTGCAGGTTTGTGCTCGCTATACAGGCCACCGATTTGCCGTGGTAGATAAGGTCATAGAGGTTAAACGGTTTGTCTGTAATATGATGAATCGTACAACAGCAAAGAGAATTGGATTACACAGGGATGTGGGATGAGAAATTGAGGTGGAATTGTAAATCCCTAGGAAGCATTCCTGAGAAACAAGAAATCCTGAGCGTGTACTATTCAGTAGAAGCGTACATTTCTTTGGAAGTCAATGGATTTTAAAGCATCCAAAGTATTTGGATTTTAAAGCTCTGTCTCGTTTATCTGGTTCTGGATTATACTAGATAAGAGGATTTATAGTACTTTTCATTGGAGGACTTAATATTTGGTTGGTTTCTTATACAGCCGCCTAATCAAAGGCCTTACTCTGTTTAATAATTCATAGGTTTATAAAGGGTTTTTAAGGTGTCCAATATGAATGAGTTTTGGGTCCCATTGTAGGTGACGGAAATGAGGGTTGAATATGGTCAACATCTTGGAAAACTAAATCTCTTAAGAGCCATTTCAAGTGGAACTGCTCCCAGCCAACAGTAAAAGCTGGATTTCACAACAGCTTAAACAACTTCCCAGCTGGATGTTGCCTCTGTTCCCATTTGCATAGACACAGGTAACATTAATTATAAAGAGTAAGAAACTTGAGGATCTGTTTACGGCATCTGTATAGTGCTTACCTCGTTATTACCGGCAAGTCATCCAGTTCACGAAGCCAGAGAATTGCAGAATGATCTCAGTTGGAAGGGCTCTCCTGAGATGATCTGGTGTAAGCACCGGCTTGGGAAATGGAAATCTCTTAGTTTGTTAGCTGTGGATAGAAATGAAGTTATGTTTTTAAAGATGACAAACTGAATGTTGGATAGAGAGTAATATTAACAGTATCTTGAATTTTGAAGTGAGGAGTTACAAACCTGCTGGATGCATCACACAGCTGGACCTTGACGGGGAAAACAGGGCAGAAGGCTACTGCAGCCCACTGCCAGCAGTCAGGGTGGCCTTTCTCGGTTGCCACACTGCCTGCCTGTCTGTCTGTCCTGTCTCTTTAGCCTTAGGCTGTTCAGGACCAAAACCACCTCCAGTTACATGGGTAGTCAGCCCCTGGCCATGAAGCCAAGGGCCACAGGCTGGCTGGTGTCTGTGTTGCTCTTTGCACAAACTGTCCGACACTGTGTGGCACAACAGTCGGCTTTGGCTCTCTGCTGGGCCCTGCGTGGCGTGCCTGTGGTTCCAGGAAACAGCCAGTATTCCTTGTGTGCTATTGTCACTGCCCCATCCCTGGAAGTGTTCAAGGCCAGGCTGGATGGGGCTTTGAGCAGCCTGGTCGAGTGGGAGGTGTCCCTGCCCATGGCAGGGGGTGGGAGCTAGATGATCTTTAAGGTCCCTTCCAACCCAAATGATTTTATGATTCTCTGATTTTATAGTTTCTGAAACAAATTGAGGGCAGTTTGTCCAACTCACCAGGGCAATGTTTTTATAAGATGGAAGTGAAGGTATGGATGCATGTTTTAGGGTGCGGCATGAGGATTTTTAGGGGTTTGTGAGGATGGAAAAACTTCTAGGATATAGTATTGGTGGACTGGGTATTCAGAAAAAGACAGAACTGATGTAACCCTATCCATACTGCCTTTTTGCCATGTCTTTTTGGAGTGAACCCTCCTCTGAACTTTGCTCAGTTACTTGGAGCAGCCCAAAAGACCTAAGAAGTTAGAGAAAAATGAAGTAGTATGGACACTGAAGTGTCCGATGCGTAAGTTCCTTTTCTGACCCTCACTTATTTATTGGTGTGGATGTTTTCCATGAAGTCCTATCCCAGTTAATCCCAGTATCCCAGTACTGCTGTACACATAATAAATTAATTTCTTCTTCCTCAATTAAAAAGAATTGAAGTAGCTTTTATGGTATCAGGAAACGTCTGTTTTCTGCAGCAACATTGCTGTTCACTCCTCACTCAGCATTGCATATGACCCAGAAGATAACAATGATCCCTGTCCTAAGAATGTCTACATTTAAATATTAGTCTTGAAGACAAAATTTGAGTTTAAATTGTGCCCTTTTGTTGCCATTTGAAAAAAACTAACACTTTGCAGGATGTCTGAGAGAATAAGAGTTCAGCAGTATTTGTGGTACAGAATTGTGGAAAGTAATTTTGAAATACTGGTGTTGCAGCTTTTCCTCAAAAAATGCGTACAATGTCTCTTATTTTTCAGAAGAAAATGAAAATAAGCTGAAATGTGCACCTGCCACCTACGGGGACGGTGCTGTGCTTCTACCCAGTGTGGTCACGGGCTGCTGCTGTTGCTGTGCCATAGAGCAAGCAAGGAATGCACTCCGTAGATCAATCGGATTGCTCTCTTTGGTATTGTTTACAATAATTGTTAATTAGTTTTCTAGGATAGCACCTCATTTGTGGTCAAAATAAAATGTACACCAGATGGAGAGAAAATTAATTCCGAAGTACTAATCTATTCATATACGTAATTATTCCTTGTAACTCTGCAATGGTGGTGTTTTTTGCTGCTTAAACTTCAGCAACAGATAGATCAAGCAGATGTCATTGCTTAAACATTATTCAGGGTTTTATTGGGTAAACCGTAAAAAATTGATATATGATTGCTTTTTGAACTGTCTTCTTCCATGTGTTGTAATGTGATATTGTGATTAACATTTTTTCATTTAGGGACTTTGAGTTCAAATTTTAAAGTTGCAGAAAATGTTTGGATGTGCACAAAGTGTTACTTCTAATATGTTTCAGCATTTTCATTACCAGGCTTACTCCGAATGTTTGAAATTGTCTTTTATAGATATCTTGATATAGAAACAGATACATTCTTAACAATGAAGAAAAAATATCAAGTTTTACACAATTGGAGGTTTTTGTGGTTTTTTTTCTGGAACAACTTTAAACTTAAAGACACTCTTACACCTCACTGAAAACACTGAGAAAGCATGAATTACTTTATCTTTAGAAATTTGTTTTATTCCTATGGATGATTTCATGTGAAAGCAAGATTATTGTTACTTTCTTTTATGTAAGAATCTGATTACTCGTGTAATTTCTCTCTCCCCTGAAATTAGTTGTTTGTTATTTCTCACCCTTTCGAAATGATCATGATGTTACAAAGACAAAGCTGATTCAGGAAACATATTCCTAAATGTAAGTACATGATTAGTCAGTAATTTTGGTGGGATTCTCAAAGTGCTTGAATTTAAAGATGTGCTTAGCAAGCTTCTTCCAGTGCTCCAAAGATACTTCTTCTGAAATAATTCTACTAAATCTACTACTCCTATAATGGATATTTGTAAGGTTTAAGAATAAGTAAATAGAAGTTCCGTAAAGAGGTGTGGATTTTTTTCTACGGGTTTTTTGTTTAGGTGCTGTCACAGAGCCAATGCACAAGCTTTGTCTACTTGTAGGAAGACATACACTCATACAGGTTTATCATTTGGAAACCTTGAGAAAATATATATACACAGAGAATTTTGTAGAACTTTTCAATTTCTCTCTAATTTGTATACAAAAATTAATTCCTGTCTGGCACAGGTTGTATTGTTAAATGTAGATATTCTAATTCACGCTGGAACGTTTGTCCCATTTTCTTTTTCAAAATCAGCTTCCTTACAGCATCAAGTTTCACAGCGTTTCCTGTATGGTGCTATATTGCCATTGTTTTAAGGTGTTGTCTCTAAAAAGCACACTTAACAAACAAACATACAAATGCAATAATCAGAATGGTAGATATTAATTATACATGCAGCTATAGTAAGTGTTTGATGGCAGACAGGGCCCTCATTTATCAGACACCGGGGTCTAAGATGGCTCAAGGCAGCAGGAGGTAAAAGAATATTTGGAAAACAAAGTCATGGTGTGGTGAAGTGGGTACTGGCCCTAACAGCTGCCCAAACCTTTGGTCTCTGAGTGTAGATTCCCTTTACTTCTTTTTAGTTCCTTCCAGCCTGTGTAAAGGAAGGTCATCAGACTTCTCGCTGTTTTCCCCTTCTCGTAAACTTCTCTGTAACTTTTCTTCCTTCCCTTTATGGGTGGCCAGAGGAAATGTAAGAGAGGAGCACGCACAGAGCTCTTCTGTCCATGGACACCGAAATGGTAGTTGAATGTGACAAATTGGTGTCAGTACATGTAGGTGAAATTAGTCTTGTTTCTCATTCAAAAAGTATAAGTAAGCACACCAGGTTTCTACGAGGTTTGAAAAGAGTGCCCAGGTGGCCAAGAAGGCCAACAGCATTCTGACTTGTATCAGGAATAGCGTGGCCAGCAGGAGCAGGGAAGTGATGGTGCCTCTGTACTCGGCACTGGTGAGGCCTCACCTCGAGTGCTGTGTTCAGTTCTGGGCCCCGCTGTACAAGAGGGACATTGAAGTGCTGGAGCGTGTCCAGAGGAGAGCTACCAGGCTGGTGAGGGGTCTGGAGACCAGGTCATATGAGGAGAGGCTGAGGGAGCTGGGCATGTTTAGCTTGGAGAAGAGGAGGCTGAGGGGAGACCTCATTGCCCTCTACAACTACCTGAAAGGAGGTTGGAGAGAGGTGGGTGTTGGCCTCTTCTCCCACGTGAATAATGACAGGAGCAGAGGAGATGGTCTGAAGTTGTGGCAGGGGAGGTTTAGGTTAGATATTAGGAGGAATTACTTTCCTGAAAGAGTGGTCAGGCACTGGAACAGCCTGCCCAGGGAGGTGGTTGAGTCACCATCCCTGGAGGTGTTTAAAAAATGTGCTGATGTGTCACTTCAGGGCAGGCTCTAGTGGCAGAGATTGTAGTTTTTTGTTTTTCTGTGTGTGTATGGTTGGACTTGATGATCTTAAAGGTGCTTTCCGACCATGAAGATTCTATGTTTCTATGATTCTGGAAGCTAGGTTTTCTGTAGAAATTGTCCCAAGATGTGTTTTAAAGCAAGATACGTTTCTAAAATTATTGTATCTTGGAGAAAGCTTCCTCTCTCTCTAGTGAAATCCTATTAGAATTTCAGCTTTGGCAAAATTAACTCAAAGTAATTAGAGTTTGGAACAACAAATCTGTGCTATATATGCCTTATTTTATGCACTGTTCTGCCTAATGTCTAATTTACAAATACTGCAAGTTTATGAATGAGAGATTCATTTGAGGGAAGTAATTCTTAACTGGTAAAGTGCAAAACTGATCTGTGATAGAAAAAAAAAACCCAGTTAAAAATTGCATCGCACATTTGAGCACATGGGACTGGTTTTAACAGAGTGGAAGGTAAATGCCTGTATGGACTGTGAAAGTCAGAATGTGGAAATGTTGCATAGGAGGAGGAAAATGAATTGTATATCCGTGGAAGAGAAGGCAAAATCAACACTAGAGTTAAAAAGTCTGCATTTCAAAAGTAGCAACAGAAAAGGAACTATGAGGGGAAAAGGCAAAAGAAAATGGTGTGTCATCTGTGAAAATAAGGAACTACACAAAATCACCAGCTAAACACCTGAATCAGCAAACTCTCCAGCCATATGCTCAAGTACATTTTTATTTCACAAAGCACTCCACAGGCAATTAGCAATCACTGGCATCCAGAGACATCTTTCCATAGCTGCTATGACAGTTTGTTTAATCTCTTAGACCTTTTTTTTTTTTTAATATTCAATAAGACATAGGTTTTGTGTTCCCATTGTTATGGGATTACAGAAAATGAGGTGGAGGAAGTAAATAAAAAAAAGATTTGTAAAATTTATATGAAAAATTTTAAATGCATATACAATGAAAAGCAGTCTTTCTGTATTTCTCTTGCCCTGATGAGCACGTTTCAAATAAACTTTTCAAACATCTTACAAGACTGATTTAATTAAAGTTTGCACAATTCAGTCATGGTAGCAAATTTACCATTTCTCTTTAGTGGACCACGGCCTAAGGTCTTCTCCTTGCTCCCCATTCACTCAAGCAGGACAGAACGCTGTACACCGCCGCCATGCCAAGGACATCGTGCCATTTTATCAGCCTTTTCTTCATTGATGAGGTCGTTAGCAATCACATAAGAAGAGAAAAGGAGTATATCTTAATTAGTATGTGAAGCAGAGGTATAAAGACAATTGCTCAAGATCACCTAGAACAGATTTTTCTGCAGTAACTATAGACCAGTAACAACTGGGGCAAAAATGTCCAAATGACAGAGCCCAGGCCATGCAAGTCTCATCATACATGGAATTACCTTTTTACATAATCAGTTGTATAAAATGTACCCAGTTGCATAAATTGTGCAAGTAACTGCATTTGGTTGGGTAGTCATCTCAATCATTCTGCATTTTTTATGCAAATTAAAATGGACTGTGGCTTGGGAATGGGGGAATATGCATCTATGCAATGGGAACTTTGAAGAAAATATATGGACTTGTCCGGATGGTGTCTTTGACTAAGCAATCTCTTTTTTTGTATATATTTTTTCATGGCTTCTTGAGGACCTGGCATGCAGAGTCACTGTGTTCTGATCTACTGTGCACAGATTGGGTTGGTTTTGTCCCTGACACTTTGGAAGAAAGCGCTGGAGAAGTAAAAACAAGGTTCCTGATTTCAGAGTAGTTGGCAAGTATACCAGGGGATTTAATCTGACTTTTTTCTAAACTGTTGTACTTTGNATTTATTTATTTTTTTTATTCTTTAGCAACTCTGTGTCTCATTATTAGCAGACGGCAGCTGTAAGTATCACAAAAAGAATGGACTGTAAGAAGATGGTTGCATTATCAGATTATTTTTTTTTGGTTGTTCTGTACTTGAATTTCTCATTCATTAGATGAGCCCAGAGCAGACTGTACCTGAGCATTAGGAGCTCCCATGGCTCAGTACTTTGCTAATCTATCAGCCCACCTCCTGTCTTGAATTCCTAACCAGTAAATACATTTGAAATACAGGGAGCAAACATTTTATTGATGGTACAGGTCATTGATTTTTTAAATACTGTGTTATTAAACTATGTAGTTAACATTATCCGGTGCAAAAATCATCATGTCATAGGGCAGCAGCAGATCCAGGCAGTGCTCTTGGACCCTGCAATAACCGAAGGAAAATACCAAGCGAAGCCACTGGATGTCAGTGTCGCTTCACACTGTTTTGCGCAGCGCAGCACTATCAAAAGTGTCGAAAACCCCATTTTCAGAGATGTTAAAGTCGAGCCCAAGCCATTTGAGTCGGATTCTGACTTCTGTGTTGCCTGGATTTTCACCGTTATCTTGTGATAATTCTGATCACTCCATGGCAAAGGAGTTGCAAGTGTCAAGCCATAATGGCTCCTAAACATCCTGTACGATGACAGGATGGAGATTTTAGCTTTGTGAAGGGCAAAAAATCGTATCTTGTTCAATTAAGGTCCACATTTAAGTATCTGATGGTTGAAGTCAGGAGTACTTCTAAAGTTAGGTATTGCTGAAAAATAAATGCATTGCATCCAACTTTGTAAGATGTATTGGGAAACTTTGGAGTTTGAGAGTTATGTTTGGTTTTGATGCACCAGAATTTCAGATGGGGAAGTTCCTTCAGTTTTGGTAGTAAATAATTTGCACGCTTAAACATATGCAGTTTATGTGGTCTAGTTTCATATTTTATGTAACATATATGAACAATTTATTTTTTTACAAATCCTTGAAATTCAGGAATGCTCTGTTGAAGATGTGGATTTCTGTCACTGTTTTGGTGTTGTTCCATTTTTTTTTGTCATCCTCTTATCATTCTAGTAGCTTGTATAATATTCTTATGTGCTGTGTTCTGTGATGAGTGGACTGCACAGATTGGTCTAATTGTAGTAGTAACTAGTTCAGTCTGATTTTCATTCCCATCCAGCTGTTTTTTGTCAAACATACTTGGAATTTTTCATATGATTTCTCTTGGAATTTTAGACATCTTTCCTAGAGACACAATCTTTGTGTAAACAAGGTTTTTGCCNAAAAAAAAAAAAAAGTCTATGCATGTATGGCGTAGTTTAAAATACTTCTTGTGTGTGTCCAGTCCACTAAGTTTCAAGCAAGGCTGAGACTTTTTATTGAAGTAAGCAAGATAGTTCAGTACAACTGTTGATTTTGTGAGTTTTCTGAGGTTACTATCCTTTATAGTACTAAAGTTGTTTAGAAAAATAATGTTCTTATGCCTCTATATATCTTTCAGGCTTATTTCTGGAACCAGTAAAAGCTGATGTTACAATTCAGATTATTATTAGCACAGAATTTTTTGTCTTCTATCTAACTTCTTAGCCACCAGGGTAATATTGTGTACAATACTCTGGATTTTCATGTGTACTTGCTGATGATTATTAAGTCAGTTTGTCAAGCAACAATTTTGGGGAGGGAAATCATTTAAG
This sequence comes from Rynchops niger, assembly GCA_013400035.1. Taxonomy (NCBI): domain Eukaryota; kingdom Metazoa; phylum Chordata; class Aves; order Charadriiformes; family Laridae; genus Rynchops; species Rynchops niger. The sequence continues at coordinate 225,422 of VXBH01008313.1, read as the reverse complement.
TCTTTTTGGGCTCATGTTTGAAAAGTACCCCTTTTTTTATTTAGTATGCACTGTGCATTCTTCACGTGGAACTTTCTGTGAAGTTTGCAGACTACAAGATAGTAGTGTCATAAAATACTTTTTCAGATACTTTAAATTAAAGTGAGGAAAGAAAGCTCTATGTGAATTTGTTAATGCTTTTAGATCAGGTTGTGGCCATGGGATTCCATTAGTTTGCCGTCTCTGAGGGCAGCAAGATACTAGCTATTTAAATGCTAAATTTTAATTATTGCATTTCACAGACCTTTCTTTTCGAACGGCCGTATTTTCTGTCATATGTTGTAAAATCTGTTACCGCTGTGATTTATCCTATGACAGCCTACAGATCTGGATTAATATGCTGCGTTATAAATACACTTAAGTTTCCTTAGTGAAGTGATTAAGTATCTATTTCAGCTGGCTGAAATTAAGCCAATGAGTAAAATATACGGACACACTAAAATTGCAGGGTATTCTAACACTAGCACTGAATTATATGTCTCTAAAATAGTCAGCAGCAGCACAGTGCTAGTCAGAGTGGGTAGAAACAAGGCATCTAGAGGCTTTCACAGGGGAAAAGGGGTGTAATAAGATTATCTTGGGATGCAAAAGAAGGAATTTTATTTGCTGAAGGGTATGGAGGCAAGACGAGGTGTTGCTGATTGTTCTGATAGTGGTATCTTCTCTCTGTAAGTGTAAGGACAAAAACTTACTATTGAAGGAAGGCTACATAAAGTGGGATAATCTTCAATTTAGTATCCACTCCTCTGCCATAAGATAATGTAACACTCAAGAGAGAGAAAGCGAAAAACTTTCTACGTTGCCCACAGTGTTTAATGTAGTGCATGGTTTTGGGAAGAAATGGTAACCCAGGAGATGCTGCAGGGAAGTGATTCCACATTTCAGCATTCTTTTCTTCTTACTTGAAATTTGTTTTATTGATCTATTATATGACTATAAAACCTATTCTTATTCATGATCCTGATGGTAGCGAAGGTTTTCCTGTTTTCAACATACTCACAGGCAGTAGCTACTGTGGCACAGGGGTGGCTTTCTATGTAATCACACATTGCTACTGCTCCACTAAAGTGAAGTTTGTTGCCCTTACCTTTAATATTTCTGAAGGCTTGGAATCAACTTAAGTTGTCTTTTGATAAAAAAAGACCGTTACCACTTTGATTAGCTTCGTGTGTGGTCACTTTTCTAGCAAGACTGACTTATTTTTTGAGTCCACTTGAAAGTAAAGTGAACTGAAGCAAAGGACTCTTGTGTCTCAGGAAGGAGTAAAGGAAGGTAACAGAGAAAAAAAGAACCAGCCTGTTGTCAGAGTTGTATAGCGGAAGGCCAAGAGGCAACGCTCACAAGCAGTAGCAAGGGAAATTCTGATTGAATACATGGGGTGTGAGGGGAAATGCAGTGAGGGGAGGTAAGCACAAGAACAGTTTGTCCCCAGGGCTTGTGGAATCTACATCCTTGCAGATTTGCAAAATGCTCCTGAGCAAGGTCCTGAGCAACCTCATCTGGCTTTGAAGTTACCGCTTCTTTGAGGAAGTGTTTGGATGACATGACCTTCAGAGGTCCCTCCCCTCTTAAATTATTCTATGATTCTAAGGATATCTAGAGATAAAATTTTTCAGGAATGCTTCTCTCATGGTAGCTGTTCCCAAATAATTCTCCCATTAGACAAACTAATCAGTGAGCACCTAAATGTTCTATGGTTAACAAGAACATGGTGTTAATTCAGGTGAAAAGTAACTTGATGTATAAATCCTTTGGTGGCTTGGGAACAGGAGACTGCAGTTTTTGAACAGCTACATTTTAGACCTATCTGCTATTTATTTAACTTGCAAGGCAGTAGTACCTGAATTCCAGGAAAAACGGAGCCCTGTCATGGGAGTTCAGGTGTGGTCCTCTCAGCTGCATCAGCGCCTCAGTGCCTCACAGCCTTTGGTGGGCCAGGTCTCAGCACCATCATTTACAGATTAGGTCTCAGACGCAATGATGGATATTCTTTAAGGTGTGTTTAAATGCCTGGTACCCGCTGATTTGAAGTGGTGGAGATTTGGAGCCTGAACCTTGTTCTCCAGTGGTCAAGGCTCAAGCCAAAACCAATAAAGAGCTTCTGCAGTACAGCTGCTCCACAGGCTGCTGAGCACCCACTAGCCCACATGGTACTTGGATCTGTTAGTTTCCAAAGTTAAAATTTTCTCCTTTCATTAGCTGGCTTATAGGCTGCTTTGTGCACTTGTCAGAAAACCTGATTTATATACTCTTCCTTAACATTTGGAAAAGCAAAAAAGCAAAATAATACGAAGAAACCCATGCTTGTGATTAAACATTTTTTCAACATACATTTGTGATGTTGAGACCTCAAACAGCATCTCTTTTGGACAGATGAGTGTGTGTTAAGGCTAAGGGTTACCACAAAATATTCCTGTGTTTAGTGTCAGTGTATGTGGTTTTTTATATATATATATATATA
>VXBH01008313.1:193779-222429 GCA_013400035.1 Rynchops niger | reverse complement strand
CGAAAACCCCATTTTCAGAGATGTTAAAGTCGAGCCCAAGCCATTTGAGTCGGAGTCTGACTTCTGTGTTGCCTGGATTTTCACCGTTATCTTGTGATAATTCTGATCACTCCATGGCAAAGGAGTTGCAAGTGTCAAGCCATAATGGCTCCTAAACATCCTGTACGATGACAGGATGGAGATTTTAGCTTTGTGAAGGGCAAAAAATCATATCTTGTTCAATTAAGGTCCACATTTAAATATCTGATGGTTGAAGTCAGGAGTACTTCTAAAGTTAGGTATTGCTGAAAAATAAATGCATTGCATCCAACTTTGTAAGATGTATTGGGAAACTTTGGAGTTTGAGAGTTATGTTTGGTTTTGATGCACCAGAATTTCAGATGGGGAAGTTCCTTCAGTTTTGGTAGTAAATAATTTGCACGCTTAAACATATGCAGTTTATGTGGTCTAGTTTCATATTTTATGTAACATATATGAACAATTTATTTTTTTACAAATCCTTGAAATTCAGGAATGCTCTGTTGAAGATGTGGATTTCTGTCACTGTTTTGGTGTTGTTCCATTTTTTTTTGTCATCCTCTTATCATTCTAGTAGCTTGTATAATATTCTTATGTGCTGTGTTCTGTGATGAGTGGACTGCACAGATTGGTCTAATTGTAGTAGTAACTAGTTCAGTCTGATTTTCATTCCCATCCAGCTGTTTTTTGTCAAACATACTTGGAATTTTTCATATGATTTCTCTTGGAATTTTAGACATCTTTCCTAGAGACACAATCTTTGTGTAAACAAGGTTTTTGCCTGTTTTCTTTTCTTTTCTTTTTTTTTTTTCTCAAGTCTTTAATCTAGTATCCTCTGAATCCTTTAGCCGTTTTTATCTGCATCTGGATGAAAGACAGCAGTATCCAAACTGAGTTCATAGAAATTGTTGGTCAGGATAAAGGACAAGGAGGAATGCAAATTTGTTACACCACTGAAGAAAAGTTGAGGAGAGCTCAATCGTTATATACTCAGTTGGGCAGCGTCCAGCCAGCCAGAAAGATGAACATAGCTAATGATAGCAAGTACTTTCCCTTGCCCAGTGAGGGTAGATGAAAGAACATGGGCAAGTGACTTGGATGAGCTGGATGTTTTTGGGGAACAAATTATGTAAATCAACCAGAATACAGCAGGATGACACCAAGCTGAGTGGTGTGGTTGGTACTCTAGAGGGAAGGGATGCCATCTAGAGGGACCTTGACAGGCTAAAGAGTTTGGCCTGTGAGAACCTCATGAAGTTCAACAAGGACAAGTGCAAGGTCCTAAACTTGGGTCAGGGGAACAACCTGTACCAATACAGACTGGGGCATGAAGGGGTTGAGAGCAGCCCTGCTGAGAAGGACTTGGGGGTACTGGTGGATGAAAAACTCAACGTGAGCTGATAATTCTTCCTTGCAGCCCAGAAGGCCAACTGTATCCTGGGCTGCATCAAAAGAAGCGTGGCCAGCAGGTCAAGGGAGGTGATTCTGCCCCTCTACTCTGCTCTGGTGAGACCCCACCTGGAGTATTGTGTCCACCTCTGGAGTCTCCAACATAAGAAAGACATGGACCTGTTGGAACAAGTCCAAAGGAGGGCCATGAAGATGNAGGTGTCCCTGCCCATGGCAGGGGGGTTGGAACTAGATGGTCTTTAAGGTCCCTTCCAACCCGAACCATTCTGTGATTCTGTGATTCTATGAATACACGTTTAGTTAGTCCAAACTGGTTTAATATTCTATGTTTGCAGATATTAAATAAATGATCTGTCTTCCTGAGAAAAATTACAAAGATCAAGTCACATTATTTCCATCATGGCATCTATGTCTGCCTAAGGTATGAATAACTTCATTTAACTGTATTCAAACATATGTAAACTTAATTATTGTTCTTGAACTTTCCTGTCAATTTATGCGAAGGCTAAAAGGAGTTCTCATGCAAGAGTCCAGTGATTTTCTGCAAAAGCTGCTTCTATGTGAAGTGGGGATTAGGACTTTTATCTCAGAGTTTCAGAGTTTGACAGAAGCTTTTCTTTTTGAGGTCTAGGTTGGAGTAAAGTGTTAGATTTATTTTTTTTTTTTATCCTTTCTGGCCAGAGCCAGAGAATCAAACCTCATAACTCCATGTATCCACCTTGTGTACAAATATCCAATGTAAGTAAATATTAGAGGAGTTGATGAAAATAGACTGTCCCCACAGAGGTTACCTCATTTTTTACTGAACCTATTATAAAGCAAGTCTGAAAAGCCCACCGGATCTGATCTATGATGCAATCAGTCTTTCCTTTTATGTACTATCTGTGTTCTGAATTTTGACTTATGGTAGATATCTTTTTAGCATTTTACATATGTACACTACTAGAGACATAGTATTGGATATTTTCCAGAAAAAAAACCAAATAGGCTTTACTTATATAAGCTCGTCAAAAGACCTAATTGTAAATGATCTAACTTCACAGATCTGTGTATGTGAATACACTGACTTAAATGCCTAAAAGCAGAGGCTCCTCACACTTAACCTTTGTTTTTCCAGAAAGCTAAGTTTTATACACCTGTTTCAGGAAAGCAGAGGGCCTGCCAGTCCTGCTAGCTCAGGTACATCATGATACAGTGTGAAGTATGACAAGCCTGCATAGTTTGGGGGGTTTATAGATTGTAGTTTTATAGGTTAATGAAAGCCACCTGATGGGAAACATTTTAAATGTCATGTGCATGATAGAGTATGTGTTTCAGTTAGGATACTAATCTCTTTTAGGAAAGTGTTTTCTCATGTTTCTTTAGGATTCAAATATTAGACTACTGTTTAGTGAGATGTATGTTTGCTGTTGTGAATACCTGTAGAGCTGTTTTCTTTCAAAAATTTTGATTTCTTCGTCTGAGGGGTTGTAAATAATATGTTGCTTTGTGTCATTTTTAACTAGGAGTACTTTATTGATTCCAAAGTTACAACAAGGAACAGTGTTTTTCAAGACTAATGACGTTTATCAACTCCAGATTTAATGATGATGCAATTTTTTCACTCATCAAAGCAATTGTTGGAGTAAACCAAGATTTCCACACAAATTCCACGTCAGCACGGACATCGCAAAGACTTTGCATGTGCAGCTCTGTCTGTGTCTAACTTGCAGGGCTTACTCTCAAGTATTAGTTGTAAGATATTTGCACTCATGCATGCACACACCCATAGAGAGAAATCATCCCTTGTTATTGGTGATGGACAAAAGTCTGTTGATATGGCTAATCCTAGGAGACCAGAGACTAATCTGGGACTGATGAAAACTGTCTGAATTTACTGACTCTGCAAATATGAGATGGGAAAATCTCAATTACAGACTTTTTCAAACAGCTTCAGCATTTTGATGCTTGAAGTTTGAAGAACAGAGAGCATGTTCTTGTGTGTTTAGTGATGGTTCTTTGGTTTCGTAATGTCTTTTTTTGGCTGTTTCAGAATAGTCAGAGCTTCTAGTGAACCATGATTTTTTTAAAAATAAAACTGGAATTAGCCTGTATTACACAAGTACCTGGATTTGGGTACATTTATATATACATATCTATGTGTAGAAATGTATTTTGATTTTTTCCCCTCCAGTAATTGCTATTAAAGCTAGAGGTACTGAACACTTTATCGAAACTAAGCAGCCCGTCACTGTAGCTCAAAGGATTCCTGTCCACTCCTGATCATCGAAAGTAGGGAAAGGGCTGTGTCGCGAAACACTTGGCAGACATAAAAGCCTTGATTATGAAGTCCTTGAACAGCACTTTCAAGCTATAAACAAAGAGAGACACACACACACACGAAAACCCCAAAGCAAAAACAAACTAAAAAAAAAAACAAAAAAAAAGGAAAAAGAAAAAAAGAATCAATTCTTGAAGGTTTATTCCAGTGAACAGAAGTAAGGTAAATATCTCTTGTGTGTTTCTTCCATTCTTTAAAAGGTGTAGATGGATAAAGGATGGGCAGGGCAAAGAATAACTATGCCTGGAATAGTTAAAAGTGAAGGTCTGTCTGAAGCAATCTTTTCCTGCTATTTCTTTTATTTTTTTTTTTCCCTTTGCACTTCTAAGGGACACAACAGTGGGCATAACCTGAATGTCACTCACTAGAATGAACTGTGGTCTGTTTGGTCTTGGGCTTTTCTCCCTATTCCATTTGCAAACAAAGTCTCATCTTTCTAAAGTTGTTTTGAGTGGACAATGCTTCAGTTTTGTTCATCTTAATCTAAACAATAATATGTGAATTAATTTATATAAATGAAATTGAATTATTAAAAAATTATAATTTTTATTGCCTACTGCAGAATAGTGATTGGGAAGACACTTCGCCCATGTGATGGGTCTTACCCTTTAACTTAAATTGCTTTGCCATCCAAAGATACACAAATCTTAGAGGAATGCCACTGTGTCCTTGCGCGTATCAGACAAGGCATTTAGACATCTTGACATTTAAACCTCTTCCATGCTCTTATCACTTTATATCTGAGCACTCTGTATCATGCACAAAGTGCATGAAGTTATTACAAGATCAAAAGTTACTTGGTGAACTGTCTTCACTGAGACAGCCTTTGCTGGGTGAGCTACTAAGAAAGGGGTAGCTTTGAAAAAGAATGATCATCACGAGCGTTTTTGGCATTTTCCACGTGGAGCTGATAGCTTGCAGTCCTTCACTGCACTTTGAGCTTGGTACAATTTAGTCTGAGACTTCTGCCTCTGGAGAAAGTCTGTATATGTTTTCAGCAGGATTTATTGCTACCTGATGTTCGGAATTTTCTACATAAATAAGCTTTTAACTGTCATTTAGAAGACAAAACAGTGGCGGAGTAAAACAAGTTTGCAAGCACCAGGGTTACTGAGGACTTCATGCCCTCCGACCGCAGCCAGAGAAGCTCCCCCCAGGAGAGCCAAGGCTGCTCCCCTGGGCTTGGCAGGGAGATGCCTGCTCGGCTGGGCACTTCCCGCTCCTATTAGCATAGCCCAGCCTATATCCTACACACACCCAGTAATACCTCATTTTGCCACTGGACTGAGGCCAAAAGCACGAGCATTACAGGCAATATAAAGCGGGAGGTTACTGGGAAGGATCACAAACTAACGTGGGACTCGACCAAATTTTTGCAAAGAGCAGAAAATGTGATCTTTGCTATAAGTGGTTCTTGCATTTCACGTAGCTGTTTATATGACTGAAGTGTTTAATAAGTGTTTTTATTGAGTGTAGTTAGAGAGCAGCTGCAGAAATCTTAAGTGCTCCTGTTAATTTTTTTTCTCTGTAGTTTTGAAACTGCAAAAATCTCAGAAGAATACTGGAGACTGACACAGATCAGGGTGATTCCTCAACTGTTCACTCTTCTGGAAGAAGTGCTTTTGGGGGGCGGGAATGATGACAGGGGCAAAAAGAAAAAGAAGTGTAGTCTGGAGGAAGATCCAGGCTATTCGCTTTGAAGATATCAAACTCTGGTGTAGGAGAAGGCTGCCCATCTTGAGATGGATGCCTGTCTACAATTGGAAGGAAAACTTGATTCCTGATACGGTTTCTGGGGTGATGCTAGCCATCCAGCAGGTGACTCAAGGTACAGTTAACATATTTCAGATTCATATTTTGAAATCCGGTCATGCTGAATTAGTCTCATCTTCTTCTTCTTCTTTTTTTTTTTTTTACTTTAATTTTCTTTCTTTTTAATATCTTAAAGCTTCAGTTTAAACAAAAGATATGCTTATATATCTACTGTTGATTTAATCTACATAAAAGTATAAGGAAAAACATTATAGTCTTAACTCTTACGTGTGTATAATGGATGTGCAAATGTGGATAGAAATGCCTTGTCTTATTGAAGCTAATTTCTGTGAGCTGAAAGTTTATATCCAGTCCCTTTGACGATTTTTTGAAGACTTAGTATAGAAAATCAGAGAGCAATAACTCTATAGTCACACAGTGTATGCTTATATACAATGTTTTATCTGTTAAATGACCAGCTTTCCATATTTCAAAAGGTAAGAAAAGTATATCTATATGATAATTGCATTGTAAGACATAATGCTCTGGAGTAAACATTGGCATTAAACTGTTACCTGAGAAAGCCTGGAGCACAGCAGGAAAACTTAACAACTTTCTGTGCCTAAAGGGTGCTTCTTTCAGATATATTCATTACCCACGGAGAGGATCTGCCTTGCCTGCATCTGCGGCTTGCGTACTTCAGCTGCTGTGTTGATTTAATGCTGTATTACATTACCTACCACGTCTCTTTTCAAGCAGCAATACGAAGTAGGGGTGGAGCTAGGCTCCATTTGGCAGCTTAAAAAAAAAATTAAAAAAAAAAAAAAAAAAGGAAAAACTCACCAAACCAAAAGCCTGCACAATGACAAAACCTAAAATCCCAGTAATTTGGGTTTGTAAAGTGATTGCTACTGGGAAATAAGTTATTTTGTTGGGTTTTGGTGTGCCTTTGATAACATCACCTTCTTTTGACAATATTTTGTATTTGTCTCAAGCAAATCACAGCTTCTTACCTGTCTCAGATGGACTTTAACTCCTTCCCTTGTGTGAACTATATATATTATTTCTCAACAATTTCCTATATTAACTATACTTAAGTACCATTCATGTTGCTAAATTATAAGCATTCATTTAATTCAGTTATGCTGGAGCTGGAACCAACCAGTTTGTGTGAGTATTTGTGCTTTTAAAGTAATTAGGAACATCTGCGTTGGCATGATTTAACTTTAGGAACCTTCATACCGTAACACCGTAAAGTATCTAATTTCACTGGTATGTGCGTATACAACAATCATAATTAAAATGCTGCTAATAACAGTATGTTGAAATTCATCAAAAATATTAAGTTAAACAGCACTTCTGCACTGCCGGTAGTTTTAGCCAGGATTTTCTTGTTTGAGTCTTGTACCAAGAAGTAATTTAATGTAACAGATAAATTTAAGAAGACACAGTGAAGACAAAAAATATTTATTTTGTTTTTCTAGATTATCTTTATGTAATCTAGAAATCATTTTATGCTTTATTTTATGCTATTTAAAAACAAACGCACTGCAACCCTTCTCTCCTGCTGACCTGTTTTTCCTTTCTCTCTCCTCACTGCTTCTCAAGATTTCAGAATGATTTTAGGGGATGGAAAAGGAGGAGAGTTAGATACCAAAGCATTTTATCAAGTTTGTGGTGCTTTAACTCGAACAAAACATTTTTTTTTTTAGACCCTGCTTGCATTAGCTCTTTTCCTAGTGTTATAAGCCTTCCAGTTACCTGGACTACCCTTTAATGCTTTCACAGACCCCAAATCTTGAGAGGTCTTTTTCTGTCTGTTCCCTTCCACCCACAAAATAAACCAAGAAGTTCTTGTAACAAAATGGAAGGTAGAAATTCTAACAATGGTAGGAAAAAGTTGGTAACCAGTGATAATTGACATGCAGAGCACAGTGTAATTTGGTGTTCTAGCAACATGTTTAAGTAAATTCAAGTATGTGGAAATAAACTTGAGTTATGGAAGTTATAGAAGTTATGGAAAAATCTGCAGTAGTATTCATATGCAACAGTTTTCTGAGTGATGAAAGCTGCATACTCCAGGGTACAGAGCAGTCCAGTAGCTTAAGAATAATTAAGAAAGACCTTCCAAGCTGTGTTTTTCACAATTTCCTACTGTGACATTTCTTACTCATCTGGCATTGGCCATGTTCAGACTATTCAGGTTGGCAACTGTTCTCATCTGGTGGAATGTGTCTGTTTTCCAATATCTAATCTAAATTTTAGATGGCATAGCTGGATTCCCTTTGTAAAGGAAGGAAGGAAAGAGGGATGTCACTATCCTTAGTGCGTCGTAGTGAATGCAACAAAGATAATGCTCATAACTGCTCCTTACAGAATTGTTACCTTACAGAAATTGTTTCTGGAGAATTCCTATGGAATAGCAGATTTTGGTGTCTGCCTTATAAGGGAGAAAAACAAAAAAGAAAATTAATAGGAATCCCAGGATCGATGTATGCGGATAATGTTTGCTCCCAAAAAGTCTTTCATAAAGATATAGGATGGTTCGGAACACCTTTTATTTTGGACAAAGTTTTAAAGAGCTACTACCATTAATCTTCTGATTTTCAGGGTCAAAATTATTAATTTCTAAATGTGCCTTGAGTTTTCAAACTCTTGTAAGGTACCTTCAAGTCAGCTACTTGAAAATTGAAACACTTGAGCTCATATGTAAGTTAAGGTTTAAATATCTTCCATCATGACACACATAAACTAGAAACTTGTCTTGTGGTGACAGCCTAGGAATGGTGTACAAGAAAGTCATGCTACCTGAGTATTTAATTATCTTTACTTCCATGAGCAGCGTGGAAGAAATGGATCTTTAGAAGGTAAGGTGTTGCCTTGCCCAACACTGAGCTAAGCTAAAATCATATGTCTCTCTGCCTAAAGGCATTATCCTTATTCTCTCACAATGTTGGCCAATAAGGAATATAATAATTATCAAAGAATCCATAAGAAATTATGTAATAATTTCTCCAGAGTGAATCTTCTGGTGCTGTTTTTTGAATGCTTTTGAAACCTATTTAAAACATGCCCAAATCATACTTGACCATTCAAAGGGAATCTAATGATCAACAGCATTCAGTGCAACTAATAGACTCAGTTGCACTAATAGACTCAGCTGGGGAGAGGAGACTGAGGGGTGCAGGGAGGTGGGAAGGTAAGGCATGGGATTATCATGTTGTGCTGAGTGAATGTTGTGCAGTATTTGTGATGAAAGAGTCATTGCTGAAACCAAGAAGTCAGTCTCCCAGTGTTCCTGTAGTTCTTTCATTGTCTGCTAAATATACCAAGTTAGTCTTAATTCATGAGTCTGAAAGTTGACTGCTGGATTCTTCTGTCCTATTCACCTAATGAAACACCACTTACATGGTCTCTGTGTATGTCCTCTAATTTTAGAGTCCTTTAGCTAATTCCACAGAAGATGGAGAAAGAAGTGCCAAAGTTAATTATGTTTCTACAAATTGTATGAAAATGGCCAGTGGAAACAGATTCCATAAGTTCTAAAAGGTGATAATAGAAACTCATACCTTCTTAGGCATTAGCTAACCTGTGGAGACGGGGGAAGCGCCCTTTCAAATGCACCAATTGCTGGAAAGATTCAGTTGTAGCTTGCACTGTCTCAGACAACAAAGTCAGTCCACTGCGAGTCAAAACCAGTAAAAGAAACTAGGCTTCATTAGCTCCAGCACAGAAAACTATCATTTAATAATACCGAGCTCAACACCGTATTTTTCAGACATGGAATCCTTATTTGTACTCTGATATCTAAGGTTGAAAAATAACCTTTGAATCTGAAATGAACTTTGTCATCCAGTCTTGAAGTCTGTTATATACTTTCATAGACAGCTAAAAAGATTGAGTTTTCATGTTTTGGTGTTTGTCTAACATCTAATTTGTCTGTGTTTCTCAAAAATCTGGGTTTTTTTATAGACTATAGCAAGATGTCTCTAAAGTAACAAACAAATCCTTAATTTGGTTCTTGGACTAGCACTTCATTCCTCTCCTCCCTTTCCCTTTAAAATTAATTAATACCCCATCAACAGTCATCACATGAAGATTTTTTTTGCTGTTTCATTTTGTGTTCCTCACCCATACACACAAATTCAATTGCTAGATCCACGTAGGTCTCATAAGTGACTAATCTGTTTTTGCTCTATAAATTGAAATAGTGCTAATAAAACAAAGGTTCTGCAGTGTAGGTATCTAGTTGTCAGGAAGTTGCTTTTACATTCCTTACTAGTGAATGAAGATCTGGTTGATAAGATCTAGTGAAATTTATGGTGTTCAATCTGCTTGTGGGAGGTGGTGAGTGACTGCACTTGCATCACTTTTTTTTTTTTCTTCTTTTGTTCACTTATTAAACTGTCTTTATCTTGACCCATGATTTCTCGCTTTTGCTTTTCTGATTCCCTCCCCTACCCTTTGAGGGGGGAGAGAGTGAGTGGCTGGGTGGGTGCTTTGTTGCTGGCCGCAATCAGCCCACCACAGTCATCTGACTAAATCTAATCTTCTACTTCGTTAAGCTTGACAGGTAAGATTTCCATTGAGTGTAACAGGGGACTGTCTCAGTGTGTAGACACAGATGATATAGACATCCAAATTAAGGTAAGAAGTTTCTCAGCCATTATATCTGTGGCATTCTGGGTAACAAACAGTTCGTGTTCAACATGGTTAAAGGCAGGTCTTACTGTTTTCTTTCCTGTAACTTGTTCATTGACCTGTCACAATAATACCAGAATTCTTTTTGTGGCTTTTTCATGTGACCTGGACACTACCTACTTGCATGAGAAGCATACATTGATCATAGAATCATTTAGGTTAGATAGGACCTTTAAGATCATCGAGCCAAACTGTTAACCTAGCACTGCCAAGTCCAGCATTAAAACACGTCCCTCAGCACCACATCTACATGTCCCCTTCCAGGGATGGCGATTCAACTGCCTCCCTGGGCAGCCTGTTCCAGTGCTTGACAACAGTTTACATGAAGAAATTTCTCCTAATATCCAATCTAAACCTCTCCTGACACAACTTGAGGGCATTTCCTCTTGTCCTATCACTTGATACTTGGGAGAAGAGACCGACACCCACCTCTCTACAGCCTCCTTTCAGGTAGTTGTAGAGAACGATAAGGTCTCCCCTCAGTCTTCTTTTCTCCAGGCTGAACAAGCCCAGCTTCCCCAGCTGCTCCTCACAAGACTTGTTCTCCAGATCCTTCACCAGCTCCAAGCTGTGTCTCAATTTTTCTCAGTTTCCTTGCATGGTAGTATTAAGATGTGTTATGATGCAGTCTTTCCATGTAGTTAAATCTCATAAAGCTGTCATCATGGTTTTTCTGTAGCCTTCTGAACATGTGCTATAACCCCGTCATATCTCTTCAGAATGCAGCTGCTTAGCTCATTTTCACAGTTTGTGGTAACTTTTTATTGCACCAAGCAAATTATTCATCTTTACTTTCAAGGCCTTTCATAAGTGATCTTTCTTGACATAATTTATTCATTACCGAGCTGTTATCCACCTCTGATTAATCCATTTTGCTAGCCTTCTTCATCCAATCTTGTCTTTTCAAGCAAATAGCTTTGTGCCTTCTCTCAGGATTCAAATTATGAAATGTATGTTGGTTGGTACATCACATCTGAATATTTGCCTTTGGGTTGTTATTTAGAATGTGTTTATTTGTGGTTTGGGTTTTTTGTTTGTGTGTTTTGGTGGTTTTTTTCTGGGCAGAACTATGTGTACTGTTCACAAAGACTGGCATCTAGAAGCCATGTAGATAAAGATGCAACACATCTGTAAGCTTCTCTGACTGTCATGGACTGCGAAAAAAGTAAGTCTGAGTTTGTCTGAAAAAGTTTATACAAATATAGGCTCTGTTGTGCAACTGAGTTCATCGCGAGAACTTCATCCCCAAACTAGTCTGCTTAAAAATATATGTTAGTGTACATAATTTATTTATGTAGATCATTTCTCTATATAGTTATGGAACACAAATATATCTGAAGTATTTTGGTTAGGACAGTATATAATGTAAAAATTCAGTGCTCTGCTTAACACCTGAAGTTGTCTTACTCTTTCTGGATTTAAATTCCTAATGTAGGCACCTAACTTCAGAAAATGTCAACCGTTCCTGCCAAGCTTCTTCCAAGATCTGGCTCGAGGTTTTCATAATTATAATCTTCTTTTGCAAGCCATTAGTGACCAGAGAAACTCCTAATTAGACAAATACGTGACTTAATTTAAATTGTTTTGTCATTTACTGGGTGATCACAATACTTGCAGCCTCCTTTTTTCATTATATCATCTTGGACCTCTTAGCACTGTCCATAAATAAAAAAGTATATGGGGGTGGGGAAATTAGAAACACAAAAGTGTTTTTGCTTGAAACATAGAAATGACTCATGCAATACTATATGGACACTTTATGGTGCAAAGAATAGAGGTTCCAATTGTTTGCTCCAACATCACAACTGAGTTAGACCATCCCAAAAAAACCCAAAACCACAAATGTTTTTTCAACCTTAGGAGAAAAGAAGACAAATCAAAGCCATGGTACTTTCTGCTTAAGTATTTGGTCCAAACTGAAGCCTCAGCCCGCAATTAGTACTTTCTCAGTTTTCCTGAAGGATGATGACTTTGCCCATGTGGGAAATGGTCAAGCGCATGGATATTTAACTGAGATTAAACACAGAAAATGAAACACATTCAGATCAAGGGTTGAGATGGGTAATCATTGTCTCAGAATTCTGAAAGAATAGGTAAGTGACATTACAGGTCCAGCAACAGCTACCTTTGATGATTCTGTCAAATTTGGAATGATATTCCATGATTGGATCACAGTGGGTATAGTGTGGTAGCCAAGTTACAAACCTGCATTGCAGATGAGGGTCTGGACCAGATGCAAGCAATAGAGGTGTATTTCCTGTTAATGATAACAAAATAGTATCTGCATGTATAGCAATAAAGTGTTTGATTCTGCTACCCAAATCTGAAGCAGGGGTCTAGCACAACTAGTGGGCTTTGCTTCAGATTTATATGTGCATTCTAAAGACAGCTCTGCTGATGATCTCAGTTAGGCATAGTTTTAATAATCTAGTGGAAAATAATTAGCCTATTTTTTTAGACAAAAAATGTTGTTAGGTGGGTTAGGAGCTGCAAAGAAGCTGTAATGCTGACTGCTGGTCCATTATCTGAAATATAGTGTATAATTTTGGTTGCCTCCATTCATGGAAGGTGATTCCAAACTTCAGTAGGAGAAGAAAAGGCTAGGAGAAGGATCAGAAAAATGAAAATTATGTTAGGGAGAAGACTGAAATGGCTTGGACAGGTTAATTAAAACGTGAGAAGGTGTTTCGTCATCAGGAAAGGCATTTAAAGACAGTTGCAGCACATGAACAGATGTGTGTAAAGTAGCATGAATATGTTTAGACTTCGAATTGGAAATAGTTCTAAAAATATTCCATTAAAATATTGGGATAAGAAGATATATCTCCTTATCACATAATTCTATTCATAGTTGTACTAAATTACATGTTTACCTGTCATAAGAGGGAACAGAACACAGGGCACGAGGGTCTTCCTTCAGAAGTTTATGTTTCCTTTCAAAATCTGCTGCTGCTCAAAAAAACTGGGAATTTTTGAATGGAGGTGTTTCTATAAAAGAGTTTAATAGTTTTCAAACTAAAATACTGTCACTGTATTTCTGGATTCAATCTTTATATTGCTAAGTTCCTAGTATTCTTCTGGATTCATAAACATTATGCTATTTGTTTTGAAATAAACATCTGTCCATGTGCTATATGGCATATACTCAAAAGTTGCCCATGTGAAAGCATGTACATATAAGATTTGGACTTTCAATTTTATCAGATTTAGGACTATGGCAGTGTTTGTAATTTTTTTTAATACATTTTTTTTGTAGTCAGCTTGCACACGGATATACTTCATATAGAATTTATATGTAGTGTTATATATTTGCTGCCTTTCCTATGACCTATCATGAACAAGAAATACTTTGGCTCAAATGGGTTTTGGTGGGCTGTTTTTGGGGGCGGTGGAGGGCTCTTGAGACATAGTTCCTCTAAAAGTGAAATATGTAGATGGCATCTGATGAAATCAGTATTGTTGTTCCTGCCAACTTCTTTTTTCATTCTGCAAACCCAATAATAACTCACTGAGGATTGGTGTGTTTTGTATGTTTTAATTAAAGCTAATTTAATCTTGGGCTGGATTTATTGCTGAACAACTAATTCCTTAACACTGGCTGGAGACCTTGCCATTAAAAAAATGAACTATACTGCCTTCATGCATTCCAGAACTGGTGCCCAGTGTTTTGGAAGGCATGATGCCAAAAACTTACATATATATATATATATATATATGTATCTATGTATATATTTTTTTTTTTTTAAGTTTTTCATGGAGGAAACCCAGCTGTGTCTTCTCAAGGGTGATGGTTGCCTGGGTTTTTTTCAGGCTCTGACCATATATGTAGACATAAATGTACTCTGAGCAGACTGACTGGAGCTAATAATTTTATTAAAGGGTAGATCTGTCTTGTAAATATACATCTGGCATACAAATAGCATGTGTAGATGAAATTGAATAAGCACATTTGGAAACACAGCCAGAAAAACCTCCTAGAGAGTGCATTGGAGAATCTATGTAGTTCATAAATGATTTGTGGAAGAAAGTGTCCAGCTGAACTCTGTTATAGTTCTCCCATACAAAGAATAATGATGTAAGCTGATCATGAAATGTAACATGTTAGTAAGTAAACGCAGGGCAATGTTTCATATTTATAGAACTCTCCAGCAGAGGAGAAAGGCACTGATGCTGCTGCGCATGCAATATTTCATTTCTAATATCTATTAAAATTCTTCCAAGTTACGCATGTGCTAGTACAGACCTGTCTGACAGACTACTAGAAAAGTGAATTCGGCTTCTGAACGACCTCTGAATGCTTTGGAGCCTAATGTCCGGGTACACTCGCCTCAGTAGGATGCGATGAGCTGCGCGGATGTCCCATCCCTGCGCCTGGGGAGGGGCTGAGCACCATGGACAGAGACTGGCAAACCCGGGAAACGCTGGTTCCCTGACGGAAGGAGGAGAAGTGACTTCACCAGTGATCTCCCAGGTCGGAGAGATCAGGAAAACTCTTAGTGCTGAGATCCTCGGCCACTGATTTGACAAAATGGATGCCCTTTTCACGGATTTCAAAAAGTCTGGTTCATCTCGATTAAGGCCTGTCATCAGTCACCGTTGGTCTTTGTTTCTCCGCAACTTCTCAAAAGACTACCTTATAGTTATCTGCCTTCCAGAAAGCTTTTATGGGTTTCATTCTCTGTTTATTCTTACTGAGATGCAGAGGAATTTCCCTATAATCCAAAATGCCTCTTTTTTGGAGATGGCCAAATTCTTCAGCTATTATGGCTGAGCAGTGTACAATAGTTCATAGAATTCTCTGTATAATAGTTTATAAAATCTCTGTGGTGTTCAGCTATTGTGTTAAATTAATCTTAAAGAGGTCTAAACATTTAATCTCTGGTTGTCTGTCAAGAGTCATAGCTTTTTTTGGGAGCTTCATTAAAAGAAAATACTATATAATTTTTTCTGTCTGTTTTTAGGTGTATCCAAGCTTATTTATGTACAGTAGGGTCAAGTTATCTTGAATAGAGAATTCATAAATGGGTCATGCAGTCCACTTGTTTCTTCTACCATAATATTTGCATATCATTTGTTTTGAACATCAAGATACAAGCGTTAGTATCTGGAGATCTGCAATGTGGCAGAGTATAACAGTGCTTTCTCAGATATACCTTTGATGTGGTTGTCAGATTGTACACTGGGAGAGCTGAATTTCAGATGCTGTGAAATACTGGGAATTTCAGCTACTACGGCTAATACAGCTGAGATACTTAATTCTCACCAGACTGAAAGAGACAGTTGCATAGGAAGGAACTGCATTGAAAAAACCTTCAAAAAAGAGAGGATGGTTGCTAACTCAACATTGTGCGGTCTCCGAAAGATTTATGGTACCTTCTTCAGAATCTGTCCTTCCATATTTCTTTTACATTCTTTATTTGCCTCAGGCTTTGAATGACAGAAGAACTAAAGAATGACTTTAAGCTTTTTGTACTTTGTCTTTAAATAATTTGGACAGAAGGTACAATCCACATGCGTAGGGCCAGCAAATGGTATCATTAGGAAACAAAGATCTTGCAAGCATGAGATGTATGTGTGCACCATTGAGAGAACGGATAATGAGCTTTCCAGTTTTTGGAGGTAAATGACATTATTTCCAAAGGATCATTTTATGTTAATAATTTTTAACAGGCCAGTGTCAAAGAATCTTCCAGAACTGTAGGTTTGTATAGGAAAATCATGATGAAATATAATATTAAAAATGTTTTCTGTGTTTGCTTGGGTGTTTTTTTTTCAGTAAAAGTTAGCTATGCTGGAGGTAGAAATTAAAGCCTGCAGCACTGGTGTCTGTTTTGTTGATTCTTCAGGAGGAATTGATAGACTTGCTAAATTTATGTTAATTCTACCTTTTAGGGGTTCTATGAGAAATATCTTTCTTAGTACATAATTCAGCTTTGTGAACAAAGGGAAAAAATATTTTTTTCTGAAGCATCAGAGAGTGACCACAACTGCAGACAGCATTTTGAGTGGGGTAAGATATGTTAGTGTCATTTTGGGTTCCCTAAATTTGGGTCAGACCATATTAATATAGTCACATTTAAGAATAAAAGGTTACAATAACAAAAAACTTATTTGAATATATACACTACCAGAAAAACTTTTACATTTATAGCTTTTCACAGTAAATAGTTAATGATGCAAATTTTGAAACTCCTCAATTTAATTATAGACTTACTACTTTTCCTGGTTCTTCATTTAAATTTCTGCTTTGAGTATCATATTTCCAAAAGGCATAGTACAGCTTTCCTCAGAACATATTTATGTATCACAAGCGTATTTCCAGATGCAGAAAATTGTTAACAAGTTGACCATACTCTGATGATTCATAGCTCTTTCTATGCAAAATATTTTTAATTGCTGTAGTTTTGGCACTGGTCTAATTAGCAGAAACTATCAACTGAACAGAGACCTTTCTCCTGTGGTAGGACATGGCCTTGTTTCTAGTTGTATCAAGCTTGTTTTCTTGTAGTTATCTGCATGTGACATTTACCAGCAGTGGTGCAACACCTCCTGTGTTTCAGCGCAGCATGCCAGAGGATTGTTATGTGTCTCGTGCTAGTCAGAGAGCACGGTTTTCAATGAAGCTGTGTCGCACAATGTTATCTTATGATAAGGAGGCAGTTAAAACAAAGAACCACAATATTAATGTACTGTATCCAAACTTACTGTTCATTCTTTGTTTGCATTTCTTTCCATGGAATTTATATTCTTATTTGAAAACCTTAATGTCACTGCCATGGAGGCTTCTCCATATTACCAGTGAAGATTACGTGGGATCCTTATTTTATGATCTATTTCTTTTGAGTATTATTACTGTTTGGAATGAAAAAAATTAAAATAATGTTTCCTGTCTTTTGACTTGACTTGAGCATATGGAAAGCATTGTAGTACAGTTTAATATGAAAATTAATGAAGTGAGCTGAAATATACTGCTGATTATATCTTTAAAAGTATTTGAACCTTCAGAACATTATATGCCTAATCAGAAAGCCTGAAGTCTTCACTAATTCTGTTTTATAATGCCTCTCTGCTCTTGCACACGATTGACATGCTTCAGTAATGGGAGCAAAAAGGTAACAAACGGAGCCAGGACTACAGTCAAAGGCTGGTAATTTTAGCTCTGTTCTGACTGCCATGACCTCACCATGAAAAAACACGAGACACTACTTCTAAAAACTTAATACAAAAAGACAGTGAAAGGTCTACATGTGAAAGGGAAAAACAGGAGCCAGGTTTACGTTTAGGTTATCTGCCTGTAGACAAGAGATATTTCTCAGCAGCAAGTCTGTGAGTAAAGTAGCCCCTTTTTCACAGTTTTACAGGCCAGATTTCTGTCAGCCAGTTCTCCCGGCCGTAAGGGTTCATTCAGGTTGTGCCTCTCTGTACCCCTCAGCCCTGTTCAGAGAGCTGAACTGAGATGTTGACACAGTTTCTGTGTGCGTGACCTGGGGCTGGGTTGAGCTTCTTGTCCTCTACCCACAACATGTACAGTTTATGCCGGATCAAACACAGTCCGGCCATAATTGTCAAGTGTTTCAGATTCAGAAAGTCTTAGGAAACACAAAAACAAAGTAAACACATGTAGAGGGACAAGAATCAGCCAGATGGTGACTGAATATTTTGTGGTAGCTGTACCCTTGTTTTCCATGTAAATGTTGAAGGAAAAGAACAATGTATGCTGTTCTTAATCCTGGATTAATAGGAAATATTGAATAGTAAAAGAGCTAGTAGTCCCTCCTCTGGAAATATTTTAGCTTAGCCTGCGGTATATTACTGTACCCTTCAGTTTTGTTTTGTACAGCTCCTGAGCTTACCTCCTCTTGAACTGAGTGATTAAGTTACTTAGGGTGAAAACCTATTCAAAGTGAACGGTGCAAATTTTATAAGGAAAACTTCAAGATCCAAAATTAACACAATTCAAGCACAAACTTGAGAATAATATGAACACAATCTGTTTTCTGCAAAATGCGCTTGATATTTTAAGAAATACCTTTCAAAATTGTTAACCTTTCCCAGCAAAGTGGCAGGTTTTGTACTTCCCTTGTAATAGCTGATGGAGTCCAAACATTTGAAGAAAACACGTGAGGAGGAGAGCATGCAAAGGAACTCGCTGAGGTGAGTTTTCTATGCATTGTGTAACTGTTCTGCAGTGTGTGAATAGGAATTTTTGGAAATAAGAATATTTTCAAATGAAAATATTTGTAATTTTCTGGTTTAGTATTAGAGAATTCCTTTCATTTAATGAATGAGTCTCTTAAATATAGAGAATTTTGCAGACCTTCTTAACCAGGATTTATAAACCTCTTCCAATAGTGCTTGAAAAGAACACACCTGACTCAACATTCTGTACTGAATCTTGTGTATTTCCCTTATGCTTGGCCACACAGAGGTCACTTCATTTCCATGATATTGTTATAATTAATCTGTGACTGAAGTTATACTGACTTTGCTTGTTCTTTTACTTTCTGGAGAGTAAAATAGATCATCCTTGCATCATGCTTTGTTGCAAGACTGGTATATCTGTGTGAGTAGTAGTCTACTCATGAGTCATGAGTTAGTTACAAAGTTATTGTTTCTTTTTTGGTTTTGTTCATAAAATGGTTACAATGGAAGAGCTTTCTAGTGTTGAACAAGCCTCGAAAACCTTTATCTCCTTTTCTCTACTATTTTTCCCCACGCTTACTTTTGTCTGGATAGGGTCATGCAGTTCTCTCCTGCACTGTTTTAATTCTCCTCAGGCACATCCTTCTGTGTTGCTCTTGGGTCAGTATCTTCTTTTATATTTATTGATCATGTGAACATGGATGTTTCAAAGATCTTCCTGGTTCACGATAACGGTGCGCTAACAGAACAAAGCAGAAGCAATGATCAGTAGGTACGCTAATGAAAAGGCAAAAGAGCAATGAAGTCCATTTCTGTCTAAAAGAAGGCATCAGAATTCTTGAATAGACATATTTTAAAATTTCCCCTCCCCCCACCTCTCCTCCTCCCCCCCTTTCTCCTCTCCTCCCTTCCTCTGTCTCTGTTAAAAGATGATTTCTTGGCGTATTCCAAGACTTTCTAAGAAGAAGACAGATGCTGTCCTCTATAGCTAATCAATGAAGGTAACTAATAGGTCTGTGAAGTTAAATCCTAACCGATTTAGTTCATTCTCCATCTCAAGACGGAAGTAAAATACTTTCCGTTTCTGGCCTGACAGCTTTATGTAACAACAAAAAAAAGTTAATATCTAAGGGATTAAAAAAACCCAGGCATTTAAAGACAATGAACTCCAGAATATTTTCTTTGTTTAAGAAATTAGAAGAAAGCAGACTGAAGGGGCCCCATCCAAACTGAAATTATAGGTTTTGAACTGTTTGTAAGAAATAACCATCTGACTGCCTGGAGCCCTGGCAGTCTCAAACCCATCTTTGTGAGGGTGGGGGTGAAACAATGGTGCATCCTCCTGTGAGGACTGGCTATTAAACAAATGTTTGGAACCACTGATGGTAACAACCTGGAAACATGGTAGCTGATGCCATAGATTGTATCTGAGACCCATTTATTTCTGCTGGTGACCAAGACTCAGAAGAAACTGAGAGGATTTTCATGAGACAATAGATGAAAACCCTTCCACAGTTCTTCCAGATATTCATTGTACGGTAGTTGGCTTGTGCTCTAGGTTTTGGTAAATGAAGGTGGATTTTTTTCTTGCTCTTAATAAAATCGTAGACTTTTTCTCATTAAAAAAAAAAAAAAAAATTGAATGCAGAATGGTTTTATCTTCATATAGTGATGTAATTCCATTTAACTTTCCATAGGGCTGGCCTTTGCGGTTCTGTCTTCAGTCCATCCGGTTTTTGGTTTATATGGCTCTTTCTTTCCTGTCATTATTTATGCCATATTTGGAATGGGACATCATGTTGCAACAGGTAAGTGTCTATTTGCTAAAAGCGTTTTCAGAAAAAAGGAATTGGAAGCTGAAACTTTTCTTTTTTGTTATAAGATCAATGGAAGGAAAATTATCTGAGACTAAACAGAAATAAGATGTTTTTGTTCTTCTTTTACAACTATTTTTTGTGAGTTTAAGTACTTTAAAGAGCCTCATTAAGAATATACTAGAGTTTCTCCTGCCATTATAATTTAATATTGCATTGACACTTCCTTTGTAAATGTAGTTTACTAAGGGCTTTTTTATTTTAACTCTACTTTAGAAATCTGCTTCAGGCTAAGATTTTAACAAAGGGTTCAGCCAACAAGATACATGCAAACAGGAATGAAAAAGGCTTGACTGCTGCTTAAACTGTAGAAAACATACATTAGTTCCCACCTGTCTAAAACACAAACCCTGCATTTCTCAGGAAAATAAGCTTTCTGTGCCTCTTACCTGATATAGTATTAAAGCTAGAGATTCTCTCAATGGGTTCTGTACAACTCCCATCCACTTGCAGAGTAATTAGGTAGGCAGTAAAAGCTGTGTCCTGGGTGCTGTGCTAGTGGTTATGAGTTACTTTTTTACCCTCAGCGAAGCCAACAGCAGCTGCAAGAGTTGAATGACTTCCATCTCCTAATAGTTTGACGAATGTTCTGACTCCAAAGAACCCAAGTTATAAACCAAAGTTGGAAATAATACTCATGAGATTGAACCACAATTTATTTGTTGTGCAGAAGTGAGCACTCAGTGGCCTCTGAAGTTTGCGGGAAGGATGAGACAGGCCCAGTAGTAAAGCATGATAGGACTGGGTGAAGGGAAGCAGCCTCTGTGGTCATCAGAAGATTTAAGCAGGGAGGAGTTACGTTTTCCTTGTGGAGGAGAAAAACTCCTGAAAAGAAGAAAGTTGGTTCTGGGTAATCACACAAAAAATGAACTCTGTATAATCTGATTGCTCAAGTGTATGCACTGACAAATGTTTTAGTGAGAAGTCAGCCACTATTTTGATCACCTTTTTTGTTCAAAAACATTCAATGAAATTATTAAAAATTGCTGAACAGCTATAAATTTTCTTACAACAAAAGGAAGGCTGAAAGACTGTTTTTCATAAAGGCACAGAAAGTATTGGAGCCTTTTGATGCTTGTGGATGCTGTTACTGTCTTGATGCTGTAATGAGTGATGGAATGTACTCAGTTCATGTAAGAAAGAGAATAATTTAAAAAAAAGTGGAAATTTAGAAATTGGAAAATAATTTTGACACAAGTAGAGATATATTAGTATACATTTTTTTTAACTTTTTTTTTTCTTAAACATATTAAAACATTCAATTAAAAATTAATAATGTCGCAGTGCATTGTCAGCAGCTTATTGGTGTAAGATTATTAGGAAGACAAGAATCCATTGTATATGTAGGAAAATAAATAAAGAAATATTTGGCTGACATAAATTCTAGTAATGAAAACAAATGATAAAATGGGTATGTATGAGCAACTAAGTCTGATGTTTTGTCCTTGGGAGAGAATATTATTCAGAGAACAATTTGCTGAGAGTCCCACAACTCCACGGCCACAGATTCCTGCACATTCTCTGGTGTGCAAACCTGTCGCTTTCACAGATATCTATTTGAGAATTTAATCTTAGGAAGAAAAAGAAACAAAACAGTTCTCTTGCTGTCCTGAAGATTTTTTAAAATAAATGTGTGTGACATATGTTGTTGATCCTCTCAGTAGAAATGCACTGTCTCATGCACTTATCCCACCAGCCTCAGTTAAGGAATTATGGTGTGCAGGCTGAACTGGAGCTATACCACCTGCCTCAGATCCTCAAATGCTCTGAAATTCCTCATGTACGTTGATGACAATCTCTTCACCTACCAGCATTAGAGAAGAGAGAAGAGAAGAGAAGAGAAGAGAAGAGAAGAGAAGAGAAGAGAAGAGAAGAGAAGAGAAGAGAAGAGAAGAGAAGAGAAGAGAAGAGAGAAAGGAAAGAATATTTCAGTTGAAAGGGACCTACAACAACCACCTAGTGCCTGACCTCTTCAGGGATGATCAAAAGTTAAAGCATGTTGTTAAGGGCATTGTCTAAATGTCTCTTAAACGCTTGAAGGGCTTGGGGAGTCAACCATCTCTCCAGGAAGCCTTTTCCACTGTTTGACCATCCTCTTGGTAAACAAATTCTTCCTAATGTCTAGATTAAACCTCTCCTGGCGCAGCTTTGAATCACTGCCACACATGCTGTCACTGGAACCCAGGGAGAAGAGATCAACATCTCCCTCTCCACTTCCTCTCCTCAGGAAGCTGTAGAGAGGTTGCTCCTCAGCCTCCTTTTCTCCAAACTAGACAAACCCAAAGTCCTTAGCTGCTCCTCATAGGACATTCCTTCCAGTCCTTTCACCAGGTCTGTTGCCCTCCTCTGGAAGCATTCAAGGACCTTCACATCCTTAAATTTTGGACCCAGAACTTTAGGCCCAGGTAGAATGTGTATCATAATTCAAAAAAGAAAATGTGATCAAAAAACTCCTTCATGGCTCAATGGGAAAATTAAAGTGACTGTCATAGGGAAGAGTTTGGCACTTGAAAAAGAGAAAGCTTGATGAAATGAGGTGAGCAGGAAAGCCACGAAATGTGGTAGGTCAAACATATACAGGACATTTAGAAGGTTAAAAGGAGGAATGTGAAGGGTGCCACATGATCAAACTGATAGTTAAAAATTCTTTAAATACATCAAATAGGACACTGGGAAGGAAACTGGTGGACACCTTTCTGACAAGGGTATCACAAGGCCATAGAACTGTCAATTTACCAGTGCAGTTTCAATGTCAGGAGAGCTCTGTAGGAAATCCTGGGAACTGCAGACCCGTCTTTCACCCCTATTATAGTCTATAAGAAAAAATAAGAATACTGGTAAGATATATAAAATCAGAGTCTGTCAGAGAGGAGTTAATGTGACTCCTGTAAAGGAAAATCTTACCTCACTGACCTCCTAGAGTACTGTATGAGTGTTACTAAGCCTGTGGAAAAAGGAAATACTTTGAATATCAGATAACAGAATGGGCAAACAGCTACTGATAAGGTTCCCCACCAAAGATTACTAAAGAAACTAAGTTGCCTTTGTGACAGAAGAAAAGTCCTTTTATTAATTGTTAGCCAGTCAAAGAATAACAAGCAAAAGGTAGGACTTAGTGATCATTTTTCATGGTGGAGGTGTCTCTGGTGGGTTCCCAAGGAATTCATGCTGGGAGGTTTACTCTGTGAAGGCCAAGGTGAAGTGTATTCACTATATCCTGCAACCTTAGAAATAAGGAGAGCTCACTGAAACTGGTGAGAGGTCACTTTAAAAGACCTTCCGAGGATAAATTAAAGAAAATACTACAGCAGATGGTGAACTTCTGGAACCTGCTCCCAGAGGACATTGTGGAGGCAGAAAATACAAGCAGGTTGAAACAGAGATTCAACAAATTCATCAATGCTAGTCCACAAACAAAATCTAAAAGGGCTGGATAGGATGTACTCGCTAACATCCCTGATACATCAGCTATGGATGCTGGGGAAGCAGCCTGCAGAAAGTGGCCAGGCTTGTGTGCTTTCCCTGAGCAACACTTCCAACTGCCACAGCTGGAGGCAGAGTCCTGGGCAAGATGGACCATTGGTCTGACATAGTGGGACATTTCTTATGCTCTTAGAGCTCTGTATGGCATTTGTGCTTTTTAATATTGAATTCTTATCCTTCTTTATCTATGTGTCATTAAACTTTCTTTACCCCTCTCAGCAAATAAATGTTTCACTCGTATTCTGCCTCCATTTATTAGAGTGCAGATTTTTTGTTGAGTTTTTGAATGTACACATCTTCTAACTATATTGGGCTAGGTACTATGCATACAGTGTGAATTAATCGCCCTAGAAATTTGAACGGTGAACATTTGGGATCCTCAGACAAAAAGCTGTTTCATCATACCCAGGGTGAGTCAAAAGCATTTGTGATAACTTGAAATCATTGTGAATTGTCGTGTTTGAACCTCTTTTGTTAACGTGTCTAAATGAATATGCTCACAAAAATTTTGACATTTAATTCTTATGTACAAATGGTATTTTACATTAAGAAATGTGTGTTACATAAAAAGGTTACCTTAAAAATTGTTCTTAGCATGACAGGCATGCACAAAATGGCACTTTCTCTCATAATGGCCAAGTTTTGAAAAAGAGACTGTGAGTGATGAGTACAGACAGATACAGAATTATTGGTGACTAATGTGTGGCTCTTTTTATAGGAACTTTTGCTTTAACTTCCTTAATATCTGCCAACGCAGTTGAGCGTCTTGTTCCTTCAGTCAGGACTAATTTCACGACAAACAATAATTCAGGACCCTTGGGCCTATCGGAGTTTGAAATGCAGCGGATTGGAGTTGCAGCAGCAGTTTCATTTCTAGGAGGAATCATTCAGGTCGGTGGCGAACCCGTATTCTCTGTGTTACTGATGCATAGCATTTGTGACAGCTGTGACTTTTGTAATCCTTTTTTTTTTTTTTTTTTCACTTATCTGACAAAACCTGACCATAGGTCTGGTCTGATGCCCATGAATGCTGCAATTAATGTGTTTTAAGAATTTGCTGCTCCTTTGTCGAGATGTAGTTGTCTGTATACATGCTCCTAGGGTGTTGCAATATGAAGTAAAACCACATTCAGTCAGCTCTAATATAATATTCAGCTGCTGTTGGTGCTCCCTTTCCTTCTGCAGAAACAAAACATGAATCAGCTCTTGGTAAGCATTGACATATTCCTGAGGTTTGCTATTGCTCTTGGCTTGAAGAGAAATACTATACAATATTCAGTAATTAAAAACAGTAGGGAAAACATCTTTAAATTCTCTTCAGAGTTCACACACCCATCGTTAAAACGAAATAAATTAGTAAAACAGATGTCTTCAAATGATTCTCCAAGCTTACTCAAATGATCAGAGGTCTTTTAAATTTTTTGTCTTTTGCTATTCTGACCACAAGACCTGAATTCCTTTATCCATTGCCAATTTCTTAGGTCTTCAAAGAAGGCTTCCCTCCTTTCTTGAAAATAGTAAAATGGTAGAAATGTTCCAATGCTGGACTGCAACACCTCCTGGGTACCTGGCCTCCCAAAAGAAACTTGGACCCCTGCCCTTAGTGCTTTGGATCCTTCTGCCATGCAGGGGATGAGCAAAGGAGCCTAGAATGGGTTCTCCAGTGCCCCGCACGCTTGGCAGGAACTGGGGCATAGGCTTATGTTAGCCAGTAGGAAATATCAAGAAGCATGGTCACCTCTGTTGCATTTTTTTCATTCTTTTATTGGTTACAGAATTATGACTTGGGGCAGCAGCATGAGGGAAACCCTACAGACAGCACACGGAGTAGGCCTGATGCTGACTGTGCCTGGCTGCCGCACGTGCTGTCCCATTGCACCAGTGTGTGCCACACAACACTGCACTATGTGCGGGGTGCCTGAACCAGCAGAATCCTTTGAGTGTGCACAGAGCTCTTCACGTGGAAGTGCTGTGCTTACAGACAGACAATTTCATATATCATCCCTGGGAAGGCTTGTGTGTTAAAAGCCAAAACGTTTCAAGTGGGAGGTTGGGGCCTGCATTTGACCTAACTTCAAAAGCCAATGCAGAAATTTTTTGCTTCGCTGCTGCAGAATCCCATTAAATGTGTAAATCTTCCAGACCTCTTCTCTTTCTTTCTGAAAAGTTCTACCTTTCCACGTGCCTTCAGCAGCTGACTTATCTCAGCCTATGTCCTGTTTAATCCTGATTGGGATGAGAAGAACTAGAAAATCCTCTGTCTACGCTTTCAAAGCAGGTCTGATTGATAGGGAACCATGCCACGTGCATGGGCTCGTCTCCCAGGTCAGTAATGTCACTTGCATTAGTCACACTAATACAGCTGGTGGTTGTACTGTTGCCACTAGTGTTTCATGTGAGTTTTGTGGCTAAAGACCAGAAGAAAATACTCATTTCCCATACCCTAGCGGAATGCCTTGAAGCTACTGATTCATGATATTCAAGTGAAAGTCTGGATCAAGGCTGTGATTAAGTTTTGCCATCATCCAAGGTGCTGTTAAGCATGGGAATCTACATTTCTCATCATGATCCCAGTCTACTGGATAACAGTTGCTGCAATTCCCAGATAAGGTGACAGGGTACATCTTGCTGGTTATGGAGAACTAAGTCAGTAACCTGCTTCTACTTATCAGACTAAACTAAAAATGAATAGTCTGGACTAGATGAGGTACTCTGGGACAAGAAGGAAGTATGTGATGTATTTTGGAGCAACAATTTTCGGTTTAAGACATTCTGAAATACAAAGTAGAATTGTCAACGTAGTTGGGATGGTACTTCTCTGGGAAGGGAGCAGACCTGCATTATGGTGTCTGCCCATAAAACTGTTTCTTTAGTCTGAAAAAAAAAATCAAAATACAGTACTCTAATCTAGTTACACAGAAATGACTGATGCTATGACTATTCCATACCTTGGGCAGCTTCCACAGGAGGGATGAAATGTCCCTCTCCAAACAGCTGGAAAAACAGCTTGGAAAGTAGGTAAAGACCTGAACTTCCTTGGCCAGAAAAACAGTTTGATACTATTTTTTCCAGTAGTCTGGCTAAGTACACTAATTAGCAAATAATGTTAAAGAAAAAAAAGGAAAAAGCATATAAAATAGTGAGTCATAGAGGGAAGGCAAAGGGAAGAGGTGTGGTTTTGAGCCGAACTGCTGTTGGCTACTTTGTGTTTTGTGAAGACGGTAAGTGCGCATTTGTGTGCAAGGCAAACTCTGAGCAGCTTCTGTAAGTCTCAGTGCTGTCAAGAGAAGAAATAAAGTGGAACTGGTTTCTGACCGTCAGGAGCTTAAAAGATTTTTAAATTTGGGGCTTAGCTGCCTAAACTCTTTCAAGTAATTAATTTCAGATTCCTGAGCATTCATAAAAGAAAGAAGATACTTAGTTGTCCTAAGAGGCATCCTGATGAAGATAACATAGTATTAAAACAGAAAATAACTAAACATAAAATAAAAACTGTAATTACCAAAAGCATTTAATAAAATGCATTCACAGAGGCTATTCAATTTTTAAAAGGAGAATGTAAAGTATAATGCAGATTTTTTTTTTTATGTTTATGTAACTACTGCTCTATAAAGACAAACAGGGCATGGAAAGCTAATCAAGTTAATGGAATTATTTCCTGTTAATAAATACCTCAGAGGTATTCATGGGGAGAAGAAATGACAGAACATAACAGATGCTTATGGAATGATTTTGTCATTAGAATTGAATGATGCCTTTACAGCATGAAAAGATCCTCAAAAAAGTACTTTTGGGTAAGATTTTTTTTTTTTCCTATTAGTACATTCTATATGCAAGAATGCTTGCATAAATATATGTGTCTATAAAAATCCCCAACATACTAAACTGAAATTCAACATTAAACTTGCTGAATAAGTAGAGGAAAGCTGCTCACAGTTCAAAGAGAGAAAAAATAATTTTTATCCTAGAAAAAGGTTGTATTCTCTTAAGAACCATAGTACTACAAACTTCAGTTGTGCTACTCCTCTATAAATAAGAAATGGCTGGTTATTACATTCCAGTCTTCTACATTGTTGCTGCTAAGCTTTTCAGCTACTGTATTTTAAAAACTTGCATATAATTACTTGCTAATTTACAGCATCAGAAAGAAAAAAATGTTTCTGGTTTTCTGGGGAACAAATTTACAGGGTCTATTATCGGTTTGCTTAATAATAAAGGAGTACATTTGAATATGCAGTGTGTTTGTGTAAGGCTAATATTCTTGTCCAAAGCTTTGTTTCCCTGTGGGGAAATATATCCTATGTTATACGTAGTTATTCATGAAGTACAAACATGAGTCTTCATTATATAGTGATAATCAGGAAAAGAGTTCATTTGTTTTCACAGCAGAAATAGTTTCTTGCAGGCTCATATTCTATATCTTGAAAATGACAACTGGTCCGGATGGGAGTCCTGGTGCCCACAAATATGGTACAGCATGCTATGTGTTAGTCCAGAAAAACCACAGAAAGAAGTCTTTTTCAGGTCTTGGAGTGAGAAAAGCTCACTCCACACACCATCAGAAGCTACCAAATAATCTCAAGCCACCTGCAATGAACCTAAGAGCTGTAGTACAAAAGACCAAAGCCTCCTAATTATAATTGCTATTGAAAAGGGCCAAAAAGAGTTTTAAATTGGTGACTCAGTCAAGCTGGACGGTGCATGGCTGACTGTTGGTCTCCAGACGGTCCATAGGGTTCACTTTTGCAACCTCTGATTTTGAGATAACCAATACAGGGTACAAAATGAGAGGCTCACAGATTGTATTGTTTCCTTCCAAGAAATATTCCCCATTGCTGACCTTATCTTCTTAGCCCATGCAGCAAATGATCAGAAAGAATACCACCATGTTTGTCTTTTTTTGTTTGTTTTTTTTTTTTTTTTTTTTTTTTTTTGGGTTTTTTTTTTTTT
>VXBH01008313.1:139414-190382 GCA_013400035.1 Rynchops niger | reverse complement strand
TTTTTTTTAACTAATGAATCTGCAGAACTAATGGTAAGGGGAGATAATTTTGATGTAACTTAATATCTTAATATGAACCAGAAAAGGATGAAGTGTTATGCTAACCACAGTAGTATCTCTAGGTATGTAACAATCCTGTTCAAAGAATTAAGAGCTGTCAAATCTCATTCTTCAGAGGAAAAGAGTGATTGCAGGCTGACATAAGGTGAGAAAGCACAGTAGTACACAATAATACTTTGGGTATTTGTCCTATTTCCTAGGAAGTATCTACTATAGTTGTAGATTCAGCTGTACTCCAGATTCCTGGATTACAGAGAAATATTATTCTTTCATTATATGCCGGTACTTGGAAATAATCTTCAAGGTTAAATATAGCAGAGCCAAAGCCTACTTTTTTTTCTAGCAGAGAAATCCAGTTTGTAAATGGGATTGTGTTTATGAAATTGGATGTCGAATTTTTCTTCCTGATTTAAATGTTCTGACTGTGGACAGATATTCTACTGTTAGATATATTCTACTGTTAGTTCAAGTATTTCTCAAATGCACAGGAAGTAGATTTCAAAGGTCTTTAAAATAGTTTACTTCTACTAAAAGTTTATAAAGTTTGTTCATACAGAACATGTAACTGTACAAACATCCCTGTTTCTCTGTAAAGAAGAGAGTTATTTTTATATCCTCCATCATCTGAAGCAACTTCTGTCCTCCTTTACCTGAATACCTGCAAAATCAAGAACCTCAGTGTATGGTTGCCCAGAGAAGCTGTGGATGCCCCATCCCTGGAAGTGTCCAAGGCCAGGCTGGATGGGGCTTTGAGCAGCCTGGTCTAGTGGGAGGTGTCGCTGCTCATGGCAGGGGGGTTGGAACTAGATAGTCTTTAAGGTCCCTTCCAACACAAACCACTCTATGATTCTATGAAGCTGATGTAACTAGAGGTAGAGGGCTGGGGATACATATTTGATATTATGATATTGTACCATGAGAGCACCAAGTGTCATGGTATATTGAACCCCATGCGCAGGGTCAGTGGGGTATCAGGAGGCTACGGGTCCACTGAGAAGCAAAGCAGTTGCGTGACTGTGTGGGAAGGGAAATCTGCTGGCACAGCAGCCTGGGGCAGGGCAGGACTCCGTGGGGTGACGGAGCTCTCACCACTAGACTCACCTTTCTGTAGTTTTAGCACCTAATAATTTGGTAGCTGTTGAAATTACTAACTTTGGGACTCCTGATATCATTAAGTTGGCAATCAGTAAGCTGGATCAAGATATGGCCCTTTGCCTACTCAGGCTGAAAATCAGTGAGGCAGGAATGAGTCTTAGCACCACCATCACCTTTTGAGTTGCTTTACTTCATGTTGCTGTGTTGAGTTGATGCTTTTAGAGGGTTTATTGTGCTCATGTATTTGAGTGGGAGAGAATAATAAGCATTGCATGAAGACAGTTTCTCTGAGCCTACTTTTGTTACTAAACTAATGTTAGAGTCTGGTAAACCGGTGATGCAAATAAGACAATGCAGGTAAACCCACAGAGCTTCTTCGGTGGGTTCCATTTTCAGATAGATGCATCCCTCATAGGACTTCTACTTTTTATCTTTTTCTGATTAATCTTACAGTTTATTAAAAGGACCCTGGCTCACTGTCCTATCACCAGGAAGCTGCATTTTATTATAATTGCTGATACACACATCTTTGCCTTTTAGGTAGCGATGTTTATGCTGCAATTGGGCAGTGCCACTTTCTTGTTAACAGAACCGGTGATAAGCGCGATGACAACAGGAGCGGCTACACACGTTGTGACTTCACAAGTGAAGTATCTGCTGGGAATGAAAATGCCATATATATCAGGACCACTGGGATTTTTTCATGTAAGTTCAGTTACAGAGATGGTTTATTCCATTAGCTAACATTTTCTTAAATAACTACATTATTTGCCTATATATAAGTGCAAGAAATTTGTTATGCATGTGTGTGAATGAACAGAAGATAAAATACCAAAGCATTCACCTTGCTCAGTCTGTAAGAACAAGGTTAGGAAAACCTGATGAATAATTAGCAGGAATGGGTCATATTTTGAAAGGATACAATAATCAATTTAAAATATGCGTATTACACCATCAGTAATTCCATTCATTAACCTGAGCAATTATACACTTGTACAGGGAGGGTTAACTCTCTCTGGAGCAGCATGTGGGGAGGATATATCATCATATATTGAACATGTCATTCTAAACATATTTTCTTCATATTTTGCTGAATAAAACCTAACCATCATTGTGGTAAAAGAAACATGACCCATGTATCTCCTATGCAAAAATCACTAGATATGTTACTTATTGCTTTATGACATTATGTTACTTTGCCATAAACACAGCAAGTATATAGCTTTAAGGTAATTTTTATAAAATGCATACAGCTTTTCATACAGTATCATGGTTACTCCCTTTGGAAAGTAGATATTGTTGGCTGAAACCTTAAAGTTGTATAATCTTATTGCGTAAAAAATATGAGAACATATTCTTGCAGGTAGCTTATTCCAGCAAACCCTGCATTTAGGTACTGCAAGCATAAACTCTTGGCAGAAGCATTAGTATTACAACAGTATCTGCCAAAATGATATTTTGCTCATAATAAAATTTTATTTACTTGCTGAGATGTTGTTTACATTGCACTGATAGCAACTAATGATGAAGTGAGGTTTCATCTAATTAACCACGAAATTCAGACACCTTATTTAAAAGCACTGACTGTATTTTCTTGCCCTGTTTTACTCTGTATTTTTTCATATTATTTTGGGAAATTTGTTAATGTGAACTTTGTGATAAGCTGATGTTGTTTTTTAGAGTTTTATTTCATAGTTTTTTATAAATTTGATAATGTTTTGTATGGATAATCCATTGGTAAATTTTTTACAGGACCAATTTATTAATGAAAATTAGGGGTATGTAATAAACACAAGGAATTTATCTTTTAAGTACATAACAAAAAGTGTCATAGCCATTTTTATGAGTAGTCAGTTGGCCTGTGAGACTACTACAAATGATTCACCATATATTAAAATATTTTTTGATTCTTTAAAAAGCTTTTCATAAATGCTACTTAGTATAAAACGTGACTAGCCCCTTTTTCATGGTGTTTCCATGGAGACTATACTTACATATAGGAATATTGTCATCTTGTAGAGATGACTGGTGTTAAGTACCACAGCCAAGACATAATCAAAACATACATTATGAGCAATAATAAGGAACAGCAGTGATACGAAGAAATATTTCCACGTTGGTGTGCTGATGATATCATAAGTGAGGTCATTTAAATGCTTTGAAAGAAATCTATTCCCTTATCCCTTGTATTTTTTAATATATCTGAAACAAGTTCTTTGCCTCTCACTTTACTTTTGTAATCAAAGCCCTTTGAACATTTTCCAAAGAAAAATTTTCTTAATTTTCTTAAGGTTCTGAATTGCTCTTTAGAATTGTGTGAAAACAAATGAACAAACAAAAAAAACCTCTGTACAATTTGAAAGAATAATTAAAAAAGTCTCCGTATTTAGAAGGGACAATTTTACTATACAAATATTTTAAAAGGTTTCTGATATCTGTTCAGATTATGGATTACTTCAAGAAGGTCCAGTATCTTCGTCAGAATCACCAGATTTAAATTTTAGCAAACTTTTTTTTTTTTTCTATGGTGGTAGATTTATGTGAAAATTATACTAATTAGATGTATGTTAGTGTGCATATGTAAGTAGAGATTGAAAAGTAAATTTGGCATGTGTCTCTGGACATGTTCTTTCCTCCAAATTCTTGAAACCCAAAGACTGGTATTTTTGCTTAGTTTTTTTTTCTTTCTCCACTCCAAAACACCTCCCACTCACAAAGCTGATTGCTTTGCCTCAGGCAGCCTTTGGGTTGGCAAAGCAAGAATAAGAATGTTTAATAAAGTGTGATAGGAGAGTTGAAAGTAAAGCAAGCCAGTGAAATGGATTCTTTATAGCAAGTGAGATCACGATTAAATATGTAAAAGTGAACTCTGTATATGGAGAACAGATCTACTACACTGGCTTTGAGCCTATGGGACTCATAGTTCATGTAATTTATTAAATTTCATTTTCCCTGTACCGGGTTTGTAGCACTGCAATTGGCCTGAACATTGCAGCATCGATTGGTATGTTACAAATGGGAAAGGCAAGGTGAAGGTGAAAAAGAAAATTGGTGAAGGAAAACTATGTGAGATATAATTTTTACAAAGGACAAGAAAAGTATCATCAAGTTTTACATAATATCTGAAAACAGAAAAACATACCTCTATTTGCCCTTTATCCGTGTGTAGATATATTTATCCTTCCACAAGTTTCTGAGAAAATGCAGCACTGCAAAAGGTACCTCTGCAACATAACAAACCTACTTTGAAAAATGGAGTCTTTTGTGGTTGTGTTGCAAGTTTCTTGCAAAATCCTTGTGGTTGTGCTGCGATTAGCTGAAAAAACCTTCTTGTTCCCACTATTGGTCCTTTTTTTCCCCTTTCTCTTCCAGTTTGTTCCCTATACAGTTCTCAATAGCTGCCTGTACCTTTTTCCAACAGCCTGTTGTATTTGTCTAGCAAACATCAGAATGAAACATTTTTGAAAATGCAATGAGGTCAACCACTGTTAAGCTGTATTAAGTGTTTCAACTAACATGTTCCTTTGACTCTATTGCTTGCTTCAACCTCTAAACTAATTTTAAAAATAATCTTTTGGGTTTTCATTAAGAAAAAAAAACGCAGAAGATTTCCTTATTACATCGGAAGACACATTCTTTCTAGAATATAAACCTTTACAATGTTCCTTATTACCCTATGAAAATACGTGAATCTACAGTGGAACTCAAAGCCATTAATTTCCCATGAAGATAGGGACATTCAGTGTCTGTACATGTATGTGTGCAAAGATGGAATATTGCTTTTTTCACTTAAGTGAAAATTTATATTGATTGCCAAAATGTTCACTGGTTCCTCAAAATATTGCCAGATCATTTTGATTAAAAATCTTTACACAAAACTAGCAATAAAAATAAAAAAGCAAGAGGCAAACAGTTCAATTAATATATTATTGCTGTATTTTAAAATTTTGTTAATTATATAATGACACAAAAAATGGCTTTGTACACTGCAATATCAAACTAAATTCTGCTACAGAACTTCTAGATTATTCCAAAATACATAAAATACTGAATTTATAACTATGCTTGTGATGAAAACATTTATAAATATTTCTTTTGAATCAGATGTCAGTGCTACTATAGGCTTGAGTTTTAGGTCCTTATATTTAGGATTTACACTTTCACCTCGGCTAAGTACAGTAACTGACTGGACAGTATAATGTGTGAACTGTATAGTATAGAGAGATAGCTATAGTACATGTTAACCACATTCATGTTAAGAGCCACATGCTCTTTTTGTCTGAAAAGCCCGTGTGTGGTTTGTGAAATGGTCTCCCAGCTTTGCCAGTCACACCATGAAACGGGTAGGTTTAGGTTTTCGGAGAATGATTACCCAGGAACAGACTAGTCAGTGAAAGCTCTTTAGTCTGACATAGTGATTGGTTTAATATTTATGTATTACTGCCAGAATTGTTTCAGTGTACTACAGACACTTTGGGGGTAGGGCTGTTGGTGCTGCTGAACTCGTATGAGCTATGAAGCATTGGTAGTCCCCTTCTTTTTCATTTATTGGCTGATGTAGCCTACACGCTGAAGGGTACAATTTGAAGAGAAACATCAAAGAATACACTGAGCAGTTACTATAAATTGTTTGTTGCAAAGTCTGAAACAGCTACGACAAAGGTCTACAAGATTTGGCTATATATTTTCAAAATCAAATGGAACTTCTTTTTTAGCCAATTTGTAAAGGAAGACAGAAATTCTAAAAGCTTACACATATTTCTTTGTAATCCTTCATTAAAATTATATTTATTCCCACAACCTGATGTCTCACCTTGTCTGAGAAAATGAAATTCAACACCATAAACACAGATAGCTAGTGCTGACGCTTCTACAGATACCATTCATTTCAAAATAAGCCCACATCTCTTTGACTTTGACTGTTAGGAATTAATTCATTTCTTCCCTTTTCCTACCACTTCACCTCAGATCCAGCTCAGCCTTTGGTGAGTTTGTGGGCACAGTTTGCAGTACGGTTTTCTCGATTGCCTCCTTTTGTCCTAATTAATCACAGCTTCCGCTTGGGCACTGTGCCAAGTCCTGTGCTCTCTTGAAAATGCATTCTTGGAAAATTATGGGTACAGAGACTTGTCCCAAGACACAACCCGCATTGTCCGATTACAGTGGGGCAATATGTGGTTAAAAACTGTGGTTTCATTACCATTCTTCAGATTTATGACATATATAGATGATATTATTTAAGAAGTTGATTTAAAAATGTTTTCCTGGGTTCTGAGAAACATTTGTGCTGGGTTATACTGTACAACCTTAACCAAAAGTCCAAGGGATAAATTTCAAAGGACTGGACTAAATTTTCCTCTTCATGAGGAATTTATGAGGAATTTTGTCTTTTTTTTTTTTTCTGCAAACATTTTTAGAGCTTCCCCCCAGCGTCCCCCCTCCTCCCCCCCCCTAGATTATGAAAATATTCTTAGAAAGAGTGAGAGAGGAAAAATCTGGAAGTTATCAATAATTTATTAATTCTTCAAAATGAGCATCATCTCTTCAAGGAGTGACAGAATCAGAATAGTGGAAAAAATTATATCAACATATTGACCACCTTTCTGCTAGAACAGGGTTCTTTCTAAAATAATTTTTCTAGTACTTTTTCCTATCCAATATAAATATATGTACTTAAGCTCCAAACTGTCAAACCTTATTAGCATTATACGTGTATTTGAGAATAGGTTCTCTGGCGCAGAAAATTATTAATTTTTATTTTGATAAAACTACAAGTGGCACTTTTAATTTATTTTAGTGGTCGTCTTAGTTGCTGTCAGAGAAAACACCTTTTTTTTTTTAATATTATTTTATTACCTTTAGCGTTGTGGTTTAGAAAGAAGTTACTTGTGATGCAGTCTAAATCTACATCCTAGATTTTAACTTCTGTTCTATGTATGGTTTATATTTCAGGCTACACAATAAGTGCAGAATTCAAGTGACTTGTTTTTTCCCCTACAGCTTTAGTAAGCATGTGTATTATATCCATTTTCGTGCCTCTTTGTTTCTCCAGGCAATAGACCGTTGCTTTTATTCCTGAGGCCTGAAAACAACCAGTGATAGGGATCGATTATTTCTTTGTTTATTGGGACAGATGTTCCCTCTGACTTTCTTCGGCCCTTCTAACCATGCCAGTAGACTTATGAATTTTTCACTACTTTCTGTTGATCTGTTCTGATACTGATTTTTGCCTCATTTTCCGGACCCTCAAATTCAGAGTAGAATTGAAATTACAGTTCACTGACAACTGTGTCATCTGTGCTGGTGTAAAGATAACTGCATTATTCTGAATCTGTTACTTGCAGCATTGTATCACAGACCCCCGTTACCTATCACCGTTGGTCATTCTATTCCTATTCCATATTTCTATTCCACACTTTCCTTATATTCAGCACTATATGTCCTTCCATGATGCTTTCTTCATCGTAGATCCAACTACATTGTTCTAACCATGTTTTACAGCATGTTGCATGACATCTTAACCTTTGAAAAGCTGAGGGCCTCCCATTTGCAGCTCCATAGCTCTGCTTCAGCCTCATCTTTCTCTCTTAGCGCTGCAGTCTGCCTCTCACTTGCAGTGAAGTAGCCGCTCCCCAACATCCCAGAGCCTGCTGTGGCAGGACTTTGAGCCTTGTGGTCCCATGTGCCCCATGCACCTGCAATTCCTGCACCTTGCCAAGGAGAGTTTCTCCTGGAAAGCACTTGCCACTGATGTGTGAATCACCCCTTCTTCCCCTATCCTCTTTGTACTTCTTGCTTTGCAGCTTTTAACTTATAAGTTTATAGAATCATAGAATTGGCTAGGTTGTAAGGGACCTTTCAGATCATTGAGTCCAACCATCAACCTAAGACTGACGAAAACTGTCACTAAACCATATCTCTAAGCACTATGTCTACCCGTCTTTTAAATACCTCGAGGGATGGTGCCCCAGCAGCTCCCCTGGGCCACCTGTTCCAATGCTTAATAACCCTTTCAGTGTAAAAATTTTTCCTAATATTCAATCAAAACCTCCCCTGGCACAACTTGAGGCCATTTCCTCTTGTTCTATTGCTTGTTACTTGGGAGAAGAGACCAGCACTCACCTCTCTACAACCTCCTTTCAGGTAGTTGTAGAGAACGAGGGAATGCTAGGGAAAGAAACAGGGCTTAGTAGATAATATTAGTTATTTAACTAGCCAACAGCGTATGTACATAAACCTTGACAGCTAATCAGTGTGTGCAGCATCTGGACCTGACCCAAGTGTACTCTATGGAGCACTGTTTGTGTAACGGGCAAGAACAACCAACAGGGACATTGAGTGCGCCCTGCTGAAGCTATAGTTACTCTGGAAAAACATTTGAGTGGATCCCCTTGTGCACTGGAGAGGATGTCCTGAAGAAGATGTTCTTCTGGGAAGATTCCTGTTGTTTCTCTTTCCATCCTGCCACTACTGCATTTTTCTTTCCCTTTTCATTCTTCCTCTCTCTCCTTCTCTTTCCCTCTCCTTTCGGTCTTTTAAAATTTTCCCTCAGAAGTAACTTTTACTATTAGCGTTGATGCATGTTATGAGCTATGGACACTGAAAATTAATCTTTGTGCGTGTAGGCTTCTCTCAACTTTTTTTGTGCAACACTCATTTATCTTACTGAATTTAATGAGACTGAATAAGAAAAAGCTACACATCCCATTTACTGGAATTTTCTTGCTTGTTTCTACCAATAGAAAGTTGTAAATTCACATATACTAATATTCACTGCATTTTTGAGTTTTCAAAAGTCCATAGTACTTTAGCAATAATAAATTGGTGATTTTCTTCCTAGCTAAATCTTAATTGTAGGCCAGTTTGTCAGATGACTCAGCTTCTGCAGTATTG
Organism: Rynchops niger; assembly: GCA_013400035.1. NCBI lineage: Eukaryota > Metazoa > Chordata > Aves > Charadriiformes > Laridae > Rynchops > Rynchops niger. The sequence goes on along the minus strand of VXBH01008313.1, from coordinate 181,334 downwards.
ATTCAGCTCTCAGATTATTTGAGATGTCTGAAAGTTGTGTAGAATATGCCATATCATGTGACACAAAATGATACATTTTTTGATCTGTGATTATTATTTGCCATTCATTGTAGATTTATGCCTACATATTTGAGAATATCAGATCCGTTCAGTTGGAGGCTTTACTTCTCTCCTTGCTGAGCATTGTGGTGCTGGTTCTTGTTAAAGAACTGAATGAGAAATTTAAGAGAAACATTAAAGTTGTTCTTCCCATCGACTTAGTTTTGGTAAGTACAAAATCAAACATCAGACTTTTTGCTTTACAAAGCTTTGCTAAACTAATCTGCTGAAGTTTACTGTGTTGTCTGTAGTTACCCCCAGCCACACCTGCCACTTATTAAATGGATAGCTAATTTTCATGGCTGTGTGTTAAATATAAGAACAGGAAATAGTTTGGCTAAATAATTAAGAAAGAAGTTACATATGTTCCCAATTTGTGTAATATTTTTCATGTGTTTACTGCTTTTTACATAATCACAAGGACATGAAACCTAGAATGCTAAAGTGTAAGAAGTTTGAAATAGAAAATGAAAAGTAACAGGCACGGTGTAACTCCAGGCAAGTCTTGTTCTGGGTAGTTGTGGCTTAGATGTTGCTTGTTATCTGCAATGAAGTTAAATACCTAGGCTATTGCTTTCTGTAATTTTACTTGCCGTTTTCCTTTCACATGGCTTACGCAAAATTGAAATTAGTTATTGCATTGTAAATTCCTACTTTAAAGATTAAGCTATAGTAAAATAATCATCACCAGGCAGAAGATTTCTATTTTTCTCTAGACTACTAAAAGAAAATTTAAAAAAATTAAGGGCAGGTGCTTGCCAGAGTGGATGATCACAATTACTCTTCTTTTGCTGGAAAAAGTTGTTTACAAAAGAATAATTTTTCTTGGGCAAAATGCTGGAAAAGAAGGTAGTGTGAAGATCTGTTTCTGTGTTGCCTTTTAAACAATACTGGATAAAATGTACCAGCAAACTGAGGATCACAGACTGGAACCTGTGCCTGTCTATTGGGATTTGTGTTTTCATCTCATAAAAAGTATAGGAAGTGAGTATGAAACTCCTCAGGGACGAAATTTCCACTCCCTCAGCAATACTTATACCTGGAGGAAAGCAAGTACAAGAGGCAGCCACACCTTCTGCTGTATTATGTGCTGAAGTCAACATTGCCAGTCTGGATTAGATGTGCCCAGAGAACATCAGCTGAATCAGACCACTCAGGAGCACCTAAATTATGAAGTGTTTTAAGCAGCTCATGTGAATGGCAGTGGTCTGGAGCATGTGTTGCATAAAAGCAGTTTGGACACTGACTGGCAAGATTCCTGAGGCTTTACAGAGACTTGTACTGATCCCTTTCATTAGTATAGTCCTTCTTCAGCCATCTTTTCTAAATTCATTATTGTGTCCAGGTCTTAGTTTCTTTTGACTCCCTTCCACATTTGCAAAAATTTCATAATAATTTTTCCCTGTCTTACTGGATTGATCTAAGGATAAATGCATGAACACTGTCATGTTCTTGGGTATGGCAATAATGGGGACCATGTGAGAAGCTAAAAGCAATATAAACATAACATCTTTTTTTTGTGTTGGATCAATAGATAATTGCTACATCCGTTGCCTGCTACTATGCTGATATGGAATACGTCTATGGGCTAGAAGTTGTGGGACATATTCCTGAAGGGTAATGTGTTTTTCATTAGCTTTTACATATGTTTACTTCTGAAAACAGTCTCTGAAGAGGTCGAAGTAGTTTTCTGAAATAAGAAATGGCAAAAAATCTATTATGTTAATTTCCTCCTCAAATACTCTTTCACAATTCAACCCCATGTTAACAAGGTATATCTGTATAGATATCATCGTAAAAATGCAGACTTTCTTGTACATTTTCATAGCTTTTTCATTACTTTATGGAATAAAAAGTAGGTACTAAGTACCTAATGATGGCTGATGGATGTATGACAGGAAGATAGAGCACTCTCTGCAAGATTATTGCAACCTGCTTTTTGAGGGTTGCCTTGGGTTATTGTAGCAGAAAGGACTTGCAATGAGATAAGGCTTGTAGACTATTACACTTCATTCTTCTCCACTCACTTAGATAGTAATTTTAGGAAATGGGGTTCTGAGGAAACGTAAAGGATTTAGATATGCTTAATCTAGACAAGAGCATTCTGACTGCAGATAGTGTTGCATTTTTCTCCATGACCTTGAAGAGAAGGAAAAAAATATATTCAGTATAATTATCTGGAAAGAGAAATTAGGTTAGATGTCAGAAAGAATGTTCAAACTCCAAGGGCTGGTAAGGAATAGTACAGCTGTTGTGTTTCCCTTTCAGAAATAGCAGGGTTTCCTTAAATTTCACAAAGGACAAGTCCAAGACAGCATGAGTGCAGCGTGTGTGGCAGCTTGCACTGATAGAGATAAAATAAGGGAAGTCACCAAGAAAGAAAATTGTTTTTAAGTATTTAGGGCATGCTATTACATGTTAAGTATCTGAGATTAAACAGGGATAAGTTTGCCCTTCCAATATGTGTTATGAACAGCTAAACTGTATTGGTGCAGCTTTAATCAGGAGCTCATTTTCTGTCCAGCCTCATGGGAGAAAATTCTGCAGTGTTGAAAAACACAAGCAGAAGCCTGGATCTTTCCTGTGTATTTTTAGGCACTTACCTGAAATATCTAACCGACTGACTTGTCAGTGGAGAGCATTAGAAACCTTCAGAGTGCAGTTTGGCTCTCAGGTGGTGAGATGTGTGCTCTGGAAAGACTGAAGCCTTTTTGTGGAGTACAGAAACAATCTGGGGTGATTTGGTTCTTAACTGAGGTGTTTTATGGTAGTCCCCATTAGAAGGTCTCCATCAGATGGAATAATTGTCCGTACTGTCCAAAACCTCCAGGAATACAAAATTACACAGAATCATAGAATAGTTCGGGTTGGAAGGGACCTTAAAGACTATCTAGTTCCAACCCCCCTGCTATGGGCAGCGACACCTCCCACGAGACCAGGTTGCTCAAAGCCCCATCCAGCCTGGCCTTGAACACTTCCAGGGATGGGGCATCCACAGCTTCTCTGGACAACCTGTTCCAGTGCCTCACCACTCTCACAGGAAAGAATTTTGTCCTGGTATCCAATCTAAATCTCCCCTCTTTCAGTCTGAGGCCATTAGCCCTTGTCCTATCATTACACCCCCTGATAAAGAGTCCCTCCCCATCCTTCCTGTAGGCCCCCTTTAGATACTGGAAGGCCGCTATAACGTCTTCCCAGAGCCTTCTCTTCTCCAGGCTGAACAACCCTAGCTCTCTCAGCCTGTCCTCGTAGGAGAGGTGCTCCAGCCCTATGATCATCTTTGTGGCCCTCCTCTGGACCCGTTCCAACAGTTCCATGTCTTTCTTATGTTGGGGACTCCAGAGCTGGATGCAGTACTCCAGGTGGGGTCTCACCAGAGCAGAGTAGAGGGGCAGAATCACCTCCCTCAACTTGCTGGCCACGCTTCTTTTGATGCAGCCCAGGATGCGGTTGGCTTTCTGGGCTGCAGGTGCGCATTGCCTGCTCATGTTGAGCTTCTCGTCCACCAGCACCCCCAAGTCCTTCTCCTTAGGGCTGCATTTAAGACATTCTCCGCCCAACCTGTATTTGTGCCTGGGATTGCCATGACCCAGGTGCAGGACCTTGCACTTGGCCTGGTTGAACTTCATGAGGTTTGTACAGGCCCACTTCTCAAACCTGTCGAGGTCCCTCTGGATGGCATCCCTTCCCTCCAGCGTGTTGACAGTGCCACACAGCTTGGTGTCATCAGCAAACTTGCTGAGGGTACACTCTGTAACACTGTCCATGTCGCTGACAAAGATGTTAAACAGCACTGGTCCCAGTACTGACCCCTGAGGAACGCCACTTATCACCGGTTTCCATGTGGACATTGAGCCATTGACTGCAACTCTTTGAGTGCGGCCATCTAGTCAGTTCCTTATCCACCGACTGGTCCATCCATCAAATCCATGCTTTTCCAATTTAGAGACCAAATTGTTCAAAAGGTTTAAACTTCACAGGAAAGCCAACTATAAAAAAGAAAAAAATATACAGTAGAGTTTATTTTATTGTGCATTACAAAATTAGGGAATGGTTATTGATTTTGTCTGTTGGTGGGGGAGCTAATTCATAAGGATCCCTTCATAATTTCTCAAATTTAAGTTTACAAATGGAATACTCCATCTGAAACTGTTTCCTCTTCCTGTATAAATTCTCTCCTGCAGTTCCCCACAAATCTCATTAATCTAAAATATTGACAAATGTCACCTTACAAGTATTAAAAAAATTATGTGTGCATGCAAATATTGTTTCTCTTGTATTTTCATGAATTGCAGGTGCATCGAGGTTATGTTCCAGGTTTTGCAAAAAGGACTGTCTTTATTTTTTATAGGTTACCATCACCAAAATCGCCACCCATGAACGTCCTGCCTGAAGTAGTCACTGAAGCTTTTGGAGTAGCACTGGTTGGTTATGTAGCATCACTAGCTCTTGCCAAAGCCTCTGCTAAAAAGTTTAAATACACTGTGGATGATAATCAGGTAAAGCTCTTTCTGCTTATTGTCAGTAAGCCTTGAAATTTCTTCACCATTCTGGAAATGTATTAGAGATGAGTGGCCAGTAAGAAAGGGTGAATTCCATATGACATCTTGAGGCCCTCCAGTAATCACAGTAAATTGCAAATCTAGTCCAAATCAGCTCTGCAAAACACCCAAGCTGGTTGAGCTGCTCCTTTTGGGGAAATGCATTCTCCAGGATAATCTCATAATACTGCGTTTGGTGCAGCCAGCAGCCCATTTGGGCGTTAATGCTTTTTTCCAGTTATTTTAAGACAAGACAAATTCTCCTCTGCCAGCTGAGCTCTTAAAGACCAGATAAGATGTTAAATCAGCCACTGATTAAAGAAACAAAGCAGTTTTAAAAATAAACCAGGTACTTATAGCCCCAGGATATATCTGATATTATAAAATGAAGCTATGCAAAGTAGAAGTCTCATCTGAAATAAAGGTTTATTTGTATAAAAGAAGAAGAGTGGTTTCAGAGAGTGCTGCCAAACTTGCAGCCATGGGATCTTTCTGTGCAGAGTCCCACTTTACAGTGGGCAAGCTTAAATATGAGCAGGATGTTTTCTGTCTCAACTACCCCATTGCTGGTCATGGCGGGTGGGTAACTCCAAGCCAACTGGAAATATGTGGAGACAATTATTCAGGCACTGTGGGAAGAAACACTCCATTTTAGATAACTGGCAACAGTGTGATGAAAATGCTGCCTCAACCTTTCTTCTAAGTGGTCTGGGATAAATGACTTAAGGTTGAATGAAGAACAGTTGGTTTTGCAGCTGGAGGTCTATTTGAAAAGCCTCTCTAGACAGGTCAGTCTTGCTACATCAGTGCATGTCTTTTGCCGCTCTGTGTCATTGGAAAATATGGTGGGAATGTTTGTGACTATTCAGGTCTCTCAAAATTTTTTCAGAATGAATATATTGTGCCGTGAATTTCTGTTGATGCTTGAGAGCCCCATCTTGCAGGGAGCAGAAGAAAAATGCTTTGAGCTTAGTATAACTCAGGCTTCAGGGCAATATACTGTTCTGTTTCAAGAGCACTAAATGGAGCGCAGCAACCTGCACGTCTTTCTGCACCTCTGGAAAACTTGTTGCTTCCACAGCTTAATTACTGACTTGTTGGAAACTATGTGTATATGTGTGTCGGATCATGGAGAAAAAGAGCAAAACCTCCGTGAGAACAGAAGCTACAATGGCAGCAGGGTGGTGTAGTTTTATTGAATTCAGGGTCCAGGCATAGGGCTCTGCATGGTGGCATGTGGGTGTGCAAGGCTGTCTGGGGAGCTTTAAGATGGTTCTGTCCTGTGCTGTGAAGACAAACTTATGATCAGGTGTTATCCTGGCTGGATGCAATACCATTCATATCCTAAGCACTTCTAGCAGTATTGAGGTCTTCTTACACATTGCCCCCAGGAGATGAATGGGCTCCTTATAGTCTGGGGAAGAAGACTGATGCTGGGTAGCCAAGTTGGGGTGCTTTCTTAGAAAACACTGTGCAGCTCAGGCTGCAGATACAAGGTAGCCTCCCCGCTTCTTCTTCTATAAATCTTTTTTCAGATATGTCTGCATTTTGACTGTGAGTAAACACCAGATATATTTGTAATGAAAGACAGCATGTAGATAGTATTGCTACCATACTTCACTTTCACTAAGGCGTGCTCTAAAAGAATGAAAATCAGTGGCTGTCTTTTTCCAATAGAATCATAAGCCAGAAACAACCTGGACACTGTCCAGATCCCACTACTTGAGAATCTGGCCTGTTAAAAAGCAGATGTGGATCAAGATGTAAATATTTTGGATGAATTTCTTCTTCAGAACTTAGCAATGCCATTTATTCTGCGAACAAAATGCGCCTCCTGCTTTTGATGAACCTGGTTCAGCAGCTCTGTCCTTCAAATTAGCTCTGAATTGTGAGAAGATATATTATGTTGGGAGATGTTTTATCATGTGCATATGCGATTTTTTCCCCTCAAAAATATGGCCCTCCTTTGTCATTACTAATATTTACATGCATAATATTTACTCCTTTGTTGGCAAGAAAGATTGAAATGACAAAACAATGGGAAAAAACATATTCTATTTAACCACTTTGCAGGAATTTTTGGCTCATGGTCTCAGCAACGTGATTCCTTCATTTTTCTTTTGCATACCAAGTGCTGCAGCAATGGGACGGACGGCACTTTTATACAGTACGGGCGCCAAAACACAGGTAATGGGTTGGAGTGAAATATGTAGGAGAATTAAGGCTTTGATACTGCTCACTGGAACTTGTACTGATTTATCCATTGTATTTCCCTATTCTCCCTTTTCCTCTGTCCTGGAAAATGACTCTGCCCTGTCATTTTTAACAATCTTCATGGAATTGCAGCTGATCAGCAACTGTCTTACTAGAAAAGCTAATGGTTCGACTTATTCATTTTTACCTGATTAATTCAGTATAAACTCCTAAGTCTATGGCAGTAAGGAGGTTAGGAGGTGTGTTTTCAGACTGCAGGAAACCACACGCAAGTCATTTCAGTTTTATGTGAATTTGCCAGCACTGTAACAAAAGTGCCCTCTGATGGTGTTCAATGGATTTAGGTTAAGCTAAAGTTTTAGGAAAAAAACCATATTTAATTTAGTGCTTCTACCTTATTTGCAAAATGAAGTGAGAGTAGCCTTAAGAGCTGGTTTGTAAAAAAAAAAACCCAACAAGTAATCTCTCAGCTTCTGCCTTGTGACATGATGTACTTGTCCAGTTCCTCAGTATACATTGAGCCCATAGAGATGACAGTCTCATCTTTGAGGACTTTTTGGGCTATTTCCTACTGTTGGAAATTAAACCCACAAGCTCTTATTGCAGTAGCTCAGAAAAGAGGGAACTGCAATTGATGAAAATGATAGTTGTGACCCTGTAAGGCTGTTACCTGTCCTAACCATGCCCATGAACAAGAGAAGTGGCAAACTGCTCATCTCTGACCTTTGGGTGCGGTGGCACCACATGGGCCACTGCAGCCGGGACACCCCTGGGGCAGCCCCCTAAGTGCTGTCTCTCCCTCCTTCCTCTGAAATGCAAGGGTCCCTTGGTGGCATCCTGCCATATAAATGTTATGTCCTTCGGAGTTTGTTGCTGTTGTCTTTTTATAGCTGTTCTTGCCCGTGTAAAGGTCATTAATTACAAAGGGAAGGGTAACAAGGTATAACTGACGAGGCTAACCAACAGTCTGTAGGTGCTGTTTCTTCTTGACCATGTCCTGCAATTATTTCTCATGCAGATACCACAATACTAAGACATGATACAGGACTTTATTTCAAAACTCTGGGTGTTAATTACTTGCTAATTAGCCTAGACAGTACTCTGAACTCAATTAATCATATGAATAATTTATCCAATAATAATCTTTGAAAGAATTTATATGCAAATAGTTTAGCTACCACTTTGCTATTACCTATTTCATATCTTTGGGTCGAATTCAATGTCATACCATGTGCCCGCATCCTCACAGACATCCTCTTCTGTTACCTGTTCACATATTGTTTGTAAAATCTGCAGTTGTACTCCATCGTGCCTTTTCCAAGGAAGTTTTAGGTTAACCTGAAGTCATATAGGGTATTTGAGCACTTTGGCTCTGGTACATGTAGGCAAAGGCCCCGATAGAAGTTTATTCGATATATGGAATGGAAAAAGAAACCACCATGGTTTGATCAAGGTAGGAAGTACATGGTAAAAATAACAAGTGTCTGCTTGGTTTTATCCATCAGTTTCACAGTATAGCAGAGCCTGCATCTAAAAGTTAGAGTGTGGCCATGCGTTGGCACTATGAAAATACTTTAATAAACATAAAATTCTCTCTCCTGCCTTCTTTTTGAAAAGCAGCATGTCTGCTCAAGCCTCTACTTTTGGGGCTGTCTAGGCAGAATGAAGAGATGAGAAGAACATCACTGATAAGTGTTGGTCAGGTCATAGGCAAAAAGAAGAGTAAGGGGTTGCTTTGACTATGTGGAGAGAAGTCAGTTTAATGTGATGTATGTTATGAAAGAAATGTGAAGAGCCTTTCAGCGACTCAGAGCAGCCCTTTTTTTCTCCAACATTCTCTACCTAGGATTCTGGGATGTCTTTTATTCTTCAGTGACACCTTTTCCTGGGAGAAAACAGAAGTGAGGGACTGTATCATGGGCTAGAATTGTCCTTCAAATAGAATCAACGCTTTATATTTTTTTTCACTTTTTGGGAAGGTGGAAAGAGGGAAAAGTTCCTTGTGACTTTACCAGCAGATTTTGTGTCCCTTTTTCTGTAAACACTCTGTCTATCCTTCCTGATGGTATTTTTAAGTACACCATGGCTTAAATTTTCTAGTGTTTTAACAACTTGTCTAGTTTTGTTTTTAACAACTTGTCTCTTAAAATGAAACCTAATTATTTCAGTAAAGAAACATACTATCAATATAAAAATAAAGTGAGCATCTGTCTACTTATCGTCAAAAACCTTCTGTGAATCTGGGCTGTATCTTAATGAGACCAGAAGTACTCTACTTTGTGAGCAGTCAGAGTGGAGTAGGAGACTGCAATTTTACTGTAGTTTTCCATCAGATTAATACCATATAATACTGTGAAGAAACATATCATTCTTAGACTGTATATTTGTCTGGATCCATGTCACCTGTATTAATTATAATTTTTAATATATATTTTAAAACTGTTCCTACATTTCCTAAAGTAAATTCCACTGATATTAACATGAAATCATTGGTGGCTTCTGACTTGACACAATAGTGATTTAGTGTTGATCTCAGTAAAAGAAGTTAAAAATCTTCTCTTGTGCAGAAATAACAGAATTTTCCATATGTAAGTTTTTCTCAGGGCTATGGCAGTTCTGTGATTTGGTGCAACATAGGGTGCAGAGCTCTAAATATGTTACAGAATGACAGTGGGTGCTGTGAAACTTCTGGGGTGAGATACTGCACACGCACGCTCCGCTTAATAACCCAGTGTGTAAGTGCTGCTGTGGTCTGTCTGTGTGCTGACAACAGGGTCAAGACCAGATACGGACATGTCTTACTATGTTTTCACTGTAGTTGGCTGAAGGAAATAAGCCAACGAATTTCAGAGATTAAAACAGAAATTATATGCATCTGCAATCCACAGATAGGTTAATAGGTAGGATCTTCAACAGCCCATTCTTGACTTTGTCTACAATATTTAATAATTAGTCCTTTTCACGCTTTTTGTTGTTGTTGTTGTTAGACTGAACGATCTGCTTTTCTTCTTTATTTGTTTTAGGTGGCTTGCCTTGTATCTTGTGTATTAATTCTTGTGGTGATTTATGCAATTGGACCTATGCTGTACTGGCTGCCTATGGTACAGTATTTACCTTCCTTTTTAAAGTTTATGTCAAGTGTTTTCTAACAACTTAGTTTCTTTCAGGGAAAGACAGCACTACCTCTAAAACAGCTCTATTTAATTTCAATGAGAGAAAGAATAGTGAGGGCAGAGCAAATCTCAAAATCATAAAATACAGAGGTGGTAACAAAACTCGTGTAGACTTTATACATATATAGTTGCACATATAGACTATCACGTAAGTATATAATAAAGCATTTCTCTTCTACTTACTTTTGGCATGTAGTTTATGAAAAACATCCATCCAGATTGCTGTGGATTTGTGAATTGGCAAAGAGTGGTAGAAATTAATGAAGATCCACAATTTTTCTCCAGTTATGTGTATGATGTATGACTTTGTTTTTCAAATAAATTTGACACAAATGATTGTGGATATTGATCTAAGCTTAATTACAGAAAGATTATGAGATGTTCTTATATCTCTGTCATGGAATACATCTCCTACACTAAGACTCTGTAAAGCAACGTGATGTGTTTTCACATAAGCTACTTCTAGCTTTTGGTATTACAAATTAATAGTTCATTTTTGCCAGAGGCATGCCAAAGATGCAAAGTACAGCTCCCAAATTAACCGTAATTCTGCCATCTTTGTATATGAAATTTTAACTCAACTGTATTTTAAATTTACTTCATGCTATTGTTTACAGTGTCACATGAGGGTTCTCACTTTTCAAACACAGATCCTTTTATAGCTTATTTTAACCATGCAGAGTAAGGACTCTTGACGAGAGATGCACAATATGTCTTTTTTCTTAGTATCCTGCTGTCCTCCCTACATTTTTTTATATAGGTTATATGTAAATTTTGACGGTCTTCCTATAGGCTTTTTTTTTTGCTAGATTTTTTAAAACAGCCCTTTTCATATGTTGCTTTCTTGATATGTTATTTCTTTTCTACTATGCTTTTTCGGCCCTCCCCACCCATGTACTGCAAATCCATTGCTTTGCACTCCTTTATGGCTCCCTCCAGATGATTTCTCCATCCCTCCCGCCCCCCTTTCCCCTTTGGAGAAAAATAAATTATTTTGTTTGCCTCAAAGTTAGTAATTTTTTTTTTTTTGCTCTAGAGGCCTTCTCTAGGTAATAAGGAAGGGGAATTAAAATTCTTCACTATGTAGAGTGCTGATTTGCTTCCCAGTCCCCCAGACTATGGCAGAACATCACTGGCCTGGAGGTGTATGGAGAGTCTTGGGGCATCCTGAAGTTTCTGTCAGTTTCTCACAAGCAAGTGGCCTATAAACTGCCTTCAGGAAAGAAAAATTGGGTTTGACACTGTTGCATTTGTGCCACAAGGGCACCTGTGCTTATTCCATTTTTGAAACACTAACTTCAGGTTTTTGATAATTTAATTATCATACTGACTGCTAAATTGAAGAAAGAGCGTTTGTTTTAATTATCAATTCTGTAAATGGTTTTTGCTTTTTATTTCTTTGCAGTGTGTGCTAGCAAGCATTATTGTTGTAGGCTTGAAGGGGATGCTAATGCAGTTCCGTGACTTAAAAAAATATTGGAATATGGATAAAATAGACTGGGTAAGTGAAACAGAATCTAAGGAGGTTTTCCTGAGACCCTTTAACAAATACCTACTAAATAAACTTTAATAGTTCTGTGGCCCTAGAAAATAAAAGTGCAAACCATTATTATTAGGGTTTTTGTGTACTATCAGCTTATTTTTTGTCTCTGAATAACAGCATTTCTAATGTCAATTGTATTAAAAAAATGGAATTTTAGCAAATGATAAAGAATCAAACCTAACTTAATTCTAAATATGTGTATACAGACAGATCAGGTTAATCTGAGCAGCTGTGTGGGTGGTTTTGTATGCCTTCCCTAGCTGGTCAGCACACTTTTGCTATTGTAGTATTATTGAAGAGACCCTGGTACCTTTGTCCTCTGGGGATGTGGAATGACCATACAGGACAAACAGAACTGGAAACACTAGAGATGCAGAAAGATACGTGTCCTAGGGTGCTGCAGGTAAACTGCTATAGCACTTTCAGATTTTGCAAACGGAATATATATTGTTTGATCATAATGAAAGATTCTGCAGTACAAGAGGTTGAATATATCAGAAAAAGCAGATAGATGGAAGGAGACATAGTATGAAAATCTAGTTTAATACCAAGTCTGAATAGCCTGACATACATTTGCACAGAATTCCCAGCAAATATTAAAGATGATCCATGTTTAGGAAGACTCCTAGATTTCTCTTCTAAGGGAGTTTGTGAAAGTATTGGCCAATTAGTGGAAACAAAACCTCTAACCACTTACACAAATACATACTGACATGCCATAAAGCTTTTGCAACTTCTGTTTATGCAGTTTCAGTTAACAAATATTCAGAAAGGTATTTTGGCCATATCCTCCTCCTCGTGATGGAAGATATTGATTACTGGAGGTAATACTGGACTTTCTTGAACTCACCAGTGACTTAGTTTTCTACAGCAGTAATGGTCCAGACTGAATAAATGTATATATTTTTTAATAGAATACTGGTATGGAAAGCAGAGCTGAGTAAACAACATCAAGTTTGGCTATGTGAGATTTTTCACGTTTCATCACAGAATACTAGAGTAGTGTTTGGAGTTTGTTTGTTTGGTTGGTTGGTTTTTGTATCATCCAGAAGAAAACCTCAATCTTTCATGAAATCTTATGTTCCTCAAGCAGAAAAAATATGAAAATATTTTCTACCACTTGTACTGTATTTGGTCTTCGGCTTAACCCCTATTGCCAGTGACCCAAATGGTGAATGATGTGGATCCAGAATTATTTTGGGGACAGTGGACTTAAGAAAATTGGTAGCTATGAGAGAGAGATATAGCTTCTCTATCAGTGCACTGAGATAATAAGTAGTTAAGTTTTCCAATTGGACATTCTGGAATCTCACTAAACTTGATGTGTCTTCATAGATAGACTAGGCTGATTGATTTTTGCTTTTGTGGTTTTGGCAGAAAAGGATGAGTGAGTACTTAGCTATTACATCTCTGACATCTGTCATTATTTCTAAGAGAGCTTATAGAGAGGGAGAGTTTGCTGGATTTATCTTTTTGACTGAACATACTTAAACAGTGATTTATCTTCAAATAGTTGCACTATAAGTCCTTAGCCTGACAGGGTAAATCATCTTGCTTTAAATAGCATAATCTAAAGCAAGGCTATAAACATTGATCTTACATTGCCGCCTGGTCTGAGGAGCCCCACCAAGCCCAGTGATTTGAGTAACTACACTGGTGTTGATTTTGGCTGGAAAAGATTCACCCCAGCAATTGACAGCGCATTGGAAATGAATCAGTTCCATTAACCAGGTTATCCAAAGTTTCTGGAAGATAGAAAGTCTAACAAAACATTTGGAAATAATTAGCAGCTGTCCTTTCTGGAACTCATTCTTTGAAGGGCGTGTGTCATGTAACACACAAGACAGGTTTGTTATGCTCATAGGGCTGGCAAATGAGAGTGCGTGGAAACAGAATATTATGGCTTTTGTTACCGTGTTCTTTTGCACTTCTTTAAGCTTCTCATTGAACACAAAAAGGATAAGTAATATTTATTTGTTGATTGGTTCTTTATAAAATATAATCCCGTTAAATGTAAAAGGTACAGCTTGAAAGGTATGGCTCAGGAGTTGAGCTTTGCCTAGTTTATGGGTCCCTTCCAACTCAGGGTATTCTGTGAGTCTATGAAATCTCTCCTTTCAGCCATTGATTGCTTTTTCTTGCAGATTTAATGTTTAGGAGCAGCTGAGTTCAAAGGAGCAGATAGGCTGACAGACCTAAGTAGCTAATGCTAAATATTATCAGCTGAATATTATTACATTTTTTTTCCTTCAGTTTTCTTTCAACTTATTTTTTATCAACCCTGAGGAATGTCCTGTTTTTACATCTCACCTCTCAAATCACATTCAATTTCTTTCCAGCTAGAACCCCATTGCCCTTACCTGTGATCCTTGTCGCAGCTCTCACGAACTTCTGACTGACTTTTGTCAGTCCCTACACCTTCTTGGATGACTTCAATAATTTCAGCTCAATTATTGCTCTATTCCACTGGATATGTTAAATACATAACTCTATGCGTAGCAGTATTTGTCCTTCCTCTGCTGTCCTCATCTTTTGGCTGTTTCCAAAATACTGATTCCTGTGTTATGTGTGTTTTGTACGTTAACCCAAGAATGATTCATCTTGAATTTTTGCCTATTTCGGGGGAAATACCAGGAAGTTGATCTGGAATTCTTCTGTAAGTGTATCTCACTTTTCAGGTCCTTAGATCAACAGTTGATTTCCTATCCTTCCTGCAAGGCTAATTTCTTATGCAGGCCTACTTCTTGTTTTTTATTCTCCAGCTTGACAGCGCACTTTCCTAGTATCAACAAAATGGCCAGTGAAGTTCTTGTTAACTCTTGTTTTTAAGGTTGAGCATTACAGATGAGCCGCAACCATCTATACTAGGCAAAGACTACTGCCTGGTAATGGACTGCTGAAAACACATGTTCTTTTTGCTGTTAACAGTTGTGCTTGAAAGTGACAATAGATGGGGAAAGAGATTTCAAAAGGTGACCCTCTAAATGAAAAATGACAATAGAATAAGGATTATTTGCATGAATTAATTATATAACAGGGGTTTGGGGTATTTAACAGAGAAATACTATGGCATTTAAAGAGAAAAAAATGTTAAAATTGTACAAATGACTGGCCAGAAAATGACTACAGCTGAGGCAGAGTTGCATAGTATGCCTGGCAAGTAAAGCAGAAAGAATGGCAACAATTTATGGTAAAAATTAGGCATTCCCCATATGATGTCTTGATGGGAGAGGTAGTTATGGATGTTTGACTTGTATGTGTATGCACATATCCTAATATATAAGGATTAAAGAATGCTACCAATTCAGCAATTAAAGTAGATCCAACAAGGAGGGTCTCACTTTTGACAAGTGTCCTCCAAGATCTTGCTGGTTGGAGGTTCTAAGACAGGGACCCACCACCCTGTCAATCTATTTTGTCAAAATAGACTGGAGCAAGGAAGCCAGGGAGGGTCTTCCATGGAATTTTGGACCTCACTGGTGCAATTTCATATGTTTTTAGAACTTTTTGACATATCCTCAAGAGGGAGATGAACTTTTAGATTTGGTCAGGTATTCATCACACAGGGGCCCTGATTCAAAGCCGAGGGCTTTGTTATATAAACAGTTTTCCAAAGACTAGGAAGCCATCTCTTCTATGATAATAATTTTACTTGAGTGCTTCCAGTTTGTGACATCCTAGGGAGATTTTCTATCCTTCTCGCATTAGTGAATATGCTACCCTAAGTTAAATTAGTTTTGCTGTAGTTAGTCTCAGTGGGGTGGGAAGGAATTTACAAATGCTTAATCCATTGAAAGCATGATTGCTATATAAATTCTTTTTTAAGAATAATATTTATATCAGTCCATCTGTCTCCAGGGCAGTCTGTGCGAACAAATACCTTTTCAATCATTGTGTTTGGAATGCTTGTGAAAAATTATATTAAAGAACTACCATACCACTTTACTATTAAGCGGTTCTGGTTTTATGGCTGTGGGGGTCTTCACTTCAGCCCTTGAATTGTAAGTTCTGATGAAGGGTGTCCTGAGGACATGTGCATGGATCAGTCATTTGTCTGCAGAAGGACATGGGAGCATGGGGAGCAGCCTCCATGGAGTGAGAGCCTCCTCCTAGCCTCCAGCGTCTTGTCTGCCAAGGCACTCCCTGAATGATCAGGAGTTTAGTAAGATTCTTCTGGCTATGTGCTGGCAACCGCAGCAAAAACCTCTGTATTTTAACAAGTCATCACAGCCTCGTGTTATAGGCAGCACAGAGCTGGTCAGTCAAGTCATCTCAGGGTATGATTCATGTCTTCCTGAAGTAGGCAGCAGCATAATCAAATAGGAGTCAAGTGAAATGCATCCTAAATTCCCCTAAATCCAATAACCAGGTCTCTGTTGATTATGGTGGGAATCTAGACAGCTCATCCAGCTGTAGACACCTGTGCAGTAGACAGCTAATATCAAGTGAAATGAACCTTCCCCATACAGGCTATAGCTGATCATCTCCTCAGTTTGCAACAAAAAGGGAAGCTTATACTCTGGTTTCAAAGCGGTACAGAAATATTTAGTATCAGAGTATCTCTAGTATTGCATTGTTTAGCCATTGGTGCAGAGAGTATTCTCCCACTTCATCTATTTATATGCACTTTTTTTTTTCCCCACCAAGTTCCCATTTCTCACTCCCCTCAGTGGTAGATGGGTAGGCCTTATGAAATGAAAAGTTCTACATGGAAACACACTGTCCACAAAGTTTCGGAGGCAGCATATATATATATACAGTCATAGCACCTCTCAGTGCTTCCAATACTTTCTGATATATGCAGAATTCAACATAAATCCATATCTCCTACTTGTTCCTTTTCTCCCTCTTTAGATTTTTTTTTCATTAATACAATACAAGCATATTTAGAAGTTGGATTTTGGTTTAATTTTTGAGAATTACATGTGTCTATAATACATAATTGCTAAGATTTGAAGAATGGTTAAATTCTATCTGTCCTGGAATCATAGAATCGTAGAACACACAATAACCACCTTGAAGTAAGTTGCCAAAGAAAACTTTGATATTTTTATGACTTCTTTGTTGAACCTTATGACAACCCATGAATTAAAATTGTCTGTCAGATCAACATAACTTCTTTCTACAAGTTCGATGCTACTCTACCTAAAAAAGTATTGACTCCAGGCCAATACAAAGCACTGAAAGGGTGATTGACAGATGAGAATATGATTGTTTTGGCTCATCCTCTACAACAATGGCAGTCTCTGGTTACGGTTAAGATGTGAGATACTAAGCTGCTTGGTACTCATCAGTACTTAAACATTTTTGGCTTTGATTATTCCTATGTAGTCTTCGTATTGGGTTTTCGTGCTTTCTGTTTTCTTCCAAGACAGAAGAACTTTTCAGGTCTTGCAGCAGGGATTTAGTTAGATGAGGCTGAGGTCTGCAGCTGAAGTGGATTCCTTATCTCAAGCATTGTCAAGGGGTCAGCCTCATCAGGATGGGCTAATTCTTGATCCCACATGAATTTCAGGTTTGTAGTACTTCTGTTAGCCCTTTCATGTCCAGCAAACTTCTTCATAAATATATATTGTGTTTGTTAATCTTAGAGTTACTTTCTCCCTGATTAATCAGAACTCAATGTTTGTTGCTCATAAAGGTATTCTTTGCAAATATGTATTCTACAATTTGTGTAGAATGTCATAAAATATAACTGGAGGCTGAGCACTGTGTCAAAGAATGAAGTACCTCTTTACTCAACAGCCAAGCTGTTAAAGAGACCGCAGAACCTTTTGCAGTAATTTAAATTAATTTTGAAGATGAGGGAGGAAAAGGTTTCTCAGTAGAGTCATGTAACACTCCATCCTCTGTGAAGCACAAATTAGTACGGTATGACTTACATTTTATAATTCATAAAATAACAGCTCTGAAATCTGCTTGAGCAAAATTCCTGTGGTTAAGCTGAAAGAATTCTATTGTCTCTGGCTTTCCTGAGCTAAGTGAAAGCATTAGAAAGAACAATTTTAACACTGATTGTGCCATTGTAATGTGATCTGTTCCTGTGCAAACATTAACAAGAAGCACTATAATTGTTGAAATAGGCACCTGTGGAGATCAGTATATCCAGAGGAGTGAAAAAACTTTCCATTCTTCTTTAACACTCTTTAGGTAAAGATTAAGTGACATCTTTGCTTAAGGCTCTCTTGAGGAAAGAAATATGTGTTGACATTAGGTTGTTATAAGAAATCTCAGTCATTTATACTTTTCTCCTTTTAATTGTAAAATCTGGATATCATTGTGGTATGGAAATATATGTGAACATTTCTGTTTTGAAAATAATTAAGAAAAAAAATTAAATGTTAAAATCTTTTGGGTTTTTTAATATTTTTAATTCCTTTTCAAAGGTGATTTTTGTTTCAGATATGCTTCTTTGGTTTTGTTTCTTGTTTTTTTTTTTTTTTTTGGTTTTTTTTTGTGTTTTTTTTTTTTGTTGTTGTTGTTGTTGTTGTTTTTTTAATTGTCTTTAAAATTAATCCAAAGTTTTATTAATCAAATATTGAAAGATGTGGAAGTAATCTGAAGTCTCAACAATTCCATGTGAAGCAATTCATTTCCCAATAATTTTTATTTGTTAGAGAGTTGGTTTAGTCATCTGTACTCTGATAAATGCCACTATTAATTAACCTCCTTGCATATTGTAATTCTCACTTATACAATTAGTGGGAGAAGAGCTCTCTGTCTGTGACCTTTAGGGTGCTTCATTGTGTAAAAGGAAAGGAAGATTTTAAATGTGTGCAATGAAGAAGGTGATGAAAACTTACAATGTGAAAAATAAAAAAATAGGTTTTAGAAAACAACTGAGTTCATTCTGAATTATGCTGTTAGCGCAACTACATATGCTATTTTAAGAAACTCTGAAAAGAACCTCTGTGAGCATTGGGATGAGTAGTGCTGTGTCATATCTATTCTCCCATGGGTAGACATTATTTTAATCGTTAAATCAGTCTTCAATATTTGCCAGTTCAAAGATTTGAAAGTTCACCTCTGAGAAACTATCTTAATTTTTAAGACCTCTGTTTCTGATTTGTAGAATGTACATTGTTAAAAAAATTAAAACTTATCACCTCTTTCTGTTTCCCTCCTTAAAGAGCATATGGATTAGTACCTACGTGTTTACAATATGCTTTGCTGCTAATGTGGGACTGTTGTATGGCGTTGTCTGCACTATAGTAATTGTGATTTTCCGCTTTCCCAGGTAAGAAATAATTTATGGAAATGGTCTAGTACATTATTATGTCTTCTTTCTGAACATTGCTTCACTGTCAGGGCAGACATATGGTACGCTATATTTCACAATGAAACTTGAGGTTTTAAGTTGCAGAAGATTACAAGATAAGACAATTCAAAAGGAAAAGCCAAACCTTTGCATTTATTGGTGGCTAAAGATCTCCAAAACACTTCATACTATTAATTTATTTTGTGATTTCTCTTAGTATTATACATGTCCATGATTCATTAGACAGAGTTAGCACAAGATCAACAGAAAGACCAATTTTATTTTATTTTATTTTATTTTTTTTTCCCCCCATTAGATACTTATTTGCTCCTTAAGGAGAAAGTCTGTCTGGTAAGCCTTAGTAACTAAGTGCTTTATAAACTCCTAGATACCCTGTTGCACAGGAGTTGATGGTTGCCATTTGCACTTCTAATCTGTATTAACGAAACATAACTGCACAACTATTATAATATCTAGTGAAAAGTGCATTATAAATTTGATGTATGAATTAAAAAAGCCAGGACAAAGAAACTAGAGCTAATATAGTCTTTTTTCCATATGTTAGAGTTGCTACTTTGGATCATAGGTAAAGGAAAATAGCAGCTGAGGTTCATGATCATTTTGTGCTACAAAGTTAATCCGTAGTTCCCCGCTCCTGCAAATGACTTGCTGCTTGCAGGCAAGTTCTGTTTGCACGAACATCGAATCCCACTGAAATTAAGCCCATTATAGACAGCTTGATTTAATGCTTGTTAAAGTTAATGGTGTTGCCCATTTGGGCATAGCTCTGTTCTCATAGAATAAGTTGCAGAACTAGCACAAAACCAGCTCAAAATTGCAAGGCAATTACAAATTATGGAAGATGGTTTCTGCTTGAATCAGTCAGTACCTTTTTGGTAACCTTCTGCTACTCAGCAACCTAAACTTTTGGTAAATTCTGCTAGTAAAGGAAAAGGTAAATTTTCATGTTCTTTATACCCTGTGCCTGGATGTCTGAGGTTCTGCCACATCAGGAAGGGAGAGCTATCTGACACAAAATAGTACCATCTTCCGTTGTCTGATCTAACAGAGGCATCAGTCTGCCTCTGCACTAATGAAAGTAAGACTAACTCGTCCCAGTGATTTCTGTGCTCTTCAGTCAGGTTGCACGTGGTTGTCCATGCAATCTAAAGGCACTGAACAAGGTAATGGCCTTAACAACTGTACTGTGCAGGTGAGGTTAGCAAGAGAACACGCAGTAAGGCATCCAGTCACGGGCAAAAGTGTCAGCAAAAAAAGAAGCAAGAAAAGCACTGTAGATTATTTATTGTGAAGTTTTGGTTCAGATGCCAGAGTATTGGACATGGTGCACATTAGGCATCAGAACATATTAGAACCAGCAGCAGCTACAGCTCGATTTATGCAAAAGGGAGAACAGCTGACTTTTGCAAGCCTCATTTAGCCAGTGCCAGTACTTGCAAATAATCCCTGCACATTGATGCATCTATTAATTGTTTGTATTCTGTAATTATTTCCGTTGCCTAGCTTTACGCACAGAGCTCAGGTGACAGCTAGTTTGCCAGTCTTCATGTTCTGCAGTTAACTGCATTCCTGCAGGCAATGTGCTGAAGCAGAAGGTTGTACCCTGAGCTGCCCTTTCAAGGAAACCTTCTCTTTCCACTGACCCTGTAGAGATACTTGCTTTTCCAGTTAATTTCCCCACTTTCATAGTTAGAGTGCAACATTCTGCTTCATCATACAGAGATACATCAAATTTAATGACAAATAAAACATCCTTAGTTTTCATTGACCCATAGCTATTCAATTTCTTTTTCCTGCAAGGTAAAAAATATTAATTGAACCTCTGTACTTTTGAAGTTGCAGATTATATATTACCTACCTTGTCTTGAGAATAGCTGTCTGGCCCTCTATAAAAAAGTTAATTAAATTTTAAGTTAAGATTTTATTTACCAGAAATTTCCATTATTCATGTTTGACTAAAAAATAATTATATCAAATTTTCAAAGTGATATACAATAATTTTAAAATGTGCTTTTTACTCTTTTAACTGGATCATTATCACAAAAAAAAAAAAAAAGCTTCATATGCACAAAAATATGTATTGATTGCACCATTGTAACTTCTATGCTGTAGTTTTGGGGTGTGTCTCTTCCTGTTTCTGTTCAAGATTGCTGATGATTTGCCTTATAGATTTTCTCTGTGTATTGATTACAGAGCAAAGACGCTGAGTTTGAAAAATGTGAAAGAAGTGGAATATAAATACAAAGCAGAAGATAATTGTGTAAGTTAAATTATCTTTTTGTGTGTGTGTGTTCCGCTAATTCAGATTTGTTTATTTTCTCTAGTTGGTTACCAGATTGCAATCAGTGAGTCAAGGGAACATTTTTATGAAATGACCACTTGAAATCTAAAGCCAGTATGATGTAGTAAATTCAAAACTACTCTGGGCATCAGAAATTGGAATATTTTCCTGGTTGCGCTGCTGGTCTGCAAAGTTAGGCAAGTCATCTTAGATCTATCTATCCTTCTTTATTTGTTACTTTTAAATTAGGAGTTGCTGTTTGTAAAAGTTTCCTATTACCTAAGTCTAAGGAAATCTCTTGGCAACGAGGGCAAGGGCCATCTGAGCAGACAATAGCTGTCTCTATATTCTTACCATATTTCCTCACTTCCTGAAAGCCCTTTGATACTCTCATCATCCCCAGACCCTTTTCTGACCCCATTTCTGCCACCAGCCCCTTCTGATCGGACTGTGGCAGAGGACAGACACCATGTGTGGCTGGGGAAGGAGGGACAGCAGTATGAAGTTGTCACAGGCTGCTTACCCTGTACTCAAACAATGGTACCCTCACGTGAAAAATGGATGGAAGAATCTCTCCGAAAGACTGTGCTTTTGAAATCTGGCTTCTTCCAAACCTAAACCTACCACTCAGAGATTTTAAATGCTTTCGGTTATGTTCATTGCAATTATCATGAAAGTTGCTTGTGGTCAGGCCTATGGTAAGAAGAGAAGGGTAATGACCCAGAGAGGTGAACTCCCTCCTCTGAGATGAAATGGTAGGTCAGCAGCCAAGAGATAAGTAGAACCATGTGTCCTTTCAGCACAGAGTCCCGTCACTAGAACATCCTGCCTTCTCCACCATGGCAGTTTCTACTATGTCCTCTTTCCTTTCCTAATGCTTATGAAGGGTCTTATGTATCAGTAAGCAACATGCTCAGCAAGTACTACCTCACTACTAAGAAGCCCTTCTCAAAGGAATTTATATTTTCTGGTGAATGTTTTCCATCAGAGCTATCTCAGTCTCAAAATCTGAATTTGGCTTAGGGTGGTTTACTGTTTTGGCATGCGGAACAATGCTGGAATGCGAAAGGTACATGAGAATGGGGAGGGCTCTGAAATGTGAGTTAAAAACACTGTTGTTGAGGCTGGTCCAGCTGTCAATTATTATATCACTTCTCATTCTTAAGAAAAATGTGGGAATTACTTTGTCAACGATGGATAACCAAAATTTGTTTTGCCTGCTTTTTTCATACCAGTTCATAAAATATTTTGTGTTAATCCCTATGCATCTTTTTTTTTTAAGCTAACTGCTCCCCTGCTTTTTTTTTCCTTAATCATTAACACTAATGCCAGTAACCAAGTAATAACAAACTATTTTCTGCAGACAGTGAGGAAAATAACATTTTGTTAAGAAAGCAAATTGCTCAAGAGCTTATTGCACAAAACAAAGAAGGAAAATATTTTTAAGATTCAGAAAAATGCCTTTAATTGAATTTCAAGTCACTGGGTTGCAGCAGGCATTTAGGGCAATTTTTAATGTATGAATGTTAGACTGATCCAAGTTCCCCTGGTAAATAACAGCTTAGACAAAAACAACAGGACTTTTAAACATGAAAATATGCAAGCTTAATGATCTACCCTGCCATTAAGGTCTGTGGATTTATAGAGGTTATTTCATCAATAAGAGAAAAGACACTTTAGTGTGGAAAAAATCAGGAGGGTATTTAGAAGCTTATGTGAAACACATTGTATCACGGGCCTTCCCTGGGCTGAATTCTTACCCAAGTATACAGTACTGTGCAGAGTGCATGGGGCAATTGCTGGTATCCTTCGAAGTGACAGTGGGGGTAGGCCACCTTGAATAATTTTCTTTCTTTCTTGGCAAGGACACGACAAAGAGGAAGTCCATTTTTCTCAGTATGGTTCTTAGGAGATAGAACCAAACCAGAATCAGGAATAATTGTACAAAATTTGGGACAGTTGTCCTTGCCCATCCTGGACGAAAAATTGTACCTAAGTCTGCCGTCTGCTTCATTTGGCCTTAACGATTTGAGCCGTTCAAATTTTCCACCTTGTATTTTTGGAAGCTTATTAGCTTGTTGATCATCGCAGGCTTTGACCTTTGCACATCAGTCTTCCTTTTTCTTAGTTTTCATCTTTCACTTTGCTCTTCCTGGTATGGCACCAAAGTGCTCACTTGTCTCCACACCAAGCTGTGTATAGCATCGTTTTTAAAGGAATTTGTGGGATATTGGGGCATTTCTCCATTCAAGAGTATATTGCCCTCTGTTTTACCCTTATTTTAAAGTTTTCTTTCATATAATCTTAGCCCTTTTAATTGCTACTTAGGCTTCGCCACTTGACTGACCGAGGTATGTTCATGATGTGACATTTACCACAATCGCATTCATAGGTAAATTGCGCAAAGTCCCTATACATAGTCTGGGGTTCATTGCCTCAGTTTTGGACGTTTGAAATGTTTCCTTAGTCTGTATGATGGTCACTGTGGTGGTGTCTGAGAGGTCGTCTGGTTCCCAGAAGTCTGAATAGCAGTCTACAAAAAGGAGGTAGTTTGTGTGGTTTGTGGTGAAGATTTCCATTCCTGTTCTGCTTGAAGGTCTATTGGGAAAACTGTGTATCTTCAATGCAATCCTTGCATGCTTTTTTGAGCTACCTAAAAAATTGTCTCTGTGTTTGAGTGTGACCTTGTTACATGTCTCCAACTTCTGTTAGGGAGAACAGAGGCTTTCTGAACCTATATTCTCTTGTGGATTCTTGGTTTCCACTTCCTGTCACCCATTGTCACAAGTAGTTAATTTTTGAGGGCTGATACTCACATTAAATCAGTTATTTTATTTCAGTAAACCATTTCAGTAAATGGTTATTTCCTGTACCCAGACCCCTTTTTGCATTTAGTGATAGGATATTTTATTACATATAGCACTTTTGTGGACTGAAATCCTTTTGGAGATGCCCTCATGGTCTGCTGCTGACCTGCTGAGGTGGTGTCAGCTGCAGTGGTTGCCCTTTAAAATCAGCAGAATGGTGTCTCTCATCCTATTTTCATTCTTCCGAAGTGGGAAAACAATTTTTATGAGACTGTTGAAACTGACACTTGGCAATACCGTGTTTTGCATGTAAAAATACCTAGTGGGAATCCTTGCTGTGCAACGTTCAGGTGGTGCATTCAAAGATCCTCTTTTCCTCTCACCTGGAAGGAGAACACTCTGAACTTCCACATGTAACCTAGAGATCCCCAGCTTCCATAAAAGACATGCCTGACAGGCAAATTAATCCTACCACTTTTTTGGCAACTGGTGCTCATGAGCAGTGTTACTGTGGCTGTTTAAGGTTCTCTAGTTGCATGCGTGTTTGTCAGGTAGAAAAAGTAGAAAATGCTACTGAAAATATTGGCAACTTTTACAGGCCACACATGATCCTGCTTATTCCTGTTTACAGCACTAGATGAATAAAAGCTCAATACAGTTATTTGTTGGAATGTACATAAAGAACTTTATAAGTAGATGTAATATCTTTTACTAGGTCAAATAGTACAACTGGAAAAAGTAGAAGACCCTAATGGCCAACAGACTTGTTCCCAAGTCTAAAACAGAAGGAGCAGAAATCAAAGCAGCTGCGGTCCACATTGAATTTGGTCTGTCCCAGACCTAATTTTCCTAAGAAAAAGAGAGACATAGTTCACAACCTAAGGAAAATGGAGATTTCAGTAGCATTTTCTTAATTCTACCTACCTATAAAAACCAATATTTCAACTGAACTTGTGATTGCTGATATACGATATATTTATATATAAATATGAATTTTCTTAGTGGCTTTTGAATAAGAGAAATAGTGCTTGTTTTGTGGGATACATTCCCCACTGGAACCTGGGGGTTTCTGACCTTTATCTGTTGTCCTTCAGAAATTGTTCTGCTATGTAATGTCTGTGTTGGGGGTTCCACAGTTTCATTGAAGGTACCTGGTGAACTGGTTGAAACTTATTCAAATAAGCGCAGACACAGAATCGGGGACAGCTTATAGTTCTAGCATGGATTATTTGTTGTGTTGGGTGTAGATACATGCTGGCAAAATTTTAAATGTGTCACTCAAGCTTGGTCTGGATCCACTAAGTATTTACATGGAGACATATCCCTGTTGTCCTAAAGTCATCTTCAGTTGACCAAGATGAATGTTTTCAGTGTTCCCCAAACCACCTACAGTGTGTGCCCCTAAAGCTCGTGTACTTTTTCCAGTATGTGTGTTTGTCCAATAAAAGATACTCCCTGTCTGCAGACCTTGTCTTGCCTAACTTTGGGGATCATACCAACAGAAAAAGTCACATTATTATTTTCCAGATAATCGTGCTTAGTATTTAGCATTATAATGAATAATGACTAACTCAAAGGATTAAGGATAATTTTACTTACAGGCTATATCCGTTTTTATTTCGGTTCTGTGTGAAGACTGATCAAGACAGTTATATGTTGAATCACTCTCATAGTCCAAAGCTCCCTCTATGTTGATTCACGGGAATTTGGGGGATTTTTAGAGAAATTAGTTTGGATTTTAGTCTCCAAACCCAAGATAATCTTTTCATCATTATGTTTATTTCATTCCACAGGAATCACTAAAACAGGTAAAGATAGTTTCAGTCAACAACCCATTAGTCTTTCTGAACGCCAAGAAATTTCACACTGACCTGATAAAGATAATCCTGAAGGATAGCACAAGCAGCCAGGCATGTGAAGATGTAAACAAGGTAGGATGTGTTATATGCTTCAGTAATCATGGTGACAGTGTCAAAGATCACGATTGCTTTCCTTGCATTTCTTAGAGAATACAATCAGGTACGGAAACAGATATAAATTGGTAATATTGCAAATAATTAATTTAGAATAGAATAATGTTAATCCTTATCTTAATCAGATTCAATATGGATTATTTTCTTATTATTACTCGAAAAGAATATCTCTACTATTTCTACAAATGATCCTGTAAGAGACGTTAAAGCACTGATCCAAAACTCTTCAAAATTTCTGGAAGAACTCATATAACCTCAGCTAATAAAAAGCTGTGCTTTTAAAAAGACAATGAGTAGTTACAAATCTACTTGAATAAGTTGTGATTTATTTTTTTTTTCTGGACATGAGTCCATGATAGATAGACACCTCCTTTCTGTTTCTAACTATAAATAATTCCAGGAGAATTAGGAAGAAGATACAAAATGACTAAAGTTTTTCTCAGTAGCGTTTCTTTTTCATTTTCTGCACTGATTGTACTGGAAAAATAGACAGTATACAAATTATGTGTAAGTCTCATTGGAGAAAATCTCCGTAAGTATAGTATTTTTAAAGTTTATCTGCACATAACTACTGCAACTTCCTAAAACGGTTCCTAAAAGGGAAAAAAAAAAATCTTGTTATTTTTCTGTCGTTACAATGAAGACATTCCAATACCATACAATGCTTGCTGTAAGCAATTTCTTCCAGTTTGGCAAACTAGGTGGAGAAAACCACAGCCATTTCTTAGATGGATTGTTGAGATAGTGTTCAGCAATGTGCGTCTATCACCTCTGCTGTCTCTTGCCAAGGAGCTGTGCTACTATACCTACTTTGATGGTTGGCTTCTCCTTGTTCTTCAGAAATTCAGCTTAGAAATTGTGCTGCTTTTTTTTCCTTGGTTCTGCTAGGCTAACCGATTTGGATTGGTATGATAAGAAACCCCCAAACAGTGAGAAATTCCTTAGGATTTGCATGGAATTAATTTATGAGTTAATTTAATTAGTGTAATAAGTTAATTTAATAAGTTAATTTATAAGTTATTTATGGAGGGATATTTTATCCTTTGTCTCATCTGTAAAGGTACTTGGCAGTACAACTGCCTGAAACACTGTGCATAATTTTTTTTTGTGGAATAAAGGTCTT
This sequence comes from Rynchops niger, assembly GCA_013400035.1. NCBI lineage: Eukaryota > Metazoa > Chordata > Aves > Charadriiformes > Laridae > Rynchops > Rynchops niger. Next base: position 154,301 of record VXBH01008313.1, on the reverse strand, counting down.
TCTGTAGCACATAATGGGAGTGAAAAAATTTGCACTTTGGATTTTGTTTCTGTAATTTTCTTGAGATAAAGGTAATTCTTTAATAAATTTATATGTCAAAAATGTTCTCACTAAAATATTAGCGTAGCAGGTGAGATTACAGCAAGTAGGAAATTAGTTAGAACTTAATCTTATAAAATCAATGACTAGAATTTATCTTTTCAAGATTATCTTTCCCATCTTTTGACCACTTCTTAACCAACCCCTGCTTTTCCAAAAGTGTAGTGTTCAGAATATGCTTTCCTAGAGAATCCAAACACGAGAGAGGTTGAGTCATTTGAAAAGAAAAGCGAGACACCGGTTTTGTATAACTTTAGAAGAATACTGAGAGACATACTCAGCAAATATTACAGGTCCAATAGGCTGTTGCATGTAACATGATTTTGGAGAGAAGGAGTTAACTTTGATACCGAGAAGCCGAATTCTTATGCATTGCATTGATTTTCTCTGGTTACTATGCATTGGACTAGTTTTCCTTGGTATGTTAATAGTTTGCTGCTTTTATTTCAGTGTGAGCAGAACACGTTGCTCTGTTCGTTTCCCAATGGAAGTTGTCATGGTGAGTTTATTATCTATAAATGATATTAAAACCAAGATGGATACAAGTGTGCAAAATGGCTCCACACTTTTCTATTTATTGCTAGGTGAACTCAAATTGTCTAGAAACTAATGTTTTCAGTTAGACCACGCATTCATCGAAGCATGAGTGCTAAGCAGGGTTAAACTCTGTTAACCTTGGCCTAACAGGTCTTATTTATTTTGCTCTTGACTGACTTTTTAAGAATGAAAACACCTTGTCTGTAGGAGTCCCTGCCTATTTCTCATGAACCACTGAGTGCATACTGGGGACAGGTATGCCGTCGGGGGAACCCCTTCGCGCATTCCTGCCTGGATTGGTCTTCAGACAAAGGCCTAAGAGGCTCTTTTGCTAAACTCTGCTCTTGGTTTTTGCATTCACAGCGGGACTTGAATATTTGTAAGCAAAAGTAAAAATAGGACAAGATCAGAGACATGTTAAATCTTTGTGCTTTTTAAAGCCACTTAGGAGAAAATCTCACAAAACATCAACTGAATTATCAGGGACACAATGGCCACCAATATTGAATGGTATATCAATACGTTGTAGAATAAAGAAAAAAAAAACTAAGAGTTTGCTTTCAATGAAGGATTAAGCTGGATAATTCCACTCTTCCCACATATTATAAAACTTAAATCAAACCAGAGCACATACATTCCCATGGGAGAACTGCAGCAACCTTTTGCAGAAGATACTTTATACAGATGACTTCATTGTGGATGGAATTAAAATATTGTGTTTATTTAAAATGCTTATAAGCATTAAAGCCACAGTGGAGAATCTGATCTGGGGGCTGTTGTCTGAATGTTTACATTTATTAACTAGACTCATGACATTTTTATGATACTACAGTGCTTAGTTTACTTGGGGGTGACAGAGTGCTCTGCTGTAACACATGGCAATGCGATGATAATGGCTACCAAAGATGATACACTGCTATACTGTAAGACACTAAAAGAGTGTAAAGCACTTTATATGTGAGGAGATTTTTTTGGAAGGTCTTGGCAGTACGTATTTCAGTCTTCTTTTGGATGAACTGGTTTCTCATGTTACAGAAGTGACAGACAGCACAAAACCTCTTTTCCGATTGCTGAAGTCCTGCCTTGAGGACTTAAATGCTCTGTTGTTCCTTGTACCAACCAGTCTATGGTTAGCCTTCATGGGAGCTTTAAAATAAAAACCAGGGAGTAAAAAGAAAAAAAACCTATAAAAAGGAAACCAAAAGGTGGGTCTTAAATTTTTAGGAAGGCGGGGAGCAGGTAGACATAATCCTTAACCCTTACAGGATTAAGCAGCAATGTACATCTTTGTCAAAATCTTTCCTTTCTCCTTCTGGGGAGAGACCAATTTGCCATTGGTCTGTATCAGCACCAAATTAAACAGCTGCTGTTGCCCTTGCCCACTGATTGAGAGGGGGGGCAGGTCTGTACCTACCCCCGCATTGAGAAGCCAGGCAGCATCTCCTGCAGTGCAGGACGCCAGCTGGGTGGGAAGGTAGCATGAGTAAGTCATCGGGAGAAAAACTAAGTTTCTTTGTTTCAGGGGCAGAGGAGGTACATAGAAAAGATTCCGGTGAGCAGCCTAGCCGGTCTCATAAATCCTTTCTTGCTTTCCATCACAGTAATGTCAGGCAGGAGGTTTCCTTTGAAATTCTGTATTTTCGTTTGGTACATATCTATTAATGTGCATTGGACAGTACAAAGACAGTAAATCTCCGGAGGTGCAAGTCCAAAAGGCTTTGGCTCTCAGACTACTGTCAGAAAGGAATTAGCACCATTATAAATCTACACCATGGGGAAATTCTAAGTCCCCTCAAGAGTTTAAAATCTTTTCCTCTGCTCTGTCAAAACCGTTTAGCTTAACCCATCTTTACATTCAGAATTCCTTTCCTTCATCTCATCTTTTTTTTTTTTTTTTTCTTTTTTTGAGTTTTGTGCATTATGGTAACTAACATTTGTTCACAGAGCAATGTAAATAAGATGTGCATTATGTTCTCATTTTCCCTTTATGAAAGCCAGGAATCATATATCTGTGTGCTAGTTCAGGAAGCATTTAGTACAGAGCTTGCTTAGTTTAGCATGAGATGGCCTGAGGTTGAAGAATGAGGATAAGACCTTTTTTTCTCCAGCATCAATACATGCTAGTATATAAAAAAATAACCAAACAAAACCCAGCACAGTAAAAGCTTTTACATATTTTTCTTCCTTATAGGAGGATATTAGTTAAGCCATAGGCAGGCATTTAGGTACTACAGAAAAGAATGTCCTGTCAGAACTTAAGAGAGAAATATTCTCTGTGTATCCCATGTAAAGTCTTCCAAACAAGCCAAGATATTATCCTGACTCATTTAGAAATTCAAATCAGAAGAAGCAATTGTTTAATTCTTGAGAGACTATTCCTGTTTAAAACATCTCACTAATATGTTCTGCCGTTCAACACTTCATCCCATTGCTCTGAAGTCCTCCAAAAATGTGCTGTTTGCTTGACAGATACCGCAGTACATAACAGTAAAATTTTTATTGTGATAATTTGGTCTTATTTTGTTGAACTACCATTATTTGTATATGCGTATGTTGACTATTCTCCCTTATAATTAAAGTTTTTAATTTATCAAATATGTAGGTGAGTCGTTGCAGACATGTCACAGCGAGCGACGTGTTTTGATAATAGACTGCAGTGGACTGGATTTCTTTGACTACACTGGAGTCTCAGTGCTGCTTCAGGTATTCATAACATCGGACAAATTCTGTACATAGAAATATAATTACATACACAAGTTATTAGAGCCAGCTACTAGTCACCTCACCTATATCAGGGGATAAACGTGTCACTTGTAGAAAAGATGAGCACAGATTTGGTATTAAACTGCACTGTGTTTATATGTAAAATTATATAAAAAATAATTCTAAAGATTTCAGGTGACATTCAGTGCAAATGTAAGAATTGGTATGTAATAGAGATGAGTTTTGAACTACTTTTCTTTTTTAATTTAAAAGACGTTTTAGGTCATATTTGACCCTGTCATGTCAGTTAACGATAGTTGCAGTGCAGCCTTGTGTGGATTTACCCCTTTAAAATTTCAGCTTTTAATTCTGTGACTTTATCTGTATGTCCTGCTTTCTGCTAAGCCAGAGGTCCTAATGATCTCCATGTTCTCCCCTGTGGGTTACATACCTAGCAGGCTGGGATCCTCAGGCATTGCATGAGCTCCAAGAAGCTCCCAGAAGACTAAAACCAGTAACCACATAATGAGCAGTTTGATATAGTGGATGAAAAATTATGTTCAAATGCTATTTCTTATGTTTCCATTGGGTCTGGCATTTAATAGTTGTGTAGTGGGTACAGATTTAAGCGGGTTTGCAAGTCTTGGTTCATGTGATTTTTCTGAGTAAGATAACTAGATTTGAGCTTGGGTCTCAGCCCAGGCCTTTTCTTATGCTAACCATTTTCTCAATTTACCGCAGTGATTAAGCAGTGAAATAAGTGCTGCCTTAAAAATGTTAAATTAAAGCTACATATGTAGGTGGGGACATAGTCAAAAAGAAAACTGGAAAAATAAGGTTAGGGGGAGTTATTATGTCTCCTCTCAAAATACAGGTCATTCAGTAAAGCATTAATTGAAAAAAAACTAAATTGTGAAGCTGGTTTCCAAAAGATCTTAGAGACCTCAGAACTACAAATTATATCGAAGAAGCGTTTGCCAAATTTGTGAGAGGTAGGTCCGTTCTGGGCTGTGAAGTTCACAGGTTGGGAGTGCAGCTGGTCCAAACCTGAGTCACCCAGAAGAGGAACACACCCAACATTGTTACACTCCTTCCCAAAATATCATCACTGCTGAGAGAGTTGGAGGGGTTTTTGGACTGAGTCAACCTTTTTGTTTATCTTTAAAAATAGGGTATTCTGATGTGGTGCTTATTGAATCTCTTCTCTCAGAATTGTTCCACTTTGCATGGATTATTTAAACATTTTTTGGAGCTTTGGATCGTCCTCATCTTCCAGAAAAAAAAAAAAAATTCCTACTCTGGTTCTAGAGTTATTTTCACATTTTTTTACTTCTAGCGTACTGACTATTTAGTCTCTGTGAAGTTGCACATTTTCAAAGAAAGAATAAAGAACAACTTCATGCAGAATGTAGCATGACGGTTATGCTGCTTTTCTGATAGACTGCTGGAAGTTTCAATGTTTCCTAGGTCTGATTCATGTCTTTGTGGGCTGGTAGGTACCTACCTGGTGAGGAGATGGAGAAACTTGCTGAAAAAGGAGAACTTGGGGCGGGGGGGGGGGAACCCAGCCTAAAAATATAGTAAATAATGCAAAAATTGTTAATCATAATTCTCAGGTACTTTGAGGAGGGGGGAGGAAATTAGTCTGGGTTTGCGGTGTTTGCGTTATAGAAGGGCTCGCTCTGGTGGCTGCTGGCAGTATAGCTGCAACAGCAGCGATTCACACTCTCTGCCTGCTTTGAATATGTTCTTTTTACTTATTTTATTCTCTGTTGGTATTTTAAACAGTTTTTTTTTTATTTCATGTTTTGACACGTATAGATTTACATGGACTGTAAAAACAGGCACATCGATGTGTTGCTAGCACACTGCAAAGGCAAGTATCAGCTTACAGCACAATTTTTAACATGAAGGTTTATATAACCTCCCTACCTTATCAGTGCTCATATGTTTGTTTTATTGCAGCTTCCCTGATAAAAGCAATGCAGTACGGTGGAAATCTTGGATCTGAAAATCCTGTCTTCTTTGAATCTATTTCTTCAGCAATCGATGCCATTCAGATTCACAGGGTGAGACTTGGAGCAGGAGCAGGTGGAGTCTGGAGGGCTTCTTGGATGCTGACAACAACTTGTTTAAGTCCGGGGAAATCTTAGTTATCCAGTGAACCTTTTGTGCAGAAAGCTTTTAGCTGTCTGTGGTCTACAACCAGTCCTCAGCCTCTGGCCTGCAGTTATCAAGTTTTTCTTTCTAGCTCTCTCTTCTCATCACCTTCTCTCCTTTAGCAACAACTTCCCGGTCTTCTACGCTAGACCCAGAGGCAATGTGTTGTGGTGCATTAATTTGGGTGCATTCTCCACTGGAAAGCGTAACATCATCTAGAAACACCTAATGTAGCTTCTCAGTGAGGGGCTTTGAGCAACCTGCTCTAGTGGGAGGTTTAGTGCCCATGGCAGGGGTTGATCTTAAAGACGATCTTTAAGGTCCCTTCCAACCAAAACCTTTCTATGATTCTATGAAATTAACTCGCACCCAGTTCCGCATTACTGAAACTACGCTCCGTTCCTCAGCCTGGGTTGCCTAAATCTACTTCACACAGCACTGCGCTGCTCTGACCAAAATGCTTCTGCATCCTTAGCACATTTTTTTCTAGCTAATAAGCTTGTCTCTACCCTGCACTGGAGTGTGCTGTGTTGGCTCACCAGTGGAAAGAGGGGAGAGGAGTTGCACGAGGTGGAGGAGAGAGACAGAGGGAGAAGGAAGACTTGGCTCAGAAACTGAGGCTTGAGGATTGAACATGCATTTGCTTGAACATGTATTTACTCGCTCAATAATAATCCTTGCATTCCCTGTTAAAAGGCTGTAAACCTAGGTCTTCCTCTTAAACCATGGGAGCCTTTTCCATTGCAATCCCCACGTAACTGAGCGTGCATTACAAGTAGTGTGCTTTCCCATGGTTTTATTTAGGATTCCAAACATGCCTAGAGCTTGGCTCAGAGCCTTCTTTGAGAGACATTAAACTCATCGTGGTCTGTGGTTTTGGTTGTTTTTTTTTTCTCCACTTTATATTTTACTAATTAAATTACAGTTGTCTATGGACAAAGTCACTTTCCATTGATTTATCCAGATAAGGTGAGTTGGCACAGTTGGTCTAGTGGGTTGACCAGAAGAACATGTTCTCTTCAGAGCTTTTCAACATTTTTCATTGTGTTGCCCTGAAAAAAAAAAAAACAAAAATACTAAATGGGGATGACTATTGTATATTTTGCCTGGGTCTGATTAGATGAATTAGGATGATTGTTGTGCTATAAAATGTCTGCATTCTTTATAGACGTTAATTAACCTTCCTAACATTCTTATAAGATAGTTAGGTACTAGCATTCCCATTTTATGGAAATGGGACATGGAAAAACCAGGACAAATATTCAAAGTGAGAAGGGGGAGTTAAAGGTCAGATGCCCACTTTTCTGGGAACTGATCCCATGTTTCTACCAGAACTGCTAAGCAAACCAAACCTCTGAAGAGTGGCTTAGCAGATTAGTCCAAAAGGGTTGCACACAGCCTCAAATTTTAAATGTAATTATGAACAGTATACATATGCTGCTGATGCCTCTTCAGAGTATTCAGAGTATGTGATTTGAGGGTTTTTATTGCATTCCTTGTGTTTAACACCTGAAGATAAGAGAAGATGGATGGGAGCATGATAACAATACCAGCACCACACTGTAACCAACACAGTCTGTCTGTGTATTCTTCCTATGCCTTTTTAAGATGCTGAGGTCAGCAGGAATTTTGCGTGTTTACAGAAGTAAACACGGCAGGATAGGATAGGACTGAATAGGGTGGGATGGGATGGAACAGGATAGAAAAGAACAGAAGGAAGGAGTTGGAGATTCATGGAAAGTAATAATTCCAATTTACATTTCAGCTTCCCCCCCCAGCAGGAAATAGTCTTTGACTGGCAGAAAGGTAGAGGCATGAGGGCTTCGTGGCTCCTTTTCATTTCTGATGTTGTTTGGAAATTTAAAGGTGCTCTTATCCACATCCTCCAAGGATAATGTCATATAATTCTAATTTTTATGCTGATAAATTGATAAGAGACTCATCTGTTGCTTTATGCAGTTCCTCCTCACCATAAATAACTTGCTGATTTATAGTCTTTATAATGGTGTCATTTTCAAACTAGCACTGCTTCATCTGCTAATTCTACGTGGCATTCTAGGAAAACATTATAATGCATTTTTTTCTGTTTCTCCCAATTTAGAATTACAGCAAGTTCAGTGAACAGAGTGAAGTGTGATGTTGACCCATTGAATAGGACGAGTTCGATCTGCGCTTATTCAGAATGAACTACACCACGGATTCTCCTTAGCTTTTTTCACCGGGGGATCTCTTTTGTATGCCTTATATATTTACTACATTCAGTAATGACAGATCTGCCATTCAGAAAAAAAAAAAAATGTTTCAGCTGCCACCACTCAGAGAATGTTCATACAATTGTTCTATAGTGGTTTCATATAATATTTTTATATACATTTAGGTACAAATTATTAGGAAGCAGACATGAGGTACTGACTGTGTTTACCACTGAGATATATTCTTTTAGATATCTTCTATTGTAACATTAGTTGTAATATGCATCTGTAGTTTTGTGCATGGAATAATGAGACGTTATGGATTCTTAAAAACAGTGTGTTATAATTGATACAGTATATTCAGGAAGCCATATACCAGTGCATACTGGTTCTAATGGCTTTACTTTTCCTTTTTTTCTGTTCAAGGCAGCCATTTGCAACAACAGCATCATATCAGAGCTATCATATTCTTCCATTTTCGTACTTTGTTTTGTATGCCTTTTAATGCCTGCCAAGGTCAGTGGGAGCACTGTATATTCTGAGAAGGCAGATGTATGTTGGCTAAGTGCACTGGATTGTCTCCCCCTCAAGTAGTTGACTTGAGTCATTATTATGGTTTGCTACATTTTCAAAGCCACAGGTATCCTTTAGCTCCAATTGAAGAGGAAAAAATGGTAATATTTTTCCAAAACTTGTTCTTGTTTCCAGCATAGAGACGTTTGCATTTCCAGTTTGGGCTGTGATTTCTTTGGTGTTGAATTCTTCCTCTGTGACAGCTGGGTGATGACAGTGGAGAGACGCACAAGGCGTGTGCCACATTTCAGCCCCAATTCTGGTGTGGAGTACTGTGTGTGAGCACACAACTGGGGTGGAGGAATTAATGGGTTGAGTATTTGGCTTGTAACTATTTATTGACATCAGTCACATTAGATTATGCTATGATATCGGTATCATGTTATGTGGCAAGGTGTATGACTTTTTTCCTCTTACCTTTGTTGCCGTACATGAACGCTATCAGTAACATGTAAGACTTGAGCAACAAACAATCAAAAATGAGAAAGGATGAAGAGTAGGATTTTTCCTTATTGACTTAACAAAACTACAGAAGCTAAAAGGTAAATGAATATGGTACAGCCATAATGGCCATCTTAGCACTACAGAGAAGTGAGAACTGTAAGGGTGCTTTGTGCAGCTGGAGCGTATAGGCAAAATCTGGCTAAGCATCCTGTTTTCAGCAGCAGTTACATACATATGTTTGTCTGGACTCTCCTTGCTCTCTCTGCCCAAAGCAGCTGCCTGCAGTAGATGAGGTGGCTCGTGGAGTGATTTTTATGTCTCTGCACACTTGTGTTAAGACGTCAATAGGATTTCCTTCTGGTCTTGGTCATTCCACACTACTAAAAGACAACGGGAGAGAGACACAGGGGTTTTTACGCTTTCAGTTATGGGTGACACCTGGAGTTATTCCCTACTTCGTCCCACAGATGATTGGAAGTGTTCTGTACATGTTCTGCCGAGACTGATTTCGTAAATACTATGTAAAGGGTTGATTAGTAACTGAGAAGCTTGTTATACACAGGAGAAATAAGTTCTGTACATCATCCCAAGTGTGTTCATTTCAGATGGTGTAGTTGATTGCCAATTGCTCATTACATCCTCGGACTCAGTAACAGACTGTAACATTTGATTACTAAATTCTTCAGACAGTTTTAGTAATTTATTAACACTTTAGAAACTATTTAGATTGTACTTTAATTGTGGAGGCATCAATTGTATGTTGCAGCTGAATGGAGATCTCAACTGCAAACTGAATAAATGAAAAAATGGTATCTTTTCTACCAAGTTCACTATTTATTCTTTGGTGGCTAAATGTTTTCTCCAAACATTTGCAGATAAGTTGGTTAATGAAATTGTTAAAAATAGTGTCTTCAGCAAAGATAGCATCTACCAGGAGACTTTCGGTTTTGTTATGAATGATCTTGTAAATGGAATAACACAGACGCTTTTTAAATTCTTTGTAATGTTAGCCCTTGATGACGTCCTCTGCATCTCTGCATCAAATTAATAGTTTTGTAGTGCTAATCAAAATGGCTTCCACTTTCCACTGCTTTCAAGAGGAATCACTTTTCCACAGCTAAATGGCTGGTGTGAGATGGACATTTATGTCCCATTATCTGAAAGACCTTCAGCGTCATTTAAAAAAGTGTTTCGTGAATGTAGGACTTCAAATTCAAAATGTCTTAATGCTGTGATTACCGCTTGATTGTCTCTCGGAGCAGAATCAGGGATGAGATACATTTCTTCCCTTAAAACATTTTATCATAACTCATTTTACCATAACTCAGCTAATATTCCTGTAATGTGTTTTACCTTATATAATTAGCCTAAATTTCTTTCTATTTCTGAGAATATACGCTGTTAATTAGATTCCTTTTCTGGCAAGTGACACCACTTAAGATAGTTGTTTCTCAGCAGAACGGAGCATTCAAACGACCTGTGAACATCGCTGCCCTTTCAATTCTTTCTAAAACACCTGTACTAAGTTTAAGCGGTCTGTCAGAGAACTGCTTTACTGAACCACGGTTAGTGGGTGGGGGAGGGTCATTTCTCTTTTACCATTGGCCTAGGAGGGCAAATCACTTCACTACTGATGCAGTTTCTGCTTCTCCACCACCCCTCCTCTGAGCTGTTGACATTTACTAAAACTGGTGATTGCACGTTGTCTCTCTTCAAGTGACCAGGATGACATGCCGTCAGATCTCATGCACTGGTGACCGACCGCCAGGAGATCACCAGTCACCCTGCTGGTGTGTTTGCTTCACTTGCAGAGTCACCTGACAAACAACTGCTCAATTCTTTGATGAAGAGTTAAGGAAACACCCTAAACCTTCTAGGTCAAGTTTTGGGGGTTGCTATCAATTTCAACTCTTTCCTCAATGCTTCTTTGTATAAACGGTCCACTGGCTTCCCTATGGCTCTGAGGAAGAATTACTATGTAAATATATAGGAGCTTAACTCAAAACATCCCAGTTAACTTCAATAGAATAGAATAGAATAGAATAGAATAGAATAGAATAACATAGTTCAGTTGAAAGGGACATGCAACAATCATCTAGTCCAACTACCGTTATTATAAAATAATAAAATATTATAGAATAGAATAAACCATATTTATTCTTCCAATTTAGAAGGGCAAAGTGAGCCAAACTCACTCTGTAGCAAAGAGACTGCACAAAGTCTGTGTCTCCTCACAGCGGTGCGTGTCCTGGTCTCACGATCCACATGGAGGTGAATTGCAGCCACTGAGAGAGAGACTGCACCATCCAGCAGAGGCTCAAGGAAGCATCTCATTTAGTTACAGCTTTCAACTACTGAAGCCAACGAGTTTACTACTCTTAGTAAGCAATTTTGGAAACCCAGCCATTCACTTTGATTGCTATACGTACACTTAGATGCTCAGATTTTACATTCCTAAATTTAAAACGTATGAATCATCTAGCTTATGAAAACCAATGCTTCAACTTTGCATGCTTTGGTGTACTCTGCACTTCATGGGAAAATATCAATATAAGTTTGTTTTCAAGAGATGGCCCTATATTTCAGAGATGTTGTATTTGCTTTGATGTGTTTAGGAATTTTTAGCTATTTTTAGGAATTAATTCAAAACGTTAGACAGTACATTATGTGAATGAAGAATTTTCCACGAAATTTAAGATGTGCAAATCAGAGTATGGGGATCTGATCATATGCTTGTTACAGAATTTGTGTTTGACACGTTCCAAAACAAAGTGAGCAATAAGGAAAAAAAAAAAATAGAGGGCAAACTGATGTTAAGAAATGAATATAGTGACAATTATAAATTAGACATAAAATATGTAATAAGGAAAAGACTGTTAACATTACATTTATGCAAATTAAATGTTCCTAATTCTCATCATATGTCTTTCATTTTAAAGGTTATCTGCCCTGATTCTATGATTCAAGTGTCACAAGGTCTGACTTTAGCTGTTTTGACATAATTTATTTGACAGCTGTGAGTGTCATAAATATATAATGTAACAAGGAAAGGTATCTTCACTGTTCAATGAAAACATTAATGCATCCATACTGTGTATGAATACTGTTTGACATTTACTAGTTACAAAAATAAAATATACAGTATGCCTTGAAAATATGGCACTCCTATTTTTGGAAGATACTTTCTTTGTCTACAGAAAGTAGAGTCTCATAAATAAATGAACGAGTGCAGTTCTACAGCGGATGCTAAATGGTGCTTTCATCATTAAGATGGATTTTTAGTAAAGATCACATAATCTGTATGTTTCCATATGTTTTAAAATGCATTTAATTATTATTTTCTTGCTTCAATCCTGTGTATTAGCATATGCAACAATAAATTTATACAGAAATAAATTGGAACATGAGAAAAGTTACATGTGGAAGGAGGAAAATGCCCTCATTATTTCAGTGCTTAGCAGATATTTCTTTTTACATTCTGTACTAACCAGTCTGTAATGAGATATGTTGCCTTCTTCAATCTCAAAATGTATTAGATCTTAATCATGGAAGAGGAGAAATTGCATTAAATTAAGAAGTTTGGCTTCCTCATAGTTCTTAGGGGAGTATGGTATTGAATAGACGTTTTTACCTCTGTAAGAGTTACAGAAATCTTGGGCCAATTTTTACAATATTTCCTCTATGTATGCACAGTCGTTTGAATACATCTTTTATAAGTGTCATTTGCATCTACAGATGGTGCACCTCATATCCAATTTGTGCGTACTGGTGGTATTGCTTACATATAGTCTGTGGTTTACCCCAGTAGAGGGGAAATTATGGGTAAACTCTCCCGCACACCCACCACCAATAAGTGTGAAGACATTAATGGAAAATAGATTGGCAACCCTTTAAAAATTTGGTCTTGAATTTTTTCAAGCCTGGTAATTTATGAAAGCATTTGACTCTACCAAAATTAATGCAACCTCTACATTTTTGGTTTTACAGTGATTTGCAAAGGTATAAACAATTTGTAGTGCCATAAATACCTAGTTGCTATACAGCTTAATATTCTTAACAATATTCTTAATGATAAAGGTTATATTCTGGAGCTCTGCTTCTCAATTACACTCATACAATGGCAAGGAAAACACTTTGGAATGAGATGGCTGAGCAACCTCATTCTTTTTGTTACCAGATCTGGAACATAGAAGTCCAAGGTGAGCTCTCACCAGGGACTTGAAAAGTGGCTTGGGGAGCAGCTCTTTCCCTAAGGGTAATCCTCTGGCTCCACGGCATTTCAGGAGAGCGTGGCATGGAAAAGCAGAGAAATGGCTGTTTGGTTATTTCCTTTTCTAATGCTTTTTCCAGTAATGAAGAGACCTTTTGGGCTGGATACATTCGGGTGATTAAAGACTGAGGAAAACCAAGGGAGTGGCTCATAATGATGCCCAGGTTGTCATGAAAGTCCACACTATCACTTTGACTGACATGGAAATGGTAAATACTTTCTATCCCCATTGTGCTTTGACTGTGATGCTGTCACAGTTTAAAGATGCAGCCAAATTGACAGAATTCTTAAAAACTCCACAATGCTGAATTAACCTACACCCTGTACATTCATTTAAATCCCGCAAAGTATGTCCCACTAATTGTCTTATATTCCATCTGAGAGACAAAATTATTTGATCCCTTAATTGTTACTTACAAATGATAGTGATTTTGATAGTTTTGGTGAAGGTACTTTTTGCACATTTTTTGCTTTGTTGAGCAAACCACAGACTTTATATAAACAAAGCCAACAGCAAATACGAAACTTATGCTGTCATTAGAGTATTTTGCGGCAGCGTCTATAGCTGATTTTCTGTTCTGCCTTTGTGGACCTGTTGTGTTTACATCTCTATTAGTAAAGTCCTTCTAAAATATGTTTTAAAATAATATCATGATATTTCCTGTCCAAGAGAGTTTCGTAGTCAAAGTACTGGAATTGCTAGTTGATATTCCAGTGCAGTTAGTTTATACCCCAGTATAAACTAATAATTTCAAACATTCAATTTCAAAGACATTTTGCTTCCTTTTTCTCTTTGCTCTCTCTGCAACTGTTTTTAAATCCCTGGAACTTGCTCCTTTCTGTGTTAGCTTGGTTCCTATAGCCAAATTCTTAATTCAGAGTACCTCCATAAAGGAAGATATGTTTTGAAAGAATGAGAGCAATCCTGGCTGATAAGAAAAAAAAGTGCACCTTTTTTGGTCTGGGAGTATTTCCAGATTTTAAACAGGTTTTGGGAAATTACATTTGCCATCTGCAATTTGTGATCATTGCCATTTTATTTTCAGGAGGAAAATTGTGTTTAAATCTGTCAATCATAGCTCAGGTTTGGTGCTGGCCTGGCTCCACTGTTGCCCTGATTTTACACTTCTCCTGCATGCCTCTACTCTTCAGTTCCCAATCCCATGAAAGAGTGATGGTGACCTGTAGGTGACCAGTGATGCTCTGCAGACCAGGGGTTTTCTTCTTGGCGCCTTTCTCTTTCTTATCTCTCCTATCAGGACACACTCTGCTCTAAGACTGGGTAGCACAAGTGTCGGTTGGTGCAGTACTGACCGAACTACACATGAAGGTGCAGATGTGGAGTTGAAGACCAGGGCTAAAATGCTTGTGGGCTGTGAGGCACTGGGGTGGACAGCAGGGCTTGGGAAGAGGGGATACAGGGGAAGAAGTTTCAGGGGAATGAGACTGCATGTTTATTGTGCATGGGTGAAAAAGCTGAAGAGCACATGGTGCAACTGGGATGTCAGACTGCATGGGGATGCTGGAGAAAGGAGAGGCAGGCCACAAAAATTTGAACCAATTGCTATTGAATCATAGAATCACAGAATGTGTTAAGTGAGAAGGGACCTTTAAAGGCCATCTAGTCCAACCTCCCTGCAGTAAGCAGGGACATCTTCAACGGGATCAGGTTGCTCAGAGCCTCATCAAGCCTGGCCTTGAATGTCTCTAGGGATGGGGCCTCCACCACCTCTCTGGGCAACCTGTTCCAGTGCCTCACCACCCTCATTGTAAAGAACTTTACATGGATGCAATTGGCCTTCTGGGCTGGAAGCACACGTTGTTGGCTCATGTCCAGCTTTTCATCCACCAGTACCCCCAAGTCCTTTTTCACAGGGCTGCTCTCTAACACATCATCCCCCAGCCTGTA
>VXBH01008313.1:72949-139114 GCA_013400035.1 Rynchops niger | reverse complement strand
ATGAGGATTGTCCCGAACCAAGTGTAGGACCTTGCCCTTGTCCTTGTAGAACTTCTTAAGGTTTGCTCGGGCCTACCTCTTTAGCTCGTCCAGGTCCCTCTGAATGACATCCCGTCCCTCTGGCACATCGACCACACCACTCCGCTTGGTGTCATCGTCAAACTTGCTGAGGGTGCACTTGATCCCACTGTCTATGTCATTGATGAAGATGTTGAACAGCACCGGTCCCAGAACGGATCCCTGAGGGACACCACTTGTCACCCCTCTCCATCTGGACATCGAGCCATTGGCGGGCCCTTGATCGGCATGTGAGGTCATTTGCTTTAGAAGTGCTGTTTGCCTCACACAAGGATAGTTCCCCCACACTGCCATTGATCCCGCTAATGGGGTTTTAACAGCATTTCAATTACTTCATATCAATAAAATAAGAAAGTTGTTTGGTTTTTTTAGAGTAAGATTTATTTTCCAGACAAAACACAGCGTTTATAGGTATTCCTTCCATACAATTAGGAAGTACATGTATAAGCAAGCTCACATCTGCCTCTTTTCAGCCTCAGAGACTACACCTTTTCAGAGAGACAGGTGGTCCATAAGAAGGAACAGGTGTATACTGAGCATTACCACCTTCATATTATGGACAGTCATTGCAAACACTGCACTCAAAGCACTTCAATCATTTCTCCATCAATGTCACCACTCAGATACTTTATCAGGAAACCATCAGGGGTGGTGGCAGCTCCATTCACAGCATGCGTCCAAGAAAATTTAGGATAGGACCAGAAGTGTGTTAACCAAAAGAGAGAAAGGTAAAGGGGGATATACTTTCCGTCAAAAGATTAATTAGAAGCTAGGATCATAGTTTTAGAATGACCAGTTAGGACTAGTCAACAGTTAGCTATGAATGACGTTGACAGAGTTTCACGGGGACATGATGCTCTGTGCCTTGGTGTGTGCCCCCACTCTGCCCGTGCAGGTGAGTGCCAAACCATGCGATGCAGTAGAGAGACATCTTCAGTAGCCTCTGTACACCCTCACGGCCACACTGGGGTACCCCTGGAGATGTGCGGGCACTACACAGAGGACTACTGTGACCCATTTAGCATAAGGCAATCAGGCATTTGTGTAGCCAGAGGCATTATTGCACTGTTTATCATGAAAGAGACATCCATGTGGGTTTGGACAGCTGCTACATCTGTCTTCTACATGGTCCTCAGTTTAAAAAGGCAGCATTCTGCCTGCTTGGGCTGTGTGCACCAAGGTGTGGTCTGAGAGATTAAACTGGGTGTTGTCAGATCACCAAAATCTACTGTGCCTAGTTCTGGGCTTCCCAGTAGAAGATATGGCCGTATTGAAGTGCATTCAGCAGAAGCCATGAAACCTGACATAGGAGGAGAGGCTGACGGAGCTGGGGCTTTTCAGGCTGGAGAACACAAGGGTCAGGGGCATCTTATCCATGTGTATGAATACTTGATGGGGGAGTAAAGAAGACAGAGTCAGGCTCTTCTCAATGGTGCCCAGGAACAGGACAAGAGG
This sequence comes from Rynchops niger, assembly GCA_013400035.1. Taxonomy (NCBI): domain Eukaryota; kingdom Metazoa; phylum Chordata; class Aves; order Charadriiformes; family Laridae; genus Rynchops; species Rynchops niger. The sequence continues at coordinate 137,581 of VXBH01008313.1, read as the reverse complement.
CAATAAGAACAAACTGAAGCACAGGAAATTCCATTCAAACATACTTTTACTGTGAGGGTGGTCAAACATCGGAGCAGGTTACTCAGAGAGGCTGTGGAGTGTCCATCCTTGGAGATATTCAAAGTCCAACTGAACATGGACCTGAGCAACCTGAGCTGTAGCTGAGCCTGCTCTGAGCACAGAGGTTGGACAAGAGACATCCAGAGGAACTTTCCAACCTCAGCAACTCTCTGAGTCTATGTGCCTGGGGGACCACAACAACTTTGGTGAATTAAAGTTTGCCTTTCTGCTACACGTGCTGGCTGCCACCCTGCCTCTCACCAGCTCTTGTACAGGGAGCTGTGTGGCAACACTCTTCCCTCACCAGACAGGCAGCAAAGGCTGATGCAGATGATAGCATGGTCTTAAACACTGGCTATCAGCCAGTATGGAAACAAGCATGCAGGCAAGTGTGTGAGGTTATGTGAATATAGCTTAAATATAAAACACATCTTGGGTTGTGGAAGCCATGGTGCAATAACCCCCATTTCCCAGCCCCGACTTCATGCAGGTAGGTACTGAGGACTTTTCTGCTAACAGAGTAAAAAGGGCTCACTCTTTCCTTTTCAAAACACAGCTGGAGAAGGGCTTAGGCTATCTGTGCCCTTTTGCATGTTGTTGCAGTTCAAACAACCTCTTGAGAGATGAGATGTCCAGATTTAATCAGTTTCTGGCTGGATATTTTTACCTGCACATTTCCTGTTCCTCCCTCGGGAGGGTGCCTTAACTCTTCTATGATTTCTCCTTCCTATGGACATCACCCTCCTGAGTAGAAAAGAGGGCAACAAGATTCACTGGGACCAAGCGTAAAGGCAACAGAAGGCATGAACTGGCATTCTAAGGTGAAGTTCCTGGGATCTGGTCTTTGTAGTGGTGGTTTAACATTAAATATACAAATTGTCCTGGGAAGGCTGATAGTTGCCCAACAGGTCCCTATTCGTATGACTTCCCCAGGAACTAAAACAGAGTCTCTCCTTTTCCCAAACTGCCTGACTTAGGCTTAAACTCTTGATATAGCTTTGGTGGAAGGTATCCTCACACCAGTGGGAAGGTAAAATTGTAGATTTGAATCTTACCAGCCTAAGAAGGAGGTTGTTTCTGGACTTCTCATTTTATATGGCAAAAACTGGGCTATTGTTTTGAACAAGTTGCCCTAATTTGTCTGAAATGAGGGCGACCACTACGTTTTCTTAGCTCTCTGCTGTCAAAACAGAGGAAGCACTGAAAGATTGAGGGGGAGCATATTTATATTTCTGCAAGGAGTAAGAGAAATGCCTTGCTTCTCGGCCTGGTCATTCGTGGGACTACTCTGGTGCCACCACAGCCACGAGTCTGGGAGCCAGGTAAAAGCAAATAAAGTGTTCTAGTACTGCAGTACAACTCAAAGTCAGGAACAACTGCCAAAACCTTTACCAGGCATTGGAAATGCTGCCTCTGTCTGTGCAGTTGTCAGAAAGGATCTTTCCACAGAAATACTATTTCCTTTAGCAAGTACCAGCATTAGAAAAAAAGTGATGTTTAATTTTGTGGTATGTAAACTTAGTCTGCATCACTATTTTTTTGCCCATGGAAAACAGCAGTCAAGCTTAGGCTTCCCCCCCCCCAATTTCCTGGCATTTGTAAATTTAAGATAGGTCCTTAACATTATATTAACATAGATTTTTATGTGTCAATTAACAGATAAATTCATTATGAAAACTCATTTAGGAAAGGGCTGACACCAGACAAAGCCTTGAGGCAGTTGTGGAGTGCTGGGATGCAACATCTGCTCCATCAAATTGCACTCAGATGCTCCCATTCCTCGGCTGTTTGCTGCTGCTCCACGGCGTCTCATGCAGCTACTTACCTCCCCGGGACATACAAGTTCGGACACAGACTCACAAAGGCCAAATGTCTCTGTTGATTCTCCCAGGCATAACCGACTAAAGAAAGTTGTCAAGATACATGTCACGAAAAAAAAAATCTGAGCAAACTACATGCCATGTTGATTTACCATGTGAGATTTGCTTTCGTTGATTTGTTTACTAAGTATTGAATTTGACATCCATCTGAAATATTGAATTTACCTTTGGAGCCCACCTATTTTCTGTGTTATGAACCTCATTTGATAATTTAGCTAATGTAAAAATGCCTTCCATTACTAGCAGTGGTGCTTCTCATGACATAACAGAAACTGACTCAGAAAGTAGCATATGCTGTTATCACCCATAATAGATCAGCCACATCTCAAAGACTGGAAGCCAAAATTACCATTTGGCATGTCTGTAAATTCAAATATACCGTCTGCCCCAAGTTGAAAATTAATGGAATTTTATCTATTTTATATATATATCAAAGGCTTTGCTTTCACTACTGCCATAAAAGATTTTTCATTTAGTATTTGTATTATAGTAACTCTCCGCGGGTGTTTAATGTTGTTGCAGAGCTCATCAGGCTGCAATTTGTAAAACACAACCCCTTCTGCCTCTCTGCAGATTGCTTCCTCCACATTTCCTTCCACTTTCTGGAAGTTCGACACTTCCAGAAACACAGAGAAGGACTCGGAGAGGCCGTTCCACTGTCTCCCTGTCCAAACACAGGACCCACTAAACCATTCCCAACAGGTATTTGTTAACAAAATGAAAGGCAATACTAAAATACTATACATATATACACGTACACATCTCTACATACATGTGTAGTGTATGTCAAAAGTTGCTCCCTATGGCCTGGCATTATTTACTTTTAGTTTTAAAGGGCCTATAATTCAGAAAAGAGCAATTAATGAGGAGGAACCTTATCTGCACCGTTTCTAAAAAGAAAACTCCCCGACAGCAGGCAGATTTCCATGCATATGCGTGGCAGGATCAGACCTTTCCCGGGTAGCTCATTTCTATACCTGTAGTTGTGGTGCATTTTCAGCCAGCACACAAACTCCTTTTTGAGGGTATGTGGTGGGGTTTTTTGCCCAATTGAATTCACAGACTTTTTTTTCAGGCAGCCTCTGCCGCTCAAGTGTTTTTGATGAAGGCTTCTTTTCGACAGCTACAGTTTCTAAAAGGGACAAATTATGCGTCCAGTCCTGCAAGCCTGCCTGCAATGAACGCCTTTAGAAATCAGTGGAGCTTTCACATGGCAGATGGCTCCCCAGGATTGAGCTCTACATAATTTTGCGATATTTTAGCTGGGGATATTTTAGTGGCTTTTTCCCTATGCATGACAGCATGATTTGCTGGCTGCTAGAAAATGTCATCAGACCCTTTCTCATTCTGCAGCGAAAGCTTTGGATTTTTTTTTTTGAACGAGCAAAAATGTTTCCTTTCCGTGTTATACAGGACACTCCTATCTGTCGAAAAATATTTACAGATAAAACCAGTGACAGCAGAAGGGCAGGAGGGCAAAATAGCCATGTTACGTTTCAAAATAGACCTAAAGCCAAGATAAGGGGGGAGAGGTTTTTCTAAAAGCCTTTAAACAAATGTCCTACTATTGAAAATACTTCTGTCCCTTAAAACCCCTGTGGAAGACTCACTCATGATTTCATTTGTGGTGTCACCTGATTTCTCCTACAACGCAATAAATGCAAAAAATGTGATAAATTCACCAGGTTGAGCTTTTTCGCATTCTCTCAGAAAGGGTAATTGCTTAAGTTTAAATTCAGTGGTTACTGCAGATCAGTCCACAGACAGATTGCCTCCTACAAAAGCACAGCAAAAGTAAAAAATCAGTGCAAACCTCTCTTTACTTTGCCAGCATTTGTCTCAGTCCCAGAGAGAATTAGTTCATTATCCCTGGCCAGGTCTATATCTGTATGCAGAGATTGCAGCGAATTACTTTGCACTCGTTTTGTCGATGGACTTTGCAGTGTAGATGCTTCCCCTTGAAGCTGGTCACACAACCGGTTCATGGTAACAAGACATATTCTGACCAGTTTAAAATGGACTTGCACATCCAATTGATGTTTAATGTCAAGGTACCAGTTAGTGGATGAAGCAAAGATTGTCTGACTCCCCGGGCAGTCTATAGAATGACATAGGAGCCATATTCAGACGGTTTCCATTTCCCAGCATGTCCTTGCCATTGAATGTATATGTAGCTATGACTTACTGGCTCTGGCTAGTAAGATTGATGCTGCCGTCATTTTTTTTGAAAGTAGGTGTAGTTCTAAGCAGCTATGTCTGCATTATTGACCAAAAGAGGTAGTCTGAATGCATCTCACCCCTCCCTAGACTTAGTATTCTGTAACACCATTTACAGCACACAAAAATACCAACCTCTTTTGCATTTTTTTCCATTCTGATCTTTGTGAATAATTATTCCCTTCCAATGTTTCCACTTGTTTTCCTTATGCATTCATTTTTCTTTGACCCTTCGCTATGATGAGTATTCAACAAAATTAAAATTAATGTGTCTTCCTCGTTTCCTTCTTTATAGAACAGCATAATCAATGCCATCAACTGATCTCTGGAGACAGGAACTGCTAGTTAACCTCCCTGGCCACTCTTGGCTGAACAGTTGCGTGGCTTTGCAGGGTGTAAGACACTGTAAGTTACAGAAAAATAGTGGCTATCCTTAAAAATTTGGCAATACAACAGTCATATTAACAGCAGGATGTTTTGATTCATTCTTCAGATTCATTGTTCACATAATGAACATTTCAGGACTTGAGTCTGGGCTATTTAAGACGGGTTTTTTGTTCAAAATAATTTTTAACCATTGGACCAACAATACTCTGAGCCAGACACCAGATCAGCAAGGTTTGGAGGCTTGGGAGGAGTATTCAGAATCCCACCTGAGTTCTCCATGTGAATTTCACGTGCTGCCCTACCTGACCCTAGAAATACAAATGGGTGAATACTTCAACAAAAATACAGTACTAGGCATGATATGGGATCAGTCTTTCCTTTGGAGGATGATACTATATTGAATGGATAAGAGAAAGTTATAAGAAAGGAGAAAGGATAACAGGAGATTTGCCTTGGCAGTTGAGAATCATGATTTTTTTTTTGCATCTGGGAATGAGCACAGCCAGGGACGAAGACAGCTTGTTACTGCACCAGTGACAACGAGTCAGGACATGAAGAGTTAATAACCCCACGTTTAGAAAATTAGGGAAATGGGACCTTGAGGAAGCACTCTAAGGCATAACATGCAAAGCCATTTTTGCTAATCAAAGAAGCATTGCAAACTTGGCTGACATTTACTTTAATGAAAGGCTTTCATTGTTGTCCAGCTCCTCCACGGAGTTCAAAACTGTGTAGCTGAACTCCAAATTGTCTAATATTTTGTGTTGAAGGACTGAACGTCTCTTGCCAACAGAGAAATCAATGGTTTATGAATTCCCATTTTCCAAACTCTGTCCAGCCAGCCTGGGTGACCTCTTTGCTTATGTCCTAGACTTGTAGATCTAACTTAGCTCATATGGATAAAAAGAGAATTCATTTTGTTATAGGACGAGCACATCAGAATTGGCATTCTTTGCACAAACTTACTAAACCTGACCAGTAAGGTCCTCTACACGTCACCTGAAATTGCTCATCATTTCCTAAATACGCAAACACTTATCTCCGTATTTTGTAGGAGTCTATGGTTTATGAGAGCTTAACATAACACCTTCCCAGTAGTAACTTTCATGTACACATGTGCTAAGCAATACTCGAGAAAAGAGGCAGTTGCTTAGTCTCCTTTTATATTCCAAAACCTAAGTTACATACTGGATTATAACCTTGAAACTGATACATCCATTAATGACCCTCTCCACTAGGAGTTCTTGAAAAGTTTTGTTAGTGCAAGTTACATCAAAATTCAGTCATGAAGAAGAGAAATTAGAGAATATTCATTATCCAGGGTAACATTTTTTGGAATGGTAAGAATTTTTCAAAGTGGGTTTGTGGAGTTACATCTGTAATAAATGCAATGGTGTTGCTTTCACCAATCTGCGATTTGAAGGGACCTAGTCCTTGCAGTGGCAGAAAAGGCAAAGCATCCCTGAGACATCAGGGTCTCAGGGTCATCAAAAAATATCATCGAAGAAGTGCTGGATTCATGGATTGACCCTGAAGAAGAGCTGATGTGCCTGAGATACTGACCTGCCTAGAAGGTGAATTCTGACACTATTCAGCAGCATCATAAAATATAGATGGTTAAAGAGAGAATAAGTATGTCAGAACAAATTAATTCTTACATTTTACTCTGAAAAAAAAAAAAAATCTTTATTTTCATTCTTTTAGGATGGATTGGGGAGGGGAAAGAAGATGTTTTGATGAAAAAAAAAAATCCTGTTCCACCAGTTATATTGATTTGGTGCCTAAAATGTGAAAGTGCTTTTTCTCTGCCAGTGACAGAAGGTATATTTAGATTTTCCTTTTGAACTTTTGTACCATTAATTAAAACGATTGACATTCTTGCATTCTTTTAGTAAAACTTTCATGTTAATTCCAAAATAATTTTTCACCGGGGGAAAACATTTTGATAGAAAATTGTCAATTTAGCCTGATGTAAATGAGAATTAAATCCTTCCGTGTTGGGGGAAAATAACAATGATGCAAATGAAATTATAATCTACTGGGGAAAAACAAGTTTAATTTATGGGAGACAAGAGCCTCAGTGGCTGTTCGGCTGAAAATACTTAACATACTTCCAAAGGCTCAATCTGAGCTGCATCTGATGTTTTAGCTGCTTATGAGATCCAGATTTTAATTCAGAAGATGGAGCTGTCTTGACCAAAACTTCTGTGGTGCTACGTTTCCAAGTTGTTACCCGTTCCAGCAGATGCTAACACAGGCAGATTGTGAAGGGCTGACACCTTCCAGTATTTTGATGCTGTTCCACGAACATTAACTGAGCTGAGATGACTTTATTTTTTCATTTTACAACCATGATAAACCCAGCTAATTAATCCATGTGTTTTATGGGTGGTCAATATTGAAAAAATATGAGTTTTGGTCAATATTTTGCATCTAATTCTTACTAAAATTTAAACAACAGACCTGTACAGATGCTCTACTTCATTGCCAGTGAGTTTGAAGTATGCACAGCTATCTATGCCCGGGCACAATTTCCAAGAATTAAATTAAAAATAAAAATACTCTTAATCCAAGAAAATTGCTGAAATGGATTGTTTCAATGAGCATGTACTAAAATTTTCTGGAATTTTTATTCCATGAGAAATTTTGGAAATTCAGCTCGCCATTTCAGTTAATTCAGAGCAGAGAAAAAGGAGAATATTACTCAAAAATGAATAACATTACACGATAAACGGAACCAAAAACTATGAAAGAAGAAGATATAAAATCTCAGTCTGTGAGGCTGCACTTTCATGCATAAGGACTGACATTACTTATTATTATTATCTGCATATCTGCATAGGTTAAATGAAATCAAGGGTTTTTGACATGACAATCAAAATATACAGAGGTTTATCCTTTGTCTTGCCTTACCTTGTAGTATGTATTTATCACTTTTATGAGGACACATAATTTATAGCTACTCTTCACTTGACCTGAGCCACTAAAGCAAACGGATTACCATCAGTTCAAGTCAGTTTATACAAAGACCCTTTTCACTGACAATGCGCTGCTCCGGCACAATAACCTAACAAAGGCCCCACATAAAAGACTTTGTAGTGTATTTTTAGGATACTTTGTATAATGTTGATCTACTTCAGTATTCTTTGCATTACCTTCTCTGTGTTGATATTATTTGAATTCTAACTACAATGGACTTTGTATAAACCTACAGAGGAACCAAACAGGNAGAATCCCTTCTATGCTTTCATTTGTGGTCAGTCACCACTGTACTCCCTTTCATTTCTTTTGAGATTTGTAGCCAAGAGCAGATCTATGGCCATCTGTTTTTAATCTGCTATTCAGGATGATAGTCTGTGGATCAATGAACGCTAGCCATAGTCTATAGAGAAATTGCAAATCTTTTTGGGATAATTTCCAGAGGATAATAATATTCACAAGAGACTTCTTTTGCCTTCCTTATCTCAAACTACAGTTTTTCATAAAAGAGTGGTATCATAGTTGCCTGTTCCAACAATTACTTCTGTCATGATGTATTATTGCCAGCGAGCTAAACAATTGAAGTCATAAATCTTTGAGCCTTTAACTATGCTACCACTGCCCAAAGGAGATTTTGTGAGACAGCAGTGAGCTAAAGAGAGTCAAGCGACTAAATGCAAGAGGGTAAAATGGGACAGATGAGCTTTCCTTCTAGAATATGGTTTGGATTTTCTTGCAAGAAGAATACAGCATGAAATAAAGTTCTTTGGCAAGTCTGAAATTAAACAGGGTGCACTTGCTTCAGTTAATGCCCAATAGACACTAACCATACTGACACAATTGACTAATTCTACTGACTGTACATTATGCTGAGAAAAACATTTCAGCAGGAAATAAAAACTACTGCTTGCTGTCCTGGTGCCCATTGACTTGGCATCTGCTGAGAATAAAATGCACAAATGCATAAGCTAAAAAGTGCTAATCTCCCTGGCTGTCGTACAGCTCACCCGATTAACACTCCCCTACACACACGCTTCTGTGCATGACCTGCAGCCATCCTGCCAAAGCTAAAAAAATACCTGGCTTAACAAACCCCTGGGAGGGGTCTGCAATGCTACTGATTCTTTTCCCTTCCCAGTCCTGGAAAAATTAGTGGAGAGAGTATTTTGAACTGAAGGAGTTGCAGGTTCTTCATTCCCTAACTGAATTTAATACAATACTGCTGGGCAATACAGTACTCTCCCCAGAGCCGGCTCAAATCCCTCAACCCTTAAGGATGCTCATTACCACCCATGCATTGCCATTCCTTGCAGAGGGGCATGAAGGCAGGACAAGTCAGTCTACCAAGACGCTCCAAATAAATATAAATACGGAGGAATCCTTAACTATTAACTCCCCCAACATGCTTTGTTATTTCTTTCAGAAATCTGACCAAAATAAAACCAGCGTAAACTCAAGAACACTTTCTGATCTGAAATGCAGGCCTCCTATCCAAAGTGCACGGCCGCGCTGCAAAATCCTTGTTGATGTGAACACCCATCTTTTAAAATTATTGTTGTATACCCCATGTAAGCTGCAGCATCCTCATTTCTCTTGAGAAAAACCTAAGCTGACCATTATTCCAGATTCTTGCAACATTATTTAAGTATGTTGAGATTCTGCATTTTAAATATGAACAGCTGAATTCTCCCCTTAGATACATAAATGCAATTCCCACTGAAATCAATTAAAGCTGTCTTGAAATCTCCCAGAGTACCCTAAGCTCTATATCCATTTATATCTTGGAAGTAATTGGAGATATATCATGTGAATCGTCTAATGGAATGATGAATCGCCCCCATTTCACTATCTGGAAGGAGATTTCGGGTAGTTGATCCACAGCTTTTCACTTGCTGTAAATTTTCAGAACCGCAGCTTCTCTGTACACCTCCATTTGTATAAATTATTTCAATTTCATGGTGCTAATCCTTTTTTTTTTGTGAGCCTTATATGGATTTCCTGCCAAGAAAGAAAGAAGAATGGGGAAAAAATTGTATTTTAAGTTTTAACTGAGACTACTTGTATATGAAATATTTCTACTCTATAATATCACTGAGAACATTTTACAGCAAAACAGATTTCATAAGAAAACAGAAAGGCTATGGTATTAACCTGGGAACTATTTGCCAGGAAAATGACTACAATGATGGAAATTCAAATTGTTAGACAGTAGTGCTTGTCCCACCCCGTTAATAGGGGTTTTGCCACTGACTTTTGTGCTGGGCAGGATTTCACTCTACTCAAGGGGTGGGACTTCTGTCTTGCCAGCAGTATCTTTAGAGAATTTGAGAAAAAAATGGAACGGAAATTTCTTCCAAAATATTATTTCAAGAATGCCTAGAAACACTGATAAGCACGTTGCTGATTCTAAAATGACCTTTTACTTCCAAGTTGTCTCTTTTTTCTATTAAAAATAGTAAGGGTTCTAATCTCATACAAAATATTCTGAATTAATTACAAAATATTTTATCTGGAGTAATTTCTGAGATATTACTTGCATTGTTTTAATAAAAATATTTTCTTGGGTTTTACAGTTATAAATTAGATTGAAGAAAAGTTAGGTTGGGGTGGAAAATCCCTTTGTAAAGACATATCTGGCTGGGAGATATACAGGTCCAAATCCATCTGTAGCCCTAGAAGGGCTAGTGTAAAGCCAGTGCGAAACATCGTTGTTGAGAATGGGAGCGTGAGGAGTGGTATAACCAGGAGGTAGCACCTAGAGCCAAGGACAGGGGAAAGCATCTTTTTTGTCTTCCTTTAATTTCTACCACAGAGCTAGTTGGCTTCAGCTTTACATACATAAGAAATTGCCTTCCCAACGATACCTTTAATAGAACAGACATAAACCTTTAATTAAGAGACAATCTGAATGAAACTGAATATTTTCGTAGAGTAATAGTCTCCTGCTGTCAGGAAGGCAAAGCCTTTACTGAAATGAGATTTATCTTCAAAGCAGAAGATATTGATCTTGTGCTATTACGATAACATTATTTCTTTTAACAGGTGATTGATGGTGAGACAATGATTTTGATTGATGGTTGTCAGTACACAGGGGAGACAGTGGTTTAATGCAAAGTTACTCAATAGAAAATTTCTGAATGCTTCAAATCATAATTGCACCTTCTGGGGGTCAGAAAACTAGGAAATTTTTAGAAAACAGCAGATATTTCTTCTATAGAACAGATTTTCTATTTAAAATACCATATGATTAGGATACTTTTTAATCAATGGGCTCATAAGTATTTAATTACAATAATTTTAAATTCTTTCAATAAATGTTTCCTGGCAATAAAACAATTTTACTAATAAAGTATAATAAAAAATAAAAAATATTGTTTTACATTCATCCTCAGAGTTTCATCCAAGATTCATTAAGTGTTTCTATGAACACGGAATGTACCTGTTGCAGTCACCCAGTTGCATATTTTTGGGTGTGACTTTATTTGCCCACAAATTTCCTACTGGGGTTTCTGGTACCCCTCTCCCAAGGGTGCGAGAATCTGAACTTTCTCTTAAGACCAGTGAGGAATTGCGTGTGTGTGTGTGTGTGTGTGTGAGGTGGGGGAGACATTATGCTTCCTGGTCATCACTCAGGGCACAGCCCTGCCTAATCTTACCAGTGTGATCCATTTCCCCCTTAAAAACCTCTACAGTCAATTCATCCTTTCTCAACATATACAGAAAGTACATTAAAATCTATTCCTTCATAGACAGGTGGGAAAAAACAGTTTTCTTTTATACTGGCCATTTTGTGCTGAAAGCTGTAGGCAGGACATCCTTTCCAAGAAGAATGGTAAGAACTCTAGCTATGGTTTCCCCTTCTTTTTCCAATTTATTTTATGCATTACTCCTAAGGACTTGGTATATCTCATAAGCCACTAAATCTGACCTAAATATTGTGGTTTATTAGTTTTCCAAAGTTTTGGGCCTTGCTGACCAGAACAAAACAGTACAACAATACTGGGTAAAATTGCTTAAGCATTTTTATCTTTATTTCTGCCTCATCAATTCATTTGCTGGGGTTTTAGCAGCTGTGGAAAAATGTTTGTTTCCTGTAGCCTGTTAGATATTATGATGGGTTGGGAGACTTACAGAGAAAATGAGAAATCGCGCTTATCTCTATTTTCATGAGTTTATTTGGTTGACTCCAAGTCCTCTGTGCTTTCAAAGAAAAATGGATATAAATAGGAATAAAGCATTTTTAAAAGACTGAAAACAGTATTTTGCAAAAGATGGAGCTTAATAGGTCTGGCACTGCCTGCCAAATGTAGATCTGTGCTGTGAGTTCCTAATGAAACAGTCCTGCTAAACTCAGTGCTTGTATTCCCTAAACTGGTGACCGAGAGAGGTAAGCGACTTTGAAGATCTCCAGAGGCAGATTTTTCTGGCAAGTTGAGGCAGCAAATGAGCAACAGCCTCCCCCTGTGGGGGCCTTAAAAGGAATCTAGTGTTTCCTATTGATTATATAAGATATTGCTTTAGCCAGACAGACTCTGACCAAAAGTTCAGGTGCCCATCTTTGGTGACCCTTTTGACCAAATATTGCATCCCTCCTGCTCCTGCTGCATGGAGGGAAGGACAGCGACAGGGTCCATGAACTGGTGTTTTGTCTTTCACCAAGTGTTTTCGTGGCACCCATCATGCTCTCCGTGGCTACTCTGGTATCAGCCCCAGCGAGGGTGGGCTTGTGTTCTCACGTAATATCTGTGCTGTAGTGAGATATAGGGATGTAGTGAAGTTTGGGCATGAAATGAAGAGCTAGGATACAAGTGAGGATAAATGCAGGACTTCCTTTCTATTTTTAAACCTATCTTTGGTCTCTTGATAGGTAGGTCTGAGCAACCTTGGTGTCTCAGAGCCTCAGAGAGATGCAGGTTTTACCTCCCCCCTTTCCCGGCACACCGGGCTCTCCCCTGCAACATCGCTAAGGACACTGCTCACCTGCCACGGGGCTTGGGCAGCCACCTGTCTCCTGAAATCTCATAGCTATCAACCCTGTCCTGCTCCTTCCATTCACGGGGGAAAGGCAAAGCTGACAGCTCCGTGTCCTCGGGAAGGTGGGGTGAAGGTGAACCCCCTCCCTGCTCCTCGGCTCCTGCCTGGCCAGGGGCCCTGGCTGCTCCGGCCACCCCCCGTGCTTCCCTGGCAGCTACCCTGGCTCTGGGAGGCCGCCGGGCTCTGCATGGGGGCACAAATCCTTCCCAGCGACCTGGTGTTCCCATCTCCATCGGTGCTGCTGCCGCCGGGGAGGTCGGCTCTCCCCCCCCAGCCCCTCCGCCACTCGCACTGCAGGCACAGCTTGTCCTTCATTTGAATAAAACCATCATCAAAACCATTCGGTTGAGTCAGCTATTAAACCACTTAATTCCAAAATCCATACCATGGGTGATTTAGAAAGGACAATTAAAAAGCCAGAGAATGGTCTCTATGGTTTTTTTTATTGTGAACTTCATCAGCCCGGAGTGCCGCCTGCCATCCTCTTTGCTAATAAAAGTCTTGATACACAAATTGAAATAGTGTTTTATAGGTGCCTGCTCTGCTTCCCCTCCTCTACCCCAGTCTGTCAGAAAATGCTTTCTTGGATATAAATCACTCTTCTATTTTATTTTATTTTGTTCTGACTGCAGATTTAGGGCTAGATTAAGAATGGCCATGACATAACCAACAGAGAGAGAAAAGCAATGAAACAATCACCCAGTGGGAGCTGTGTGGCTCTTCACAGCTGGGTGCAAGACCAGCCCTGGCTGTGTTTTGAGCTTAACACCCTTCTCGTGGCCAAAGCAAAGGAGCAGCAGGGCTTGGGAATGAGCCAGCTCCATCACAGCTCTGCTACTGCCACAGCAACCCCTGAGCACAACCCCTCCGCAGGACCGGCACCAGGGATTCAATCGCACCCTTGCCAGCCAAAGGCAAAGAAGATAGGACTTATATCTGCAATTAAATGCGCCAAAATTCTGCTTTAGTATCTATTAATTCCAGAGTAACAAAGCTGAGAGCAGGGAGATTAAAACAAGAGTCACAGCAGGATTAATCTGAAGTTATTTTTTTGTTCTGATGTCCTCCTGGGTGCTCAAAACAAAGCTAATATCATGCTAATGTTCCTTTTCATAGACACTGCATGAACCTTGCCTATTCTCATCCTGCAGTGTCTGAAGGAGAACCTGGCCCAGATCGTACATTCTGCATCTCCATCTGTGCTGGTGGGTCAAACTACTCTGTGAAAAGAGCTCTCCCATAGCTCCTCGTATTCAGCTAAACCGTTGAGAATCTGAAGTGCCAGGAACCTGGCTTGAACTCAGCTTTCCGTTTGATTAAAAAACACACGATTGAAAACCTTCTCCTCTTTCCCCAGGTGAGAAAGAGGGTGGGTTGGAGCAGTGGGAAGAGCTTTGCCCTCGCTGCCGGAGGGGAGCGGGGGGATGGTGCCAGAGCAGCGGGAGACGCCTCTCATGCCTGGTGTGAAACTTGGCAGACAGAAGTCCCCAAAAAGAGTTAATCTAGTCCGAGACAGAGATCCCTGACTGTGCTGTGTCCCGTGTGTGGGCCTTTGTGAAGACACTTTCTCTCAAGTTCTTCTCTTTGACAATTTGCCATCCCAGACAATTGACAAGGCAGGGCTCCTCGCTGGATAGCATTAATGGAGGTGCGCTTCCTTCCAGTTTCTACAACCGTCTGGTTTTCTACTTCTCTCCCCCTTTCCATTTCCTGTTGGCAACTGCATCCTAAACTTCTAACCTCTTACACACATGCACTACTTTTTTTTCTTTCTTTCTTTTTCACTTGCTGGGGGAGGTGCTGCACAATGAGACCCGTGTAGTGAGAGTTCAGTTGCTGTATGTCGAAGCACCGCATATGCTAGCCAGTTTTCTCACCCACACCCCTCTCCGTGGGATTTCTCAGCACACTTGCTTCCCAGCTCCTGCGCTCAACATGTGGTGCAAAGTGTAGTGGAATATCCGGGTCTGAGGCCCTGCAGCGTACAGGAGGGCTCTTCCTGACTTGTATTAATTTTGCTGCCAGTGAAATCTGTGGCATTTTGATTGCTTTGGAGCTCCAGTGCCGAAATGCTTTTCTCTCTGCTAACCCATATGACTCTCCTTTCAGCTTTTTGTCTTCACATGAAAGAGAGGGCAAAAAAATTCTTTTGATGTTTTTGAGAATATTGCAAGATATTCTCAAGAAAACACCATTTCATTTGCTCAGGCTCTTGTTCATACAGGCTTTCATGACTTCCAGGATTGACTATTTTAATTTGTTCCTGGTGGTGTTCCAGATTGTTTGCTAAACTGGCTGCAGATGGTTTTGAATGTTGCTGCTGCCAGAATTGTTACTAGGACTTGATCTACAGATCATATTTCTCCAGTCTCACGTTCCCTCTACCCTGGTGCCTGTTAAGCAGCATATGGCTTTAAAATTCTTTTACTGACTTATAAAGCTTGCACTGGCCCTGATTCTCTTTACCTTCCTGACCTTTCAACTCTTTAGACTTTGGCTTAGGCTCATGGCTTATCTGATGTAACGTCCACTGACAGTTCAGAGTCAGTATCCAGAAACCAGGGTTGTGTGTGGCTTTGGATTTTGCTCCTTGTCATGCTTTTCTGTACTTTGGTGACGTGAAGGAAGCGGGTTGGGTTTTTTTGCTTCTATTGCCTGATATCCAAATGATTATCCCAAGCTTTACACTAAGTTTTTCTAACAGATTTACACGCAGACACAGGCACACACAAAGTCTGCATATAAACAGTATGTTGCTCCTTTAAAATTAAAAAGTGCAAGCAAAAGCAGTTTGATTCGCAGCTGACGTACAAGAGAACTGGTCTGATAAATACTGGAGAGCCGCTTGTGACTACGCTTCATGAAGAGGGAGAGCTCCTTGTATGTGCATGGCGTGAAAAAATTGGGAACGCCACCTTCTTTTATTTGCATGCCTTTCAAGTACTCCGATTACTGGAAGCTCAAGAGTGTCACTCACCTTTCTGTCAACTTTGTGTTGCCTCAGCTGAAAAGCAGATAGGCAAAACCACTACTTGCCCTGGGTATATTTCGTCACACAGTATTTGGTTCCCCCCTAATTAGCTAGACCCTGCTGCTGGTTTTCATCCCTGTCAGATGCAGAACCAAGGACAAGAGAAGGGAAGGGGGTTCTTTTCACCTTTCACTGGATGTGCCTGTAGAGCTTTTATTAACAGTGGTACAGCACAAATGCACAGTGGGTGAAGTTTTGGATTTACCGAAATCTGTGGGAATTTTGTTGGTGGCTTTGTTACAGCCAAGGCTTTAAGGAGTGAGGTTTAGAAGCAGCTTGAATTTCTAAAGTTGGCAAGTTCATGGAAAGAGTTCTTGCTTCAGTAACCTAAGTCAGGGTTGCCCTGGGGGCCACAGAGATGTTATCAGGGCCCCCCCCTGAGACGACCCACTCTGCAAGCCTAACCACTGGTATTTATTATTCAGGGGTTAGTTCAGAGTGGATCCCTGTCCTCTTGCTAGACTTCAGCCCCTCTGGAGCACTGAGATGTTTGTCTCCAGCTGGAAGGAATTCAAAGTGCTCCCTTCTGCTCCCATCTCAATCTGCAAGACCGGACCAGGGCCCCAGTGCATTCCACTCCTCTGCCTTCACTATTATGTCTGAGAAGATACATAATAGTTTCTTTCATTAGAGCAGCTCTGACTTTACAGATCTCATTTTCTTCCTAGTCTCTCCGATCTGATTCTCTTGGTGAGCTCCTATATCTTTTGTACTTATTCCTTTTTTATTCTGTCTTTCTACAAAGTATAAAGTAGAACAGAAGTTCTACTTTCCCTATGGAAAACCATCCTAGCCTTTTCTTTTTCTTTCACTTCTTGCAGAATTGATCACAGTTGCTTATTATATTATTCTGTAGAAATGAAAAAAAAAAAAAGAGGAAAAATCGGACTAGGAAACAAAAAGGGAAAAAATTAAGAAAGGAAAAAAATTGAAGAATTCAAGAAGTTATCTCCACTGCCCATTAACCTGACCATGTTCTGGCTGTTTTGCTTTTGTATTGTTCTGTCAAAAAAAAAATGGGGAGGAGACGGAAGGAAAAATGGACACATCAGCACTTCTTCATAAAAATCCTTCTCTCAAGAGAATTGTATATTTTATGGAAAAAGAAGTCAAAGTTCAGATTACTTTTTGGAGCATAGAATATATTAAGTTTATTCCTGTATGGTAAATTCGTCAAGGGAGAATTGTAGTACTCTATAAAAAGTTAGAGTGCCCTAGTAGAGTTTATGGAGTATATGGAAAGGAACTGTAGCTATAAGGCAGGGAACATAAGACGTAGGACATGGAAACTCATTAAAGTTCATGACAATTTACTGTAGTGATGTGGAGGCCAGATGACTTATGAAGTCCCCAGTTATACAAGCAGGACAGTGATAAGTAGGAATTAGGAGTCACTTTTCTCCTGTGTGTGCACCCTAAGATTAATATGAGAACATGGCACATGGGTTTACAGACAGCTTTTTAAACATGTTGAGCAATTGCAAAAAAAAGAGTAAAGAAAAATGAGGAAAAAGAGTCAAGAAAATTATCTGAGAGCTAGAGAAGTTACTTTGCTTTCCCAAACTTGAAGCTCAGTGTGTTTATTAGAGTGAAAAGATGGATGTTGAAGTAATCTTTAATTAAACAGATATGGCCACAACAAGCCAGATGAAGTCAGAAGAAAACATGAAACATACTCTGAGCAGCAAGGGCGAATAAGTGCTGCAACACAATACCAAAAAAAACAGTGACATTGCCTAAACAAGTCTGAATGCTTTTCCGGAAGACTTGTGTTTACTCAACACAAGTTTTGCTTTAGTCACACATCTTACTGAGCTCACTCAGTATGTGAAGACCGGATACAACATTATACCCAGGGGTGTGCAGGGGAACAGACTAAAAGAGGTGTTGCTTCATCCTGACCTTAGACTTCAGCAACCTGGTAGATGACTTTCTGAGTCAGGCTAGGTTTCTATCACCCCTTGCTTTACACATAAAGGTGGAACAACAACCCCAAGAGATTATTTGCCTTTGCTTTTAAAAGGAGGAAAACAATTCAAATCAATCTTTTTTACAGAACTAGTTAAAATGCATTTCATGGGATCCTTTAAATTAATTCGACTGAAATTAAATGCCTTAACATTTCCAAATGAAAATGTCTAATTTTGGTTTGTTGACTTGAATATTTTAGTTCAGGAGTGAGAGGGTCTCTGATTCCTCATGGGGACTGTAGTTCAAATGCAGCATTCCCATTCCCATTTTTCCACTGTGGTTTGGGGTCCCCAGCTCAACTGGATCTTGTCTGATGTTTCAGCTTCAGGAATGTCCATGGTGTAGCTCAGACAAGGAAACTTTTGCAAAAAGAACTGGGCCGTGTATTATCTGAACTAAACTCCTGTGAGGCATTGCTATGACTTTTGTGACCATGAGGTGAAGTCTAACTGATCTGGTCTAAAGTGTTTTAATTAACCAAAATCTTCCCTTTGGAGTCAGTGTTGCCTGGTGAAGATTCAGAAACTTCAAGGAATATTATTAATATTTCCTCACAGAAAAGTTCAGTTTTGCAGAAAATGCATTTTCTATGAGAAAGTATTCATGGAAATTTCCTGACTAGTTTTATTTAGGAACTAGAGAACCAGCTCTTAATTGAAAGCGGGAGAGTGCCAAATATTAACACCCCCAGGGACAGCAAAACTGATTAAATACGTGTCTAATGTTCTGTTTTTAATCCAAGGGAAACTGCATCGACGGCATACAAGTTGTTTTAAGTTTTTTTTCATTTTCCTGAAAAAGCGTCTAAGTAAAACAGCATGTTCTTTATGCTGGGGTCCCATTCCCTCGGGTTACTCTTGTCGTGCTCATGGCGCATAAGCACTGCTCTTTTCTCTGAGTGAGCAGACGTGCCAGCAACATGAGGGCTAGAAGCAACAATGAAGAAAACACTGAAGTGGTCCTTGTGTGTGCCTGACTAACTGCTAGGTTGTGAGCTGCAGTGATCTAGAAGACCTGAGATTTCTTACAAAGCACAGTTATAGTTTCCATTGACTTCCCACACTGTGCTCACTGTTACCCTCTTAAAGTGTTGGCTGTGGCAGTGAAACAATGCCATGGTGAGGCCACAAAAAGACAATCGTCCTCCGTCGACTTGTCCCTTCCAGAAGCTACAGCTGTTATGAACAGCCCCACTTGATGACTAAAATCAATCGAGTATGATACTAAAAAGGGCAGAGTTTTGCTGCTGAAAGATACAACTTTTTTCAGAATCACAGGTTGGCTGAGGTTGTCAGGGAGGTCATCTAGAGGTCATCCGGTCCACTTTCCCCCTGCTCAAATAGGGCCACCTCGAGCCAGTTGCCCATGACCATGTCTAGTCAGCTTTTGAATATCTCCAAAGATGGAGACTCCACAGCCTCTCTGGGCAATCTGTGCCAGTGCTTGGTCACCATCACATTAAAAAAGTGTTTTCTGCTGTTCAGAGGGAACCTTCCGTGTTTCACTTAGTGCTTGTTGACTCTGGTCTGGTCATTAGACACCACTGAAAAAAGCCTGGCTCCATCCTCTTTGGACTCACCTTGCAGGTATTTGTACACATTGATGAGGTCCCTCCCGAGCCTTCTCTTCTCCAGGCTAAACAGTCACGGTTCTCTCAGCCTTTCCTCATAGGAGAGATGCTCCAGTCCCTTCATCATCTTCATGGCCCTTTGTTGACCTCTATCCAGCGTGTCCATTTCTCTTTTGTACTGGGGAGCCCAGAAATGGACACAGGACTCCAGGTATGGCCTCACCAGTGCTGAGTAGAGGAGAAGGATCACGTCCCCTGACCTGCCGGTAGTGGTTTGCCTAATACAGCCCAGGACACTATCAGCCTTCTTTGTTACAAGGGCACATTGTTGGCTTATGTTCAACTTGGTGTTCACCAGGACTCCAGGTCCCTTTCTGAAACACTGTTTTCTAGCTGGCTGGCTCCCAGTATATACCGGTGCATGGAGCTGTTCTTCCCTGGGTGCAGGACTTTGCACTTGCCCTTGCTGAACTTCCTGAGGACTTCCTTATAAAATTAGGTACTAGCAGATAATAATATCTGCTGGACAGACACAAATTACATTAAAATATAGTAGATAATTTGAAGAAAATAATTCTGATCTATCAACACTTACTGCTTATGTATCCACCAATAGCACTATCAGAGTCATTAAAATACCTTACCTTCTGCTATACCACATCTGCCTCTTCCAGAAAATGTGCATGTCGCTGATCAATATACTCTACCAATGATGAAAATCTAAAGATGTGGAGCTATTGAGACTGCCCTTAACACTGAAATAACATTACCAAAACTTTCAAATCTCTGCTGCCAAGAAAGCAAACACCTTGGGTTTTATCCCTTGACTTACTACCATGCTGCACATGCCGAGAGGCCCAATGTACCACCTCTGAAAGCAAATCCACATCTCTGCAGCACAGACCTTTAACTTACTGACAGTGATCAGATGGTCTATTGCAATACAGCCAGGTGACTTAAGACAACATGGATCAGAGTCAAGATTGCCTTGGTAGCTCTAGCTTCTCAATGGTTTTAAATTTGTGGGATGAGTTATAGCAATGTTATTGTAATAGCTGTAATATCAATTGTCTTAGATCTCATTAAGCTACATCAAACTGCATGTTTTTTTCATGAAATATGTTACATATTTATATGTGTGTGCGTATACAGTTTTTTAAAATTAAATTCGCAAAATGGCCAGCTGACATAAATCTAGGTACAGCGCCACACTCTTCACTGGTACTTATTTCCTGGAAAGGCTGATGGATAGTTGTAACTGTGGCAAAGATACTTGCTTAGGTGACTCTAAGGCTGAAAGCCATCTTTGTAATCTGAAGTGTTAAATAACTTTTAAGAAAAAAAATGCCTCATCCAAAATCACATGTAAGTGTAGGCAAAGGTTAAATCAAATCTGAACCTCTTTCACAGTACAGAAATGCAGAGCTGAGGTCACATTAAAACCGCAATCCAGTTCTGTAGGCAACATGCTGAGAAAAAGCATAAATTCTGAGAAAAATTCACCCATCCATAACAAGCAGGTTCTTCTCATCAGTGAGCACAAAACCAGAAAAGCAGAAAAGACCAGCAAAGCATTAGTTTACTTTTACCACTAATTTGTGGATGACTAATTGGAGAGCACTGTGTGACATCAAGCAACAAAGGCTCAGTGTTTATATCAAGTAATGCAGTGAAATGGTCCGAGACAAGCCAAATCATTTGCAGGAGGCTTTCAGTGTGGCAAAGGGTTTCAGAGTGGCTTTGCCAATGCACAGCCAAGCTCTGTTGGAGACACTGCGTGTAACTGATTCTTAGCGACTGATCCTGGCCTCTGCATATAGGAGTAGTGACCATGCCCGTCTGCATAAAAGCATTAGGCTTCTGGCTGCTGCTATCTATCTCTCAAACCATTAGGAACATGGAGATGGAACCCCCTCCAGGAACGCCATATACAGTCTCTAGCATCAAGTATTTCCTTCCATAAATACACCGTTAAAATATGATACAGAGCTAATAAATCTTGAAGTCACTATAAATTAAAAATGGGAAAGGGAAGGAAACCTCTTGCACAGCAACATTAGAAGAAAGGTAAACATAACAGTTCAGTGCGATGTGAACAGGTAGTAGATCTCTGATCTGCAATGCCAAAGACATGCCTAAGGGAGGAAGCGGAAGAGCTGCAGTGATTGGCACTTGTTTCCAGATCTGCTCCTGGATTAGATTAGGACTGCTGTGTTTGTGACAGGGGTTTCCTGGCCAGAAATATGTGTGCATGCACCAGGCAGATGGCCTACACATGGACTGGAAGTTCATCCCAACCTCAGCATGTCTGATGTACTGTGCATGTGCTATGCAGCTGTGTGCACATAGTTGGTCAGATGGGTCCCGTACACATCTCATTTACACTGTCATCTGTACAGTCTATAAATTACCGGAGGAATCAAGCATATGGCACATGTACACAACGTAGGATTTCTCATTGCTTTCGGACTTCCTACGTCCTAAGATCCATCATGGGGGTAAAAAGAGGACATGCCTGGGACAACCCAGACAAATGGGGAACATTGCTTCTTACCTATGATTTACCCAAAAGGTGATTTTGTTGAAGTTGCAAGATACCTGTTGTGCCTTTACAGACTGGGACACAGGCAGTATGAGCAAAACCAATGCTTTGTTCATCCAGTGAAAGAAAGTAAGTGTTTAATACGTGACTCCTGGACCAAGCTGAGAATGAAATCATATCAAAGCAAAAATGCGCCGTTCAAGCAATGCAACATAGCTCCCAGATGCATAAACCTTTGGAGTAAAATAAAACCACATGATCCCCATTCATAAAAGCAGCCTTTGGTGGCATTTGCTCTGCCTTTGACTTGCAAACATTCAACTGTGAAAGCTTTTGTTCATGAGGGTATCTGCAGGGCTGTGAATACTCCTACACGTACACTGCTGGTATTATAAAGTATATATGTATGCAAACCTCTGAGGAAATAGGCATCTCCTATAGTGATTATCTTGAATGCTCCTCTTCATTTTGGGAGTCAGGAAGCAAACAGCATATGAGTTTGAAGAGCAAATGCAGGGCTGGAAGAACAGAACAGATAAGCAGTTCATATAAATTATACAGAACTATTTGAAGAAATGTGTGAAGATCAATTCTGTGCTTTGGTAAAGCACTGCCTAGGAAAGAGAACACAATGGAGATGATACATTGCTCATAGTGATAGGTGTGCACGGTTTTCAGCTGTGTGTAAGTTAAAATTTTATTGTGCACAGGGAAAGAGGCTTGAAAGATTTACAGAAAGGAAATTCACAATAAAAATGCAGTGAGCATTTTTGCCAATAACAGAACCTCTTGCAGAATGCTTCTTTCCCTTGTCATTTCAATTCAAGACCTAAATGTTATTCACTGACACGCAAACTAACAATGACATTTGAAAGCTTGCACAGCGCACATGCATCCAGCTCCCCCAGGAAAAGTCAGGCAAACACCTGACGCCTGCTGGGAATTTCACTGTGGGTGCCAGACAGCTGCTGCCCATCAGTGTTTCCAGGTGTGCTTATTCGGTTGGGAGGTCGCTCCAGCTGCAGACACAATCATAGCAGGGACCCAGGCAGGCTGGAGAGACAGAGGACATGCTCAGATTTTGCTGCTTGGGCTGCCTTGGTTTTGCCCTGATTTAGAGCACCTGGCTTGTTGCAGGATGCAGATGTTTGCTCTGTTGCCCAAGAACCAGCACTTCATTCCCTTTATAATGAGCACTGTGACCTGGGGGAGTTATTAAATCTCTGGTTCAAAAGAGTCTAGTTTTCGTCTCTTTTTGTTTCTCAGCTGACAGTCTAAAGTTCACAAACAGATTAGCGGAAGGAGTATATAGAAATTAAAAACTTAATTTTCAAACTCCTCTGAGTCAAATCTAATTGACAATTTGAATTATAGCCTGCGCTGTTCTTTTTGTTTCATTTTTCTTTGGGGAAATCCCTGGTTACAGTTTTGCTTTGTCCTTTACTATAATTTTACAAGCCCATATTTAAAAATTATTCTGAAGCAACTTCTAGAGTCTGAGGTAATTTTAGGACTACTGCAGTGCTGGTGTGAGACCAGGCAATATTCAAAATTGAAGAGATTATACCTTACTCGGGAGACTAGGTGCCTTTTTTAAGACCATCAATTTAATTAAAAAACACAGGCACTATATTAGCAGCAAGCTTATGGATCACCATATGCCAGTCAAACATAATGAAATACATGCAAATGTTAGATGGCAGGTTCTTTTGTCACTGAAATTAGCAATCTTGGTGAACACTCTCCACGCTGTGTGTGGGGATTTACTGATTTATTTGGCTTTATATTAAAAAAAGAAAGTGCCTATCCAAGTGTGTACCTTTTGAAGGATAAGAAAGGTTATAAATAATCCATTGGCAACAATGCTTTCTTTAGAGCTTATGGTTTGGTATTCTCACCTTCCATCAAGGGATGTCTGCATCCTGCGTGGCATTGACATCCAGTTGAGGTGCCCCCTTTTCTATAAACACGCTTTTGCCTTTGGAGTTTATTTGCATTGGAGGGGAAAAAAGTCATGAAATAAATTGAAGCCCTGGAGAAAATCACTTATGCTCAAGAAACACATTTCAGCCTTTCTGTCTGAACAGGTTTGTTTTCTTTTCCAACTTCATTCTTCATCATTGTCACCCATCCACTCGGCCATTTGTATTTGGGAAGTCAGGGGACAGGAGAACGTTTGCTTTTTGTATTGCTACCATTGTCAAGAGCTGTAGCAGAAACAGTAGAGCCACGATGTAACAGTTCCAGTGACTACAAGTCTCTGAGAATCCTAATAAAAACAGATCAAATTATGTAAAGGACAACCTCACAATTGATAAATACGCAAATAGTACAACATATATCGGGGAAAAAAAATCTGGAGTGTGAATCTGATATGAGGAAAACCGCAGAAATAATACTTCTGATTTATACATCTGAAAAGAAAACAGAGTCTTAAGTTCTTAAGGATATCACCAGTATATGACATTAGGTGTATGCCAAGGGGAAGGAATTCTGCAGTTATTTTCTCCTAGAGAAATATGATTTTGATACTATTGCAAGGTCTGTGTGGAGTTCTGTTCACATCATTTTTGGTACATTATTTTAAATTGTTACAGCTCTGTCTAAAGATACTATTTCTATCAGTACAGGATCATCAGAAGTTCCGTAATGACCAAAGAAATACAGTTTAAAAGGGTCTCGTGAGGAAATTACCTTTTAAATCAATATACCAGAATTATTTCATTTTATTTTTTTTTCTTCATGAATAAGACCATACTTCACTAAATTATTACGTTTGATAGTGCTCTCAGCTTACCCTGGAGATATGCCATCATATTCTGATTAAGGTCTATTTCTTCAATACATTCTGGTAACAGTGGTAATCAAAGTATTTCCAAAGATGGTAAATCCTAAAGGTGTTTATGAAATAAAGGGCTAGATCCTAGGCCTGATATGACTTTTTTTTTTTTTTCAAAAGCCACTTGTCACATCTGTTTTAAAATTATTATGATCTAAATTACTTTCTATTATTATTATCTATTTTAAAATAGCCCTAATTTATTTTGGTTAGCATGAAACCAAAAATAAAATGTCACATTTATTAAATGTCTTCACTTTCCTGACACCTGTAATCCTACATATACAGCAAGATAATTGCACTTATAAAGTGCTGTTTGGGACTAGCTAGTCAATAACTTTTTTCATAGCCAAAATTTGGATTGTTCTTGTTAAGTTATACAGAAAAAGAGAAATTGCATTTGAGAAAAAGGTAATGACGAAATATGTACTTTTCCTACAGTTGAACCACAGGATGTCACTGTTTCTCTTCCACAAGAAACAGGCTTCAGATGTGGAAGTAGACCAGATTCTTCTTAAAATGACAGAAATGCACAGAAATGACATAAAAAACTCAGAAATTAAGTCAGACGTTCGTTTCCTTTTGTATGTGTGAGTCAACCTAGGCAATGTGTTGCCTATGTAGAATAACAATTTAATATTCAATTCAGTCTCATAATGTACCAAGATTGATATATTTTTGGTACATCCCTCCAGACAGAACTGACACATATCAATATGTCCCATATTGCATAAAGAGTCAGGCAGAGCTGAATAGAGTTCAAGAGAAAGTTAATGTAAGACATTAAAACTTCTTGTAGCCTTCCCGATTTAGCACTGAATTTCTAAAATTTAGCACCCTTCGCTACCACAAAGATGGATCTTGACAAACACATGCTGCTTCTTGAGATTTATTATGATCCCTCTACAAGATCCTTGGTTGCCTTCATGCCTAGGATTGCCCCACCCTAGATGCCCCAGTGGGATGCTGGAAACTAACTTAGAGAGGCCTAAAAGGTTGGTGTGCTTCAGGCAGTATTTTTCAGGAGTCTCCATGGGGTTTGCAGAATAAAGTTCTTTTCACACGGTCATCTTGATGCTTCCTTTCACACATGGAAGTCTTTCCTCATTGCAGTACATGAGGGAACTCCCTCACTCTGTCCAAATCTCCTTCCAGAGTACATTGTACAGAACTCCAATAATATCAATCTACCAGTTCACACAAGCCAAAATGATGTTTATTTTCTTGCTGTTGGCTGGTGATTCCACTTTTAGCTTTCTTAGGCTTTCCTGAGGAGCAGTCTTGTTCTTTCTGAATTTTTTCTTTATCCTGAGCACACTGCTTGCACACGATAAATAATGAAGATATTGTATTAGTGTCATAGATTTTTCTCATACACTAAGGTCTAGTGACATAGGTTTTAAGAAATATTTTGTGGGGGAGAAAACTGTTCCCTGTTTTTTCTGGAATGGCTTGTATAAAATGGAGGCCTTCTGGCACACTTTACTCACCTCTCTGATTTCTACCATCTTCTCACAGCTTCGGTAAAAGGGACTCTTCTATTTTCATTTCTTTTGTGGGATGACATGTGAAATATATGGAAAATGTGTAGGAAGATTTTTCACAATTGCCAATTTCATCCCTGCAGCCCACTGAGATCTCGAACTGAATCACACCCTATCTTCCACATGTCTGAAATAATTCCCATGCTATTCTTTAAAATGGCAGCCAGGAGTCAGTGAGAGGCGGGTGCAGTGACATGAAACAGAAGAGAGTGCTGTACCTGCAGAAATCTTTTTTCTGAAGTCAAGGACTAGATCATCTGGCATCCCTTGCTGAAGACTAAAATTTCCTATCACTGAGGAGCTCCTAAAAATAATTATGCTTTTCATCTTCGTTATAAACAATGAAGGTACTTTGCATGAATCAGTCTC
The DNA here is from genome assembly GCA_013400035.1 of Rynchops niger. NCBI lineage: Eukaryota > Metazoa > Chordata > Aves > Charadriiformes > Laridae > Rynchops > Rynchops niger. The sequence goes on along the minus strand of VXBH01008313.1, from coordinate 111,158 downwards.
ACTAGTTCTCCTTCCAAAAAAGAGAGGAGCTAGCAGTTTGGGGTGAGGGATTGTGTGGTGGTTAGCAAGACATATGGTGTGCAGCAGAAGGACCATACTGGATGCAATTGAAGGCAGTAGCAAAATTCCCACCCACGTCAACAGATCTGAACCTGGCCCACAAATACTTTGACAAACCATAGTATAGATGACTTTCTATTTTATAAATGGACTTTAAAGAGGAATTATAAATGCCATTGAGCTCTCCCATGCCAATGGCATCCTCGTTGCCATAGGAACTAAAGCACTTGAAAGGTGGGGCAAACGTATGGAGATTACGAAGGGTTTCTAGGACAGGTACCTAAACCAAATATGTGGTGACAAGCATTTCCTAGAAAAAATTCAACTGTTTTGGGGAATATTTAGCTGAATTAGGCAGAGTTGTTGATAGGCTGGAGGATTGGCATGTAGTATTTTATCTGTTGGTACTAGTTGGCTGGATGACACATTTGTTCCTTGAGTTTCTTGTTTCCACAAGCTGCAATGAAAACTGCCTCCAACCACTAAATCTGTGCTCCTCTTGCAGAGTAACTGGGGGTCTGACAGCAGTGTGGACAGACACATCGTCAACAGCCTCAGCAAGGCTAAAACATGAAGGAGAAGAAAGGAAGAAGCAGCAGCATGGATATCTGCACAGGCTACCAGCTGAACACTCTTCACAAAATGTATCCCATGGTCTTCACTGCAGTATTACAGGGGCTGGTTAAAACGCAGCATCTTTGCTGTGGTCATACCTTCAGGTACAGTCGTAAGCTGGTCTGTGACAGCACTTTCATTGGAGCTTCTCTCCATATACACTGTTGGCAGAATACGCAAGCAAACACACCAACAGCCCTAATTCACATCAGACAGTGGAGTTATGGCAATAACATTTTCTGCCTTTTCTGGACCATGTGTCAAATTTTACTTTCTCTGAATTAAAGGAGAATTTTCTCCAGAAGAAAAGACAGGGGAGATCCTATTAGACAGAAGACAAAACAGCACAGGGAGACTTGAGTGGGTTACAAAGCTCTCCAGTGTCTTTTTTTTAGCTGTATTGATTTTTTTTTTCTAATTTCTATTTCATTTTAAATGAATAAAAATAATTTGTAGGCTTTAGAACCCTCAGGGATACTGAAGCCTGCAGCAAATTTAAGCATACTTACCACTTCAAAGTGAACTGGGCTTTCTCTTACAGCAGACTAGTTAGCATTGCAGGGGGAAAAAATCCGGGGTATTTCTCAACGGAGATGAGTGTGAAGGAAATATATTTGGCTTCCAGCAGAAATAAGGTGGTTTTGAAATGTTACCTTTTTTATACGGGGCTGTTCCCTTTAATATCTTCTCAGTCCTCTGTTGTGCAGACAGTCACAGCTTCGGTCAATACTGAGATGCAACATTTGAAATCTGTAGAAACCTGGGGAGATGGACTTTCAGATCTGATGAATTCTGGTTTGGGTAATCTTAGGGATCTGTGGAAAGCTGTTCTGATTTGAAGGGACAATTGTTATAGGTGTTTTTGATGTGTTACGGATGCACTAGTAGATCCCAGCAGAGATATGTGCCCAGCTGTGCCATGTATCTCTCTGCAGGGTCAGATGATAGTAGATGTGAGATCTTCATCACTAAGGGACTACCTGAAGCCCTGTACTTAGTGCTTTCTGCATCGTTTACATATTGTTCTGATGGTGGAGCAAATTAAGAGCTTGGATGGAAAATCCTAAATTTAACTACTAGTCTAGCTGAGAGTGATGACTGGAAAAAAGATTTCATGGGGTTTTAAGTGGCAGAAATTGGAGGCTCAACCCCCTTTTTGTGCAGCTGGAGCAGTGGTACCGACCCATGGAGGCCACAGGTGCTTGATTGCCGCCTCCTTGAGGAGTTCTGCCAGAAATTCAGAGACAGAAAATTGGTTTGGCATTGATGGCATCTCAGCAATTCCCAGTGTCAGACACTTGGTAGCCTCAGTACCTCAAGCACCTCCAGTATGAAGCAGCAAATGAGAGGACTAAGTCTAAAGGAGTAGAGATAGGTGTCAAGTCCCTTCATGACTCTACCTATAACTGAAAACTTCACAAGTAAATTTTCACAGCTCCTCTCTCTCCAACATCAAGACTACATTGGATCAGTAAGTGATGTCCTAAAAAAAACTGATTCCCATTTAAAGCTGTCTGAACAGCTGAAAAATGCCATTTCTATTGTACTGAATGACATCAGTTCTAAACTAGGGACAATTAGAAACGAGAACACAGTGAACACCTTGGTTCACTTCAAAACCCATGCTGAAGCCACAACAACAGTTTCTCCTAATTCTCTCCACAGGCTGCGTTTTTGAAGATCAGAACTTCACAGGCTTCCTGAAATAAACAGTGCAGAAGTGAAGGGGAGAAAATGGGTGGCTGGAGACTAATGTCCTTCCTGCTTAAACTAGCAGGTCTCATTATGATTTTGCATAACTTTCAGCTAACTCTGAACAAAGTCCAACACTCAGTGATATTGTACTCATTTATTCTATGGGCTAGATCTCTACGGGCTCATAAAACAAGGACTGGATAATGCTTATTCTTAGATTTATTATATTTCATTTTCTAGTACAAATCTACAAAAAAATACATCTAGTAGTCCAGGCTTCTTTGTCATAAATCTAAAATAAAATCAACCTAAAACCCAACTAATTTCAACCATTAGCAAAAAATATCTTTCATTCATTCTTTCAAGGCCTTCCCTGCAACAACCACCAAGTCTTTAAAGGCAAGCACTGCACTAAGATCATTAAATTCTCTTTTTTTTTTTTTTTTGACCAAGTGTAAGAAGCAGGTTCAAAGGAGAAGGCTTCCCATGGAGAAGGAATTATTCTGTGAACATCTGAACTACCAGAGTCAAAGTTTCTACTCAGCTGTGTCTTGAGATTGACTTTGGTGTCTGAGAAGGTGCTATTTTGATCGACATTTGGAGGAAAATTATTTCTGGTTTGTTGGTTTTTTTTCACCTTTTTTCCCCTGTAGCAAGAGAATCATGAAGTCTTTCTCCAGAGTAGATTCTTTGGCTGCTTTCACATGAGTGTCTTGTAGGGTGTCCTTAACTGCTTATATTCTTTGAAGACATTAACTATCTTTGAAACTTCTGCATCTCTGTCAAATTTGATTGAACTGGTCCAGAAGGGTCAAAAACCTTTGTGGCTGTCTGGCAAGCTGCACTTGCCAAACATCTGCAGACTCTAATGTGGGAACCCTGACTCTTTAATAATTCCCTTTTCTAAGTGATAAGGGCTGACCAATCTCAGCTGATCGTGGCTATGGCAGTATCCCACAGGTGTGGGTTGCCCCTGTACAAGTGTAGTATGACTGTCACAGCTTGATGAGCTACCCAGATACAGAATGAGTGGTAACTTGCAAGCAGGATTGTTTTACAGAGGAAGCCAAGCTGACTTCAAAGGTAGCTCTGTCAGTGATCCCATCACGAGTGCTTCCCCGGACTAACTGGTTTCCTTTCCCATGGGCCAGTTTGCTGAGTGACTGGGCAGACTGTGCAAGATCCTTCCATGTCGCCTACAAATGTTGCCTTTCCTCCACGCTTGTCTCAACACCACCTTTTCGAAAAAAAGAAAACCTTACTGACTTCCAAACAGCCAAGCAGAAGTCTTCTTTCCAATCTCCTCTTGCAAAAGGTCCCTTCCAACTCAACAGATTCTATGATTCTATGATTCTATGAAATCTAGAAGCAAGGTTGGCACAGAAAAAGGTGCCACCACCACCTGGCTTCCCTCATGGTGTAACACCAGCTTATGACTGGTGACTAGAATTTGGAAACACCTTGTGAGATCCAACCATTTATTTTTGTGTGGAAAACAGAAAAAAATGGAAAAGTGACAAATGGGCAAATAGAAGGAGAAGGTGAACTCCAGGGATCACCTCAGGGCTGAGCATAGAAATTCCCTGCCCTTAAAACTGCATCCAGCCCAGAGTGACTTCTTTTAAAGCACTTAAAGATGCAACTGAGTGGAAATTGCTGAACAAAACATGTTATAATGAGCGTGGGTGTTTCACTGAAGTGAGAGACATGTTGCACTTTGTTTTGTCTACTGACTAATGCCACCGTCTAAGGGAGAGGCATCACATCAAACAGATGAGAACAGGCAAACTCAGTGGCAACCCCCACTCATCCCAGCTGTGCTCTCTTGGCTCTATACTGAACATGGTGATCATAGGCTGGCAGAGCTGTTGTAGAAAATGAGATCTGGAACATTTAAAAACATTTTTGAGCAAATTCTGTTTATTAAACACCACTGAGACTTTTTATATTAATTTTCAATCCTTTCAATACCTTGTTTTCCAACAGCACTAAATCACCCACCTCTTCTTCAGATCTTAATTAGGCAAATCACATCTGCTTGTCCTTTTCACCACGGTTCCCTATGTACAGTAGCTCTGGATATTTTAGAGTATACATCCAGGTTGGCAAGGCAAGATTGGCATTGCTCCCACTGCTGTTGCCACCCACCCTCTGTTTTTGCAAGGGTGCACATAAATGCAGCAGGCATGAGGATCACTTCTGCTGCAAAGGAGTTGGATTTGAACAAGAGAGTTACTCTTGGCTGAAAACCCCCTAGTACATGCAAATATAAACAAAATCAGCAATAAACGTGATCAGTTTGCATGACTGTGTACTTAGACTAACGATGAAATAGTTGCTTGGGCTTAAACAGCTGCCAACTGCTGTCACTCTGCATATTACATGTTGTGTACAACTTTTCCATAGCATGGAGAAGCAGACGCTGTTTCAAAGAGGGTGCAGGTGTGGACTCACACCTGGCATTTACCTCCTTCGCCCTGCAGGCCCTCCATGATGCCAGCAGATGGAGCATCATGAAAAACTCCCTCTGGCTTCTCAGTCACACGTACCATGCACAGGGTGCTGGGGACATCCCTTCAGAGCGGGCACATGGTCCTGCCTGCAGCCCTACTGCAGCTTGCCCCCAACCATTTATCTCCCTTGCTCTCAACGGGGCTGAGCCCACCCAGGGTCCTCCATCAGTTTATGAGTCTGGACCAGCCTTACGCTGTGCGTCTTAAACTCTTGTTGGTGTAGACGGTATCAAGAGAGCCTGAATCCTCCTGTGCTGAATCTCTCTCACTCATCAGATGGCTTTCGCTTCAGTACCTCACAAATTCAGGTTTCGTATGTTATTGGACACAACTGAGGAAAGAACATTTCAGTGCGTGGAGGCTGCAAAATCTGGCTTTGAGATTGTAGGTCCTGACTGTTCTCTTCTGAGCTCCTTACAGAGTCATTGCCACTGAGAAAATACAAGTACGGAGTGGATGTAAAACACTAGTACTCAAAACACCCCCCTCAGAAAGAAATGTACTTATTACACTTCCCACACTTGGAAATTACTCACCTAGCATGAAAGGCAGTATATAATTGGTCCTTCATAGTTAATTTGCTTGTGGAACATAATAATAGTGTGCATATTACTGAAGAAGGCAGATTTTACAAGTATTCCTTTAACAACTTAAAACAGTTGGATGAGACATTTGAAATTATACTACACTTTTCAATATCCAAAAAATAGGTTTCAAATTTTAGCCTTCAGAAGTTAAAAAATTACTATATTAAGATTGCATCTAAGAGTATTTTGCTGCTATGTGTGTACACTTTGAAGCAGACTAATTTTATGAACTCTCAACTTCTCTGCTAGATCCATCTCATTTGATGAACAGGATCAGATGCTCTAGTGTAGAGTTATGATGCTGTCATGAAGGGTGGTGCCATTACCTGGAGGATCCTTCTTAAAGAATTTGGGAATCTGATTCAGTGGATTGTAGCCAAAGAGATTATTTCATCATTAGTTTAATGAAATCCAAGTTTAGAGAGCTGGATTCTAAATCTATGGCACGGGATTCCGCTGTGATGCTAGGCAAGTCACGTAAAACCTTATTTTCCTCTGAGACTCACTAACCTGCCTGTTCCTTGTTTTCTGGACTCCCAGTGCAAGTTTCTAAAGGCCAGGTTAACAAATGCCAAGAATCACGAAGGTAGGACTGGTGGATTGGAACCATGACAGATCATGCTATGGGTTAAAAATTGCTGAGTCCTCTGAAATATCGGGACCTCATCAGCTCCAGTGTTCATCCAAAGGAAGGAGCGTGGACTTTTCTGTGATTCAGTTTCCCGGGGGTTAAATACTTGGTGTGTCAGGAATGCCATATAGCTGAGATTGGTAACGTCTGTGGAAAAAACGGAAAGAAGAGCTCCGTGAGAATGAATATGGTATACAATATCTAATTTGAATGATGTCTGCTAAAATAGTCCTGGGAGTGCCTGGCTGTGTGTTGAATGGGGAATGCTGAAGGTACGGAACTGGATCCTCCAGAGCGAAAACCATGTGGCTGTTTCGTTAGAGTATTAACACCTGTGCAGTGGGTGTGCAGAGGGGAGCGTCACGCCTTCACAGGCAAGATCCACACCCCGAATTCATCTGGCCCTGAGTAAATTAGGGATTATCTAAGGCATTACCCAATTTCTCTTTCTCAGGTAAAAGAATGTCACACATATGACATATGCCAATCACATCACTCCGTCATCTTTTGAAAAGCAGCAGGAGATACTGTGATAACAGAATGAGCTCCACTGGGAACTGCAGTACCCGAACAGTCCCAGGGCTCGTGGCAGCACAACTGTGGCAATTAATCTCTCATTTTCTTCCGTGTTTTCTGTCTTATTGATATACCACCCTTCAATCTTCCCACTCTTCTTTTGAGAGGGAATGGATCAGAGGAGCAAAAATCACATAAAACGAGGAAGTTGCTACCAGGTGATATGGCAGCAAAATTGCTTTTCCTTCCTCTCCTTTTAGCAAAAGAAACACATTCCCAGCAATTGTTACTTGTCTTGTGAGGAGGCTGTGAGGAACTCTGGGAGCATCCCTGGTGGGGACGTCTGGCTGCCAGCTCAGGGCTGGCTCTGAGACAGGGCAGCCTCATGTAGTCCATTCCTTTGGTGACATGGGGAGGTGTTTCCAGACAGCCTGACCTCCTGTCCCAGCCTTGACCCATCCCTGTACCCAGGGAGGTGTCCAATGCCCAAGGCTGGGGCTTCCCTGGTTGCCCCATGTCCTGCCCTGCTCCTGGCTGGAGCAGTGGCACAGGGTGGGCTGTGAGGGACCCTTCAGCCTGTGCAGTGTCCTGACAGGAGAGGAGAAATTTTTCATCAAAAATATCTTGCTCATCATTTCTTTGTATTTTTTAAAAATTAGATTTCCATTTTAAAATCCCAGCAAGAAAATGTTCTGAGAGGGTTCTACTGATATATGTAACATACAGTTTGGAGTTAAATGTGGGGGAGAACATAATTTGCAATAGCATTGCCTCAACCTCGTTTTCTGCACCCATATATAAAACCAGTGCACAAACATTGACCTTTTCTGAAAAAATTAAGTCTTTTTTACACTCTGAATCAATTCATCATGCTCTCCTGACCGGAACTGTGTCTGGCTGAGCTCCTCTTTGCAAGGCTGGACACTGTGAGACCATTTATTCTTCTGGTGAGGACAGTGTTCCCCAAATCTTTGGATTGCCACATAAGTTCCTGATTGTGCAACAAGGATGTCAAGCTACAGCCTCTACAAGTTAAGCCTAGACCTCTGCACTTTTCTTGGAGGGGGCTGCAGAATTCTCCTCTCCCCCAGTGCCATTTGACACAGCATTTTTAGGGAAGCACAACTAGTTTTAAAGGTTTCCACCTTCTTCCCACCAGCCTCTCATCCACATCTGTTTGCTCCCTTGCCCTTACTCTGCTGGTGCAATGGGCTATGGGAGAGTGATGTCAAAGAAATCAGGAGAAGGATTCAGGACAAAACACACACACACACACACAACTTCCCTAAAGGATTTTTTACCTTTTTTAAACTCAAATTTTTCCTGTGTGCCCCAAGCTGGGAACACTGGCTTCAGCATAATCAGTGTCACAACCACAGAGACGTTGCCTTTTGTATTGCCACAAAGTAGGCTCTGCTGTCCTCAACCGTTAATTGCCTTCTTGTGGCCACACATGCTACAAGTTCCTCCAAGAATTGTCACTTCTGTCTAGTATTAAAAAACTCTATAGTAATAATGGCAAAAATCAGGGCTATACATAACATTCACAGAAGTGCTACAGTCTGTTGTGATACCTTTCCTTTGCTAACTAGTTATATGCCTAAATCTTTTTCGTCCCTTGTCTCAGTATTTACTGTACTTTCCAAATGTTAGAAGTTATGAGTTGCACAAAACCAAAACGTTTCTCCAGCCCAGCTGCTTGAATCCTCCAGAGGTTTTTTCGTGGCCTTTCTCAGCTGCAGAAGGGAAGACTGCTTCTTTTTTAAATTCCCAGATGAGTCATGATAAAAATAGTGTGGCACTTGTATTGGTACTAACGCACCTGCAGTATCATCTGTGTCCCAGCTATCAGGCTGCAAATTTCTGCACTTATCTGTGCATAAGTTAAAATGCTTAAAACTCTCTGCCGGCATAAAACACGCCTGCAACTCTGCAAGCTCTGCAGAAACCTTGCAGAGAGACAGGAGAAAGTGTATATCCTGAACAGTCCTGAGTGATGGGAAATACATATAACATTACACAAGTTATTTAGATTCATATGATTAGATTTAGATTTAAAATCACATGATTTAAAACTTTTTAGGCCAGCCTCCAAAATACTTTTTTGCTCATACAGTGCTAGTTCCATGGTAATGAATTAGTTTCAGCTATTCTTTTTTTGTTTGCAACTACTTTGTTCTTCATCTCGTTTGTCAGTGCTAGTTCTAGTTTGATCTCCAACAAAAATATTTAATTGTCATTTTTATGACATTTTAAATATTTTTTTTCGCAGTAAAGCTGCGGTAAAGCACCAGCCTTGAATATGTTTATTTAAATTTAATAAATACAAAATTGCTGAATTTTGTATTTGGTTTGATTCTGTCTGGGTGATACCACTCAACATTGTTCTTGTTCTCTGCCCATCCCCGCAGGGCTCAGCCTGCTGCCTGCAGTTCTGTTCCAGTTCTGACAGCTTTGGGCAACTCTTTCCCTGGGCCCATTAGCAAACCGCATAGCTTTCATTTCTCCTACGCAGCTTTTGCTTCTAGTGCTACTTCTTGCTAACTTAAATGACATGCTGGTTCTGGGACATATTCTGAGGACATTTTCAAAATGATCATAAGTTACTATGGAGCTTAAACCTAATGCAAAATGAAAAGAAGTTGGACAATTCTGAAAATTCATTTCTTCCTTTATCTCCTAGGTAATCTTACTGCTTGCTGCGAAGTTCAGTCATTGAATCTTGATGCATGCAGCATAAGTGGATGTGGAGACACTCAACTGGTGGATTCGGTAGGTGGAGACCGTTTTTACATAAACAAAGACTCAAGGGGAAAAAAAAAACAACCAAAAGCAGCTTTGGAGGCACTTTAAATGTATGTCACGATCTCACAATCTCCTCCAAGTTAACAAATTGCATTTTAGAACTGTGTTTGGTAATTATTGCATTCATACCTCAGAAGTAAGACCCAGGCATTATGGTTGGTTGGAATTCATCTGAATAAATAGCAGTTTGCCACATTCTTAACAAAAACATTATTCATTAGAACTATTACGTATTAACAGCACTGAATAACATTTGGCAATTGCTTTGGGTATACATTACTGAAAGGCCCAGAGACGCATACAAATTGCTCAGTGCGCTAATATAAAACAGGAGCAGTAATGAAACAGTAGAGTGAGTATTAAGCTCCAGGACTGCAGTTTTATTCTGCAAAACGTTCCTCTTGCAATTTGTAAACATCTTAGAAACTTGAAAGTTTTTAAGCTATTTAATGATTGTTAGTCATAAGACTTGATTTGCATTTGCTGCAGGACCTGCCTGACACTTTCCTTCTGCAAAGGGCATTAGTCACAGGCTCACTTGGTCAAATGATTTTCAGGCTTGACAGCAATAACTCCTAAGGTCTTTAGAGTTTTTTTGAACACAGATTCCTGCAGGCAGTTATCATAAAAGGATGCTTTGAAGAAAGTAGCCAAACGGGTGCTAGGGCTAGTAGTGCTGACTGGTAGGGCAGTAGGAAGTGCGATGGGAGACTTTCTTGGCAGCTCCTTGGAAAGAAATGGCATCTCTTCAAATCATGTGTGGCCTGCCTCTGCCCCTGTGCATGGCTCTGGATTGCATGAAAAGGAGAAGACACTTCTAATGAGCCAGTAAACGACTACTCTTACAAGAAGCTTTTGGTTTATCCCACTCAGAAGAGGTACAGCCAGGAAGAAAGCAGTTTTTCTGTACATCCAAAATTTCCTTTGTCATACACAAACATAATTTTAAAAAAAAAAAAGAAAAAGAAAAAAAAGAAAGGTGGCTCTAAGAAAAGAATTTCTGGGCTGTCATTATAGTATCTGGACCTCTAAAGAATCTAACTATGAAGAGTGCTGTGAGTTGGTTCTATTGTCCTAAAGAACCGAAAAAGCTAGACACACCTCCTCAAAGGTGCTGTAAATGCTTAACTTCCATATCAGTCTAATTTACTTGCTCCAGATCTTGCAGAAAGTCTCTGAACAAGCAAGAAGCTGAATTTGTTACCTCAAGTTCTAGTTTTATGGCTTATGACTCCAGCCCAACCACTGAAATCTGCACATAATCTATTAACAAAATCAAGGCTCCTTCCTTTATTGAAACCCAAATAGTTTCCAAAGCATCTGCTTCCAGTTCTGTTGGCAATCTGGAGGATACATTGCAGCTACTATAAGGTAGAAATAAGGTTCAAGAGTCATAGATTTGTATACATGTTACCCATCACTGTGACAATGTATAGGAAATGAACCTGTAACGGAGCCAACTTTAAAACTTGGAAGGAACAATATATTTTCTATAAGGGGAGTGGACTAGAGTGTTTCTTCTTGTGGTATCCATTTAAAAATGCTTTATAGAAAGTTAAGACAACAGCAAGCCTTAACCTGATTTCCGTCTCATTGACATGAGATGATGCTTTGAGTGAAAGGAAGGACTAAAGGAAAGGAACGTGGAAGAAAAGCACAACCACAGTCAATTGTTTCTTGTGTTCTGGGTGATAATGGTCATGGACTTGTGGAATTGCATTTGGGAGAACAAAAATGCCAAGAAAGAAATCTGAACAGAGAGTGCTTTTCCTCTGGTGTATCTCCAGATCAGTCCAGAAGCAGTCAGGCATCAGAAAGCTGACATTTATCACAAGGACTTCCTCCTTTGTATTGGAAGTTATGATTTGCTTACCATCAGTAGAATACATGGCAAATGAAACGTGTCTGTGTGCATTCCTTGATGCAACTGTCTTGTTTGCTTGCCATCAGCATTTTACGAGGCTGTCTAGTGTAAACCAGAAATTCACATTTCATAACCAACACTTGACTTCTGTTAGGCTTAAGAAAGATTTTTATAAGGTTGTGGTAACAGAAGACACTTACTTAGGCTTGAGAGAAAACACATTATCCATAGCTGAATAGTAATCATAAAAGGCAGGGTGATGTGATTGTTGCAATTTATTGCCTTTGAGCATCTACTGTGAACTGAAATTAGCACATTCTTATTATGGTTTCCAGCGATGAAGTATTTAATTACTAGGAATAGCATCACCTAACTATATTTTTAAAATGGACGTAAACTTGCCTTCTGTGTTTAAATTATTTGAAAGGCTTTTTGCTTTCTAGCAGCCAATTTAAACAGGAAGAAGAATCTACAGTTAAAGGCTGGCCTGCTCAGTCCTTCACAGGAAGCTGGTGGCTTCACCTGAACTTTTGCACCAGCATAATTAATCTCTAAGTCAAAAGTATAATACCATTCACTCTTTTATAGTTAGGCCATAGAATCAACAAAACAAATGGTAAACGCAACCATGAACAGAGTAACACCACTGTTTCTTGAAAAGGAGAAAGAGAGAATCTGTTTGATCAGATGAGACTGCCCTTCACTTCGGGGTGCTCTTTGGAAAATGGGTACGCAAAGCAAATACGTGTCACGCGGAGCTCCACTCATTCCCTGTAGTCTTGGGTAAGCAGGCTGGGAGAGGCACAGCTCAGAGCTGCTTCCAACAACAGCTGGCAAAGACACTGCTTATCTTTTCTTAGCGGGGGCTGGCAGGCTGCTCTGAGCAGTAGTTTGTCCCCCTGAGCCCTTCTCTTCTCATTCAGCAGCACAACACATGGGAAAATGGGAGCCCTCCCTCCCTCTCCTAAGTAGGTGTAAAAGTACGGCTAGAAACGGGAGACCTTGGGTTACACGGGCAGTAAAAAAGGCAAAAGGAGCATGTAGCTTTTCTGTCAATAATTATTGCTCTGGGACCCCTTTTTATTTACGGAATAAAAAAATACCAAGGAGAAATTATATTTATGATATGGATATTCCTTCTTTATTATACAACATTGTTAAAATATTGGCATTGGAATTAATTTAGCTGAAGTGTGGCCATTTAGAAAATGCCGAGAAACCTGAGGTTTTGCTTAAACAGTGCTAGTTACATGCACCCATACACGGTTAAGCTGCTGGTAGGCAAATTCATAGCATATATAGCACATCATCACTGAAAGACTGGCAACCGTGTAGGGAGTATGAACAAGCCTGTCTGTATTTTCTCTCACTGTACAGTGAAGCTAAACAAAGAGCATTGTGCTGCATTGACTAATGCCTGAAAAGACTCTGGGTTATATAATAAAAACTATGTTTACTGAGTTGCAGGTTAACGTGGGGCACCTGAAGAAAAGGATGATCACAGGCTTGCCTGTCTTTTATCTGTAGGTAAGAAGGCAGTAAAGAGAAGGAACTATTGCTGCTTTTAGCTTGAGTATCATTGAATTTAATGAGAGATGAGTGGCTAAAACCTCACGCAACACTTTGAAGATAAAGGGGTCACTCTGTCTTCTACTCTGTTGGAATGACTGATAAACCAGTCAGGAACTATATAGAGATTTTGAAACAAGTAAATAAGCCAACATTACAGTAACACGGGTATGTTTGGCCAAATAAATCAAATTATTAGGGGAAATTAATTATGCAAAATAGGGCAAGCTATAACTGACTACATGACAGCTGAATTGAGCCGCTATGGAACATCTTTGAAGACATCTCCATCAATTTACAAGATGACAATAAATAAAATGGCATAATTTAGCAAGACAGCAGAGCTGGCCTGTAATTAATTTTATAAACTGTGTTTGTTTAGATGTAAATATGATGTCAGAAAGCACCTATCTGAAGTGTCCTTTGATATTCAACTCACAGCCCAGCAAACAAAGCTACAGCAGGGAAGACCTCAGTCCTTGGCAACAACAAAATGGTGCTGACCAACAAATAATTACAGAACAAAATGTTCTGCTCACAGATTACAGCTAACCAGTTATCAGAGCCTGCCCTTACCTTCTCACCTCCGATCTTCGACACTCTTCAGATGGTTACTTAACCAGCTTGGCTTTGCCTGGAAGCATTCCCAGAGGCCAAGAGACTCAAGAAACTAAGTACTTGCCTTTGTAAATAACGATAGTGTCAGCTGCTGTATTTAGGCTGGTTTTGCCTGGAGTAGGAACTCGAGGCAGGAAGGGTGAGCAAACAGACTTTAAGTACATATTTCCTAGGAAATTATCTTCATAACACACCTGAAAAGTGAATGAGGAATTGGGAAGGTTGTTGGGCATGACACTTGTTGTGTTGGACCCAATATCTGGCAGAAAATTTTGCTTTGTCATTTTCTCCTAGGAACATTGCTGGACATATTATTGTCATCTAGAACAGCCACCCAGTCTTGAACTCCTGGTCGGTTGGCACAATTCGCTATCCTTCACCCCAAATCAAGGCTTTTTATGGCCATCACTCACTGAGGCTCTATTAGAACTCGCCTCTCCAGAGTGAGCAAAGGAATGGAAGTGTTGCTGCAGCCATGACAGTCCAAGGGAAGATAAGATTTCTAAGCAGACATTTTTCTTTAGACAAACTGGTAGAGTTGGAAAGATAAGACACTTTTGGTGCACCAAACTTTTCTGCTCTGAAGAAAACACGTTTGGCCATTTGTGTGTATTGAGCTTGGCAGTTTTTGCACAATACTTCTTTGAGTCTTGTCGTTAACTACTGTCCTGGTTATGCAGAAGTAACCATCAGCATCTTAGTCCTGCATTAGTGTTCATATGAGCATGTTCTTGACTATAAAACGGGTGGTGAGGGATTCACATTTATTGTGCTTGAGTGGCTTGAATGACATTTTCTCAGTTTAGAAGTGTCTCCACTTGCAGACTCAGCTTGGGAGCTGAAAGTCAAGCTGTGCATTTTCTGGCTCATACAGCTTTGCTATTAAAACTTCATGACATCAAATTCGCTCACAATTAAACCTTTGCAAATAAATTGTCCTCTGAGTTTGCAAAGGAATAGTTGAGGAGGCAGTTGGCCCTAGAATTGGAAAGCATTTAACAAATCTTTTGGTGATACATGAGCCAGAACAGAAAATGACTTTTTCTCTCATACCTTTGTCAACACTAAGAAATGAAAGAAAAAGAATGTTACAAAAATTTATTTTAGTACTAAATACAGTGGATAAAAACACAGACAGGGAATAAATCAATTGAGTGAAAGGATGCAATTTTTTTACAGTTGCTTTTCAGAATAAAGACACATTTTAAGAAAGACACAGGTGTGTGTCGGAATAAAGAATTTTCTTTTATATATGAAGGTGAGTCAGACTGTCTTGGGACTTCATTTGCTTAACTGACAGGCAGAAAATAAGATTCTGACTAGTACTGCAGCTTCTCTAGCTTCATATGGGACTTGAAATTGAAAGTAATAATAAACTGTAATGTTAATCACTCCTTTATTAGAGCAGGGACCGAGAATCAAGGGGCCTAAGTTCTTTCTTTGACTCTTTCATTGAATCCTTAGCTGATCTGAAAAATATTAACTTAAATATGAGTTTGATGTTCACAGATTGGTACTACTTGGTCCTGACACATAGTCTCAGGGTCAGGCTGTTTCAGCTCGCTGGCTGGCAGCCCAACATAGCCAGCAAAACCAGCACGTATGCCCACACACAAACACGGCACCTCTTCATATTATTTCTCACATAAGCACAGTGCCAAGTCATATTGAAAGTGCAAAACACCATTTCAAAGTACCTCCTGGTGCCCGAGAAAAACAACAGGCTCAGCCAGTCCCAACATTTTTTCTTACAGCAGCATCTCGGTTTCCTCAAGGAATGTTTTCCGGAGCAAATGTGATCGCCAGGGCAAACTGCTGTATCATGCAGGACACATCTACCACATTGCAAAGGAGGTTTAACTTTGTTAGAAATGAAAGGGCTTTGTTCTCCTGGGATGCTAGGGGCTGCGAGGTGACCCGCATCACTGGGACAGTGGTGAGCACCAACAGACTGAGAAGAAGTTTCTTCCCATCTCCCTTCCCATCTCCCTCCCTGCAGACGCCGCACATCATGACTGCTTTCAGAAGAAATCTTTCATCCGTGCACGAGTCCTAGCATTATTCATCCCTCTCAAAACTCTTTCCTAGCACCAACAGCTAAGTCGGATATCCTGTGCCTGTGCCTCTGAACAAGAAGCAGTCGGTCTATCCGGCACGGCTGTCTTGCGGCTCCTAGAAAGCTGAGTGTGGTAGGATTACCCACTGCAAAATATGATGGCTCATGCATTTTTCCAAATTTGTGCAATGGTTAGGCTGACCCACATGATAATAAGTTTTATATGAAAGGAAAGAAAACAAAAACATTTCAGAGAAGCAACAGAATTCTTTGTGCACTCAGCACTTATAAGGAAACTTTTCACTTATTCAGGCCTGCAAATTGGACCCTAAAATGCTCTCCAGGCATGATCTGAACTAAGACTTCAGAGGTTGCTCATGTTTTGATCCTGTTTCAACTCACTTGCAATCACATGTCAGCCACCTGCCTTCCTTGAGTCTCTATTAACCCAGCTGGTCTCCCTTTTTTTTTTTTTTTTTTGGTAAAATTGAGGATTTCAATGAAAAACAGATGTTCCATCTCATCCAAACTTTCCTGGGTAAATAAACGTTCACTCTGTTCCGTCCACTTAGTTATAATATACCAAACCATCTCTAATGGAAATGCTTTCACAGGCCATTTAGTAAAAATAAGGTCCCAGTTCTCCTAGAGAGACATTGATCCTGTGTGCTAATGCAGGAAATAGGGGCAAGAGTCACTCTGCCCCAGTCGGTGCCCGTCCTTCCTGTCTGCTGCGGTGAGGTCTTCTTAGATGAGAAAAGAGCTTAGCAGAGATCGTGCAAGCCAGGGAAAAGCCTTGGGTGGACTCTGCAGCCCACGGTTTAGTGTAAATATGAGGAACACTGGAGGAGATCATTCATGGAGGTGTTTGGAAGGGAACATGAGGCAGTGTGGATCAGCCATGAAAAAGAATGGGGCCACGGCAGCAAGCAGTAACAATATTTGGAGACAAAACATGCTGAAGAACCACGTTTTCCTACCTTGTTGGCAGTCCACTCTTTCCTACAGTTAGGCAGGGAAGCCAAACGTCCCAAAAAAATGATGCATTAAATTGATGTAACAAAAGACCATTAATTCTCCATGGCCACATTTGATGCTGTCATTGGTTGCATTCACATCATAGACACCCTGCCCCACGGCAGATGGGGGATTGCTGCGATGTCGTCAGCAACTGGTCAGGTGAAGCTATAAATGCAGGTTCCCCAGTACACAGTTCACAAAACAATATGTTCATCTGAATCCACCCTCGTCTTTTGTTGACTCTTATACAACTCAAAAGACAACTTTTGTTGTCTTTTGTGACTTTTATAGTCACCTCAAGCAAGGGGTGATGGTGTGCTGCAGGAGTCAGGTATACAACAGAAGAGTATTGGGGTAATTGGGAACTGTCTCTCTGGTCTTTGACTAGCAGACAATGTTTGGGATGTCTTCATCAGCACCTACACAAAATCATTTGGCTATGAATAAACAAATGTTCATTATTTTAGGAAGAACATGAGAGTCCTCTGTGGTAAAAAAGAATTATTCCAGTTCCTCTCTGCTAAGGAGAGATTGTGGCTTTCATGGACATTCCTGACATCGATGCTCTTTAGCTTGAGATAGAGCTGACTGTGGCATTTTTTCAGTAGACCTGTGAAAATATTTTTTATTCCCTTAGACTTCCAACATGAACAGATTCTGTTTAACCATGTTTATATCACTTCATACTAGGCAGAACCGAGAATCTTAAAAGAGGACAGTAGGCTCTTCTAGGCATCAAATGAAAATCATTTTACATAAGAAAAGAAAGGAGAAGGACATATACCTTTCACTGTATTTCAAGTGTGGACGACTATAGGCCACTTGCTCTTGCTGGCAGCTTTTTTACTTTCAATATTTAAAAAGGCTTATTAAGAGATTTTGCAGAAAAAGGCAGACTATCTCCAGAAGAGCTCCAGTGAGAAGCAAGGCACTGGATGAGCTCTGCGAGTGGTGGGCAGCAAGTCTGCCCGCAAAGGCAGGGCATTGCTGTCCCTGTGTGCCCAGTACCTTGCTCCTGGAGAGGCAGAGGTTCCTTGGGCAGTTTTGCTGTGCTCTGAGCTCACAGGAGCTGACGAAGGAGGTGCCTCTGGTGAGGCGGCAGCCCTTACCCCACAGCTCCCATTAATTTATGGCAACAGCAGCAATTGGGAAGATGGCTGGAGCTGGAAATCTGTGAACCTGCACTCCAGGGAGGCAAAACACTCTGAACCAGCTTCAGTGGGAAGGGGCTCTTTACATAGTTCCCTCCCCCCATTTACGTTTCAGAGCCTCACATGGACCTGGTATATACTACAGCATGGACTGGTCAGTATGTATTTGATCCAGGGAATGGAGAGTGGGATGACACTTGGTCATTCATAATTCTGACTGATCGTTAAGACCCCAGCTGCCTGTGGTGGGTTTCAGGAGAACTTTATAGTAGAGCATCTTGGCAAAAACAGCTCAGGGAACAAGGGAAAAATAAGCCAGACTGTGTATAGGCTCTCAGAGAAGAAGTTTTGGAGGTACACAGGTGGCTGGGATCTCTTACAAGAGTTAGGAATGGAGAAGAAAGCAGAGAACAGCTTTATACAGTTATATCCATCCTTGAAGGGAACTCTTCCCCTCTCTACTTCGTCTTTGTCCCCTGCTTCCAGTGGGACACAATAAAGCTCAGGGAGCAGCAGTGAGATAGGGCACAGCCTCTGCACACTGCTCTGAAGGTCTTGAGCCATGCCAGCTTCAGCCTGTCCTCATGGGCAGTTTGAGTTTCTGTTCTCCTGCCCCGTCCCCACTCCCAGAACTGCTCCATTAAAACAGGCATTTGCAAACCGCTGTCTGCTGAAAGCGTGTGAATGGATGTCTCTGCACAGTATGCCTGAAGGGCAGTAAAAATGAGTTTTCCCATTCTACAGAGAAAGAGATGAAATGAAAATTGTTAAGTGACTTGCTCAAGATTGAAGAAGGAGCTTGGCGGAGATGGTGGAAATCACACAGTGCATTTCCCAGGATGAATCCTTTCTGAAGGACCCACATGTTTCGTGATGCTCTTCTGCTCTCAGAGAGGGACAATCACAGCTTCAGCCAAAGAGGCAGAAGTGTTCAGTAACATTTCTCTTAGTACTGAGGTCTCAAACCTCTTCTGGTTGTCTGAGAAATATCTGGACTTGACTCTGCTTCTCACAGAATCCATAATCCAGCCCCAGACACCCCCAGAGAGGCCATGAACTGAATGTGGTCTTGAAGGGAAACAATGACAGGCTTTTAAATCCAGTGCTTTTATCAGATCCCAAAATGCTGGTTTAAGGTTGATAAATTGGAGATTAGAACACATACAGAGTTTTCAACAAATTATTCAGTCACAGTGTATTGAAGGATTTTTTAAATAGAGAATTAAATGCATTTTTAGAAAATATGTAACGTCTTAGAGCCACTCTGGAGTTGGAACAAAACATGTTTTCTTTATTTAAAATGTAATTTTTATGGATGCATTAGACTTGGAGCCAGAGAAAACATTTTTAACTGCTGAGGTTTTACAGCCACTCCAGGGTTAGGAAAGAAAGCTGAAAAAATATTCTGCCTGGCAGATTTTTTAACGCTTCATTTTAAAGTAAAATAAAAAAATATTGTAACCCTTCCACCTGTACTGTAGTTCATCCAAGTGAAAGAGACACCTTTCATTTCATCCCTCCCTGCTGCAATGAGCCCAAATTTGGGGCAACTTGTCTTATGCGAATAGAAGGTGCCACCTCCAGGGTGAGGACCACAGCAAAACCATTGGGGTTTGGTCCGCAACAGTGGTGAGCCTCTTTGTTTAACTGTAAGCCTCAATTTGTTGCATGTGAAATGGAGAGCAAATGTCCTTCCTTCTGCCTGATTCATTTAGGTGTGTTGGGAAGCAATCTGGGCGGTCACTGTATCTTGTTTGTATAATGCCTTTTGCAGAGAAACCTTCAGGGATACCTGCTTTTTGACATAATTCAAGGCAATTGATGGCAGTCTGAAAATCTGCCTCTGAAGGTTAAAATGTGGTTGTTCGTTTGCTTAATCAAGTAAATAAAAAGGAATAATATCTTGTTTTGTTAAAAATAAACACTTCCCCTCTCCAAGTAAAGTGTTATCCCCAGGAAAGGACCTGAAGGAAGTCCTAGGCATCTCCGAAACATCAGCACATTGGGAAAGCACAGGGCCTGACACAGTGCTTCATGCATTGCTCAGAGAAAAACACGTGCCAGACTTGTGTGTAACTTAGTGTCTGGTGAGTCAGATTTAAAAGAGGCTTTCTATGCACATTTCTATCTGCACTTTTTTCACGTTGAAATTCTTGCACGTGGAACCTGCAGATCCGTGGGTGAGAGCAGATTCTGCTGATGAACACACCCTATGCGAAAAGGCAGAGGAACAGACGTACTTTTTGTTTACATGCACAAAGAGACTAATCTACTCAGCTAAATAACGGTGTGCTGTTCTTCCTCACTCATATGAGGTCTTAATCCTGAAGTACTTGATTTTCATGTGCGGTAAATCAGAAGTCTGGCATCTGCTCCTTCACTGTGTTCAATATAGGCTGGCTGAGGTTTGATTTCTGCATAAAGCTCTTAGTAAAACTTTCCTTGAAATGTGGGTGGGTGTTCCTGAACTGGATGGTTTTGTCTGTAGCACAGGGCAAAAGGCCACACTCACAGTATGATTGTATATCCCACAGATGCAAAGAAAATAGGACTGAAAAAGAGCAGGACAGGCCGTCTAATCCACCCGCTTGGTTCATGGGAAGATCAAAGTTTTTAAATTAACACCTCACCTGACTCTATCTGAAAACAAAATATTGTTTCGTGCAAGGATGATCAAAATTTTTCTCTTTTAACTGTAGAACTGACTTCTGAGAGGTGCTACAGCCCACCAGCCCTCAGGATTTGAGGTCCACAAATCATGGAGTGGTCCTTTCACAAACCATGAGTTAGTCCTTTCATCTTTCCATGATTCCATCTTGCACTTTCTACACTGTGGACAGTGCTGATCTCCTAGTCTTATTGCAGGTTATATGTAGATCACTCTTAAAATTGATAATGAAGATTTGTTTTGTTTTATCTTAAGTCCTTAGTTTGGAATTATAAACCATGTGCTGAATTCATAATACAGTCTTTTGTAAAAAGTACCTGGAGATGTCTTGGCATAATGAGGTGCCAGACAACTTTGGTGTGATGTTGTTGTATGTGTAGAAGTTGTCAATCTGCACACATTTGCGAAAAGGACATTTATTTTCAGATATTAGTAAAGTGAAAGTTTGCCATTTTGGAAAAAAAAAAAAAAAGAGGAAGAAATGGGCTATCATACACATTTTCATTTACATGCAATATGTTCCTCTTCTTAATCCTAAATGTGCCAGTGGAGTCAATTATTCCAGTTTCTCTTGTGTGGTTAAAAATGCCTCATTGCTACTACAGAACTTAGCCCTCAAATTTAGAAGAAAATGAAAAAAAACCACCAGTTGGTTGTGGCAGAAAGGAAAGCAAGTGATGAAAAGAAAATCCTCTGACAATGTCAGCATCAAGAACCTGCATCCAGGATTACTTGTCAAAGATTAACTCCTATTAGCTCTGAAGAGTCGTTCTGCAGAGGCGCTTTAGGAGGGAGACAACCATAACTGCCAAACAAATGCTCATTGGGATCCCAAGGAGTCTGCGTGTTTAACGGGTAAAGATAGACCAGGGAAAGAAAGGAAGCAGCAACACATATAGCTTGGGAGAGATGGGTAATTGAAGGAAATAGAGGAAGGTGAAGGCGAGGAGAGGTCCAGATGGGTACCAGTCTTTAAAATCACGGAAAAGGATGTCATACAGAAAGGCAAGCCCCTGTAAAAATTTACTCAGAGACCAAAGACAACCAGAGCAACCACAGGTGAATGCTTTTCCCAGCAGAATTTTTAGAGAATGGTGAGAAAAGGATGACTTTCATTTTAGGAGCACCAGGAAAAATGTGAAACCCATGGGTTTCACTTATGGTGTGACTGCTGTCCTGACTGAAGACCTGCTGCAAAAGCTGAACCCAGGACCTAGAGGAAATGGCAGCCTGGATCATGGAGATGCTGTTAAGCAGTTCTTAGGAAAAAAATATGGCAATTTATAGGCAGTAATATGGGAGAAAAGAAGGGAAACAGGGATTTAAAAGCAGCAGCAGTGAGGGGACAAGGGCAGTGTACTTTTGGGGCTATGTATGAATGTTGTCTTCTTTGCAGTTTAAGTGCCAGAACTGCTCAGCGTTGCTTCATGGTTCTCACACCTATTCTGCTCATGAGACAACACTTTAATATCACCAGATGTAACCCAGATGGTACATATTAATTTATATACGGATGCTGGAAAATACATATATACTTTCCATTTGAAGTCTTTTAAGTATGATTTTTATATTCATTTGAAAATTGTTCATTCTTATTTGAGCCATAAGGCAGCCAAAATACAGCTCCCAGGTGAATGAACATTTATCTATTCCACCCTGAATGATTCCAGGTTTCTAGGAGACTACTTTTGAAGGTGTGTGCTCATTTCATTTCAGAAATGATTCTTACTGGCTCAACAACGTGTTACTGTCAAACGTCCGTTATTATGCTGAATGGAAATGCTGGGGAGATAAATTTAGAACATCTTTCATCTCATTTTCAATATTAACAACTGTTCCATAGACTTGCCAGCAGACCCAAGTGTGTGACAAAGTAGAATGCCTTGATTTAACCATTTAATTATTTTTCTGTGTCAAACTTGATTTAATAAGTAATGATAATTGGAGTCGGACATGATCTATAGATAATCAAGCAATTGAGCTTGCTCATCCGACAGAGCAGGAAGAAGAAGTGGCGGTGGCGGTGTTTGTCATAATAATCTATGCAACATAAACACTGGTATTTCCCCAGTGTTTGGAATCACTGAGAAAAGGTGATGAAAAAAAGAAAATACACAACTACTACAGGCAGAATACCAAGACAGTGTTAAAAAACAAGCTGTGCCTCTCGGTTGGTAGCTCCCAGTTCCTTCCACCCCTCCGCCCCATTTCTTGTCCTTTGCTTCCACCCTAAAGTGGACACCATTTCTGCAATTACATTTTCTATGCTCAAAACTGGAATCCTAAGTGCTGTGTTTCTGCCAGAGGTGGACCCTTTGCCCCAGAGAGCAACAAGGAGTAAGTAAACACTTAAAAATATCAATAAGTGGATAAAGACATTAATTTTTTAAGCACTAACCCACACGTTAGTCTACTATTTTTTCCATTGTATGAAAGTGGGTGTACAGAAATGAAGACAAACCCAAAACATGAGCTTTGTACCCCTAAGAACAACTGGAAAAGGTTGAACAGCCTGGTCAATCTTTGCCATAACACACATTATGCCACGGGACTAGAGAAAACCTTTCCCTGGGAGGACTGCGTTTCCATTGACAGAGCAGACAGTGGGGGTGGTGCAAGGGTAGAAGGTATTCTTCAGTGTGTGTGTCTGAAATTCTGTGTGGGTCGCTCCTCCCATCTGCTCCTAACTGCTTCTCTCCCAAAGTCCCTCAAACCTACCTCCTTCCTTCCCACCATCCGCTTCAAAGTTGCTTCACTCCTACCAGCTCCTCTCCCACAATCAGTCCATGCTTACCATGGACTTGGTCCTCTTTTCATAGCTAGTAGGTGCAAATTTTCACTCTTATTTGAGGCAATACCAGTCAAATTAAACATATTTAAGAAACAATAAGGATTGCATTAGAATAAACAATGAAATGACAAATGAGTCTTCCTACTTGAGGATGGAAAACGCCACCAATCCTAGATCTTAGGCATAAACTTCTCCTGCAGACATATTGTTCTATTTTTATTTGGTGTAAAGATATTACGCACCTTGAACAATTTGCTATTGGGTGCAGTCAGAGAACAGTCACTGGATTAGATGGATTGTTTGCCTGATGAGATAGGACAGTGCCTTTACTCCACCCCACCTGTCCCCTAAGTAATCTCCTAATGAAATTATATTTGGCTATTTCCCATAAATCCACTGCTAATTCCAGTTGTTATTCTCCAAGTTCTTTCTGGTTTGTGATATTCAATATTTACAGCATTCTTTTGGTAATGCCAGACTCCAGCACAACATTTCAGGTATATTCATAAAGTACAGTCACATCTGGAGAAAGTACCAAGGGACTTCCCAGCGGTAGACCATTAATGACAGTTAAGGCATCCTGCAGTAGCACCGGTACACATTTTCCAGCAACCACTGCCCAATGCTTTGGAAATAAACACTCTTGTGTTATGCTGCTGCCTGTTAAATATCTTGGCATTTATCTCACAGCAGAGACCATTCGCCCGTGCCAGGGTTCTGTTCTATTGACAATGTCTCTTAATTGCCTTGTTGTTTAAATAAACAAGACAAGATAATTAAGAGATAATGACAAAGAAGTAGGATGTTAGTGATAATGGGTGGTAGATCCTTCTTCCATTCTAACTTCGAGGTCTAGAGCAGCCCAGACTCTTTGCCTGAATGAAACCTCACAGCAGCCTTTTGAGTTTTGAAAAGGGGCCTTTTGTCCTTGCACTTTGTCTGAATTAAATCAATAAAAGTGAAACAGTCTGGAGGAACAGCTCAGGACTGAGAATCTGAGCGGATTTGCTAACAGACAAAGATACAAATCCCAGAAGTTTTGATATGTAGAAGTCTGGGAGTATTTTTTCTGACTCAGCCTACTAAGAAGCGATAAAGAGTGCAGACTGATGGATCTTATTGCGCATCTGAGATTTTTGATTTATTTTGGTACTTGTGTATATAGTTGTCAGTGACCAGTTCTGCATATGATGATGCTATTTCAAGGTATCAGAACAGATTATTCTGGCAGAAGCACATAGCTAAAAGTGTATGAACTTCTGCTGAGCAAAGTGTGGTAGTGAAAGGAAAGAGAAATTCCTTTGAACTTCTTTGAAGTTCCTGTTCTCTCTCCTGGCTTCCAGCTTGGCTGTACACTTTGCTTCAAAGACTAAAGCAGTATCATAACAGATTTGCTTCCAATTGTCTCAGTCCAAACATCTTTCCTGCTGGTTATTGATATTGATCTGACAACCTCCATGAGAGGCTTTCAGGGCATTCTTAAAGCACTTGTGTTGGCCTCAAACTGTTCAATCCAGCCGAATGCGAAAAACACCACGTAGCCTTTGAGCTTGATTTTGTGTCTGTCCTAGAACAGATTACTCCTTACCGAGAAAGTTTTAATACTGGGAATAAAAAGTGAATTTTTGAGACAGAGGTGCAATATTTGTTGCGCAGTCATCTCTGCCTATATCCCCAGTCAGGTGCCGTGACGGACTTGAAGGACTGGCTACGTAGTCTTGTTAGATACTCAGACATTGAAGATGAGAACAGAAATGTACAGCAACTTTACTGAGTGCTGTTTTCTTCAATTATTGCATATTACTTTACAGTCAATGAAAGGAGGGGCTAATTTTGGAAATGAAGGAAATATGAGAAAGATTGCTTCTCATGTAGTGGGAGATCTACAAGACATAAACTCACAAAAAAAAAATCAAGCATGTTTCTGGCAACTGTGTCAGTGGTTTGTGTCAGGCTGGCCTGGAGCAGGTTGAAGAATGATTGCTGGCTTCAAAATATTTTTAGTAGGACTGAAATACTTACATGATGCTATAGGAATTAGGAAATTCTGTGGGCCTTTTGAGGTCTGAGTTTTTTATTAGCTGTTATCTGCAAGGTTATCGACTAAATAGGTAGGTTGATGAATAGGTAACTTTTATAAGGGCTGGGCTTGTGTTAGAGAGGTAAATTATACTGCAGCTCAGGAAAGATTCAATTGTGTAATATTTCCTTATAGCAGACTAGGAAGCTGGTTTATTGACACTGAGGTATTTGATCAAATCAGTACAACAGTTTGATGGAAGAACCAAACCTGAAACCTGCACCCTTAAGATCTTAGGGACAAAGGCTGATAGCATAGCTTGTTTATATTTTTCTTTAAAGGATAATGATTAGGATATCTATTTCAGGCACTTTGGCCAGAGAAAATGAGGATATATGGTTGATGACACATATATGTTTGTGGGAACTGGAAATAACAGGCAAAGAGCTTTTAAATAAATACATTTTTTTGCATTGTGTGCTACAGTGTGCTACAGTGCTGTCCACACCAGCGCTGCTTTCGTGAAGAAGGCTCTGATAGACAAATGCCCTCTACTGTGATTTTTTTCTAATAAGAACAGTATTTTTTTTAATTTCATATTCGTATATTTGATTCTGGCTTGATTTGCAGTCATTCACAGGGAAAGACACAGGTTCATTTTATTCATGGGAATGGGATCTTGCTATGCCCCTATCCCCCAGGAAATCTTCTGGAATAATAGAAGCATTGAGTTTTAAAATAAGTGTTGAGCGTCTGATCAATTAACTATGCCACTATTAGAAAGAAACAAAGAAAAAACAAATAAAATGGAAGCTTATTTGCATCTGATTTACATTATCCTTCTGAGCATTGATTCAATTTTTATTTCATTCCTCCTAATACTATTCAGATTGCAGACTGTAACCTTGCTGCACATTTACAGCTGAGTTTCATTGTTCATTTAATCATCTCAGGTGTTTCTGAAATAGGGAACACTGCTGCATGAAAGATTTCCCCTGGGGTTCATGCTTGTATCCTGAGGGTGGAGGAGGGGGCCTGCAGATACATCCTGGCACTGCAGCTCTGAATTTTGATGATCATCTGTTAAAAAATCACATGGGCCGTCCTGTGTCAAGACCATCATTGCTGTCTCCTCCTTTTAGTCAGCAATTCGTCTTCAAGCTTGCTCCTTAGGTTATGTCTTTTTCTTCTCCCTCCCTAAAGCCTTGTTTCAGCCCTAAACCCTTGTTTCAGCTTAAATATTTGCAATAACATACAGTCACCTCTCCCTCAATTCCTCTTGTAGGCAGGAACAAACACGCAGTGTCAACACTGTGCAGATATGCTTTGACCAAGCAGGTCATTTCTGTGAGTTTGATGGTGAGTTATGAAATCTATGTGATAAGCTCACAACACAAGAGGGTTCTTTGATAAACTTAAGTAACTGGAATTTACCACGCAGGCATCTTCATTGGGGTCTGTTTCTGTTTCCTTCAGCATTGTTTGCCCTGGTTCAAAGATCCAAAAAGTGAACAGTCTTGGGCAATAGACAGTAGTATCCATGGTTTGAAATTCTGTTTTAACTAATATTTGATAATGTTTGCTTAAAATCTACTGTGTTTGCAAGCAACCCTGCCTGTAAAATTATTTACAATTGAATATTTGCTGAAAGCAAACACAAAAAGCATTATCACTTTCTAAGTTAATTTGTTTAAAAATTTAAACAAATAGCAGTGCAAAAAATGTTGAAATTTTTGTTTAGTTTATGTATGTTTAGTAGTATGGTTCTATTGACATAGACCTACAAGAATCTCCTGGCTGGGAGCTCTGATCTGATGTTTCCATTTGAATTCTTCAAGTTTTTTTTTTTATCCATTTTTGACGGCCAAAATTGTGCTCAGATGCTTACATGATGGCATCATAATGAACAAATGAATGAATAAATGAAAACATAAAAATTTCCCCTCAGGCAACAAATTTGCTGATTTTAATGCTGGAAGTGAGGGTTAAGTGCTATGTGACAGAAACGGTACTGGCTGTTGCAAAAGGAGCTGCTCATTTTGATCAACAGCGAAACATTTGCCTTCGAATCTTGAGACTCCAGTCCCAGTTGGAGCAGCAACCTTTCCCCTATAATTAATTTTTGTATGCTGTAGTCCATTAGAGAAGAGAGTGACAGCCTCTGGACACAGATTACTGTCTTATGTATGGCCCAAAGGAACATTATGGTCTTAATTAAAGGTGGCTCAGTATGTCAAGCATTGCAATAGTTTGAGCATTTTTAATACTGTGTCCGTATCTAACCACCTTAAAAGAATTCCGGTAGCAAGCAAACTAAGTCATTTAAAGGCAGCTCATGTTCTCTCTAAGTTTTGCAGGACCGCTATTGGGAATACTTGATAATTTATGAAGGCTTACACCACCAAATTAATTACATTTTCCTGATGCCACATGTCTTTTTCATACAAGCTAGCTCTGAATTATAAGTAACACTATTGTCCTTCTTCATTCCTTCAGTACAGGAGACAGCTTACTAATAACACCGGTAGAATTCAGTTGCTGTATTTTAGAAGCGTCATTTATTAAAGCATCGCTACAGTTAAGGTGGTGTGTGCTCCTAATATTAACCCAGATTTCTGCTGTATGTATTTTTCTGTTGTATGTATTACTGAATCTCGGTTCTGAGCCTTTGGCATGGCTTTGATTTGGGAGTGGTTTTTTATACAGTTTGGAAAAAATAAGTTTGGCGGAAGCGGCCAATGCGGACTTGCTGTGATATGCAGGAGGTACAGAGCCACATTGTGTTCTGTGGGAAAGCGGTTATAGCACAAGCCTCTGTTGTGACAAACAAAAACTCCTAGGGGTCCTTACCATAGGTAACTCATTGTTTTCTGTTGTCAGTGGGCTTCCTCTGAGGCCCTGCAATCTTGACTCATGCTTTGGTTTTGCATAGCAGATAATTCTTGGAAAGTCTGACAAACTCTCCTAATGAGTTTGGCTTAGAAAGAATGAACATTTTTCCANTTTTTGTCATTGTTTTGGGTTTTTTTAAAATTATTTAAAATAAAATAAATTTTAATAGATGGTATTTAAACACATCTAACCCCTGAACTTTCAATTGGTAAGGAAGGAAGTAAATAGAACATCTGTTTTCTTGACTAATACTTCAGAATATCAAAACTTTCTTCTGTGCCCCTTCCATTTTTTTTCTGATTTGTATTAAGATGATTATAGAGAATCTAGTGCTGCTTCTGGAATCTTTTTCAAGAGAATGATTTGCACTATGAAAGATACTTGCACGATACACTACTACTTAAAATGAAAATTGGATTTGAGATAAAATTCCAGGAGGATAATTTTTCACAAGGCATCTCACTTTTCTGCAGTTCTTTTGAATTCTGAAGTTTGGTCCATGAAAGAAACCTTGCTGTTATGGAGTTTCAGCATACTCAGGTGAATTCAGTGGTCTGAAAGATAAAGAAAAAGCTGCTTACATCCAGCAAAGAGCAGAAGTGAGAAAAGAAGAAAAGAGATCTTTCTGTTGTCATCCCTTTAAAAAAATAATGCATTTCAAAGCTAATTGAATTGTATAAATAACATAATTCTAAGGTAATTTATTTTATTCTCCAAACTAACAAATATGCCACAGCCTCAGTCAGAATCGAAAATGAAATACAGAAAATTACAGCCAAATAAACCCTCTTAATGTNAAACTAAACAGTCCCAGCTGCTTCAATTGCTCTTCATAAGATTTATTCTCCAGGCCCTTCACCAGCTTCGTTGCCCTCCTCTGCACTCACTCCAGCACCTTGATATCTCTCTCATATTGAGGTGCCCAGAACTGGACACAAGGTGTGGCCTCACCAGTGCTGAGTACAAGGGGACAATCACCTCCCTACTTCTGCTGGTGACACTATTTCTAATACAAGCCAGGATGGCATTGGCTTTCTTGGCCACCTGGGCACACTGCTGGCTCATGTTCAGCCGCTTGTCAATTAGAACCCCCAGGTCCTTTTCTGCGAGGCAGCTCTCCAGC
Organism: Rynchops niger; assembly: GCA_013400035.1. Lineage (NCBI taxonomy): Eukaryota > Metazoa > Chordata > Aves > Charadriiformes > Laridae > Rynchops > Rynchops niger. Next base: position 81,964 of record VXBH01008313.1, on the reverse strand, counting down.
CACACTTCCCCAAGCCTGTAGCCATGCATGGGGTTGTTGTGGCCCAAATGCAGGACCCGGCACTTGGCCTTGTTGAAGCACATTCTATTAGCATTGGCCCATCGGTCCAATCTATCCAAGTCTCTCTGTAGAGCCTCCCTACCCTCATGTAGATCAACAGTCCTGCTTAGCTTCGTGTCATCTGCAAACTTGCTAATGATACACTCTATGTCCTTATCAAGGTCATCAATAAAGATGTTAAACAGAAATGGTCCCAACACCGAGCCCTGAGGGACACCACTTGTGACTGGCTGCCAGGTGGATTTAACTCCATTGACCACCACTCTTTGGGACCTCCCATCCAGCCAGTGCTTGATCCAGTAGATCACGTGCTCATCCAGGCCATGAGCCGCCAGTTCTTCCATGAGAAAACATTAGGGCTAGATCTCAGCAAACCACTGGCACTCAGAATGTATTTTGATGTTAGGCCTTTTAAGAGTGGGCCCCAAAGCAGCAGATCCCAAAGCTAATTACAGTCTGGTTATTTTCTGTTTTCGGTTGTCAGTGTTGGGTTCCCCCATTTCTGCAAAAATTTGTAGAAACCACAATATTTAAGAGGTTGCACTAAACTCTATAACATCATTAGTACATTTGATGTAGATCACATGAGCTAAGCGTTTTCAGAACCTGGACAGGAACGCTACTAAGCATTTGAACTACTACAGTTATTTATACTTCAATTTTTCATTAAAAAAGAAATGCACCCACTCCCAAACCAGCTTTATTTCAGTGAATATTGAAGTTAAGTTTGAAAGGCGAGGCGGGGTGTAAGAGTCACATCCTCCTTTGGCTTTTTCTTTTGGAGGAAGTTGGCAGGTTCTTATAGGGACAAGGAAAAGTAGGAGTCAGAAGAACTGAGGAATGGCTCAGGAATGCTGAAAAGTTTGCTGGGATGGGAGGCCTGGAACTTGATTATCTTGGAGGGGGAGCATGGTTTAGGTGGGAAGATAAGCCAAGAAGGAGAGAACAAATTAATGCTGGGAAAAGACAGCAGGATCACAAGAGTTCTGACAGAAATCTTTTGTCAGAAGTGTGCAAGACTGGAAGAACCAAATATAGGGATAAATCAGGTCCAACATTAGCAGTGCTGATCATTAGTTGAAAAAGGGGTAAATGAGGGAGAGAAAAAAACGGAGAAAACAAAACCCATATAATAGAAGGAAAAGCAGGGAACAGAGAGGGTGAGTTCAGCTTACTGATGCTGAGAAACTAACGTTCACCCAAAGGCCAAGTTATAGGATATTGACGGCTGACTGAAAGAGACAGGATCATGATTCAATATGTGATTTAACTCTATATTAAGGACAAATACTGGAGAGAAGGATATGCAGGGATTAGCTGGCAAGTCAGTGGCAGCAATAACCAGGAGAAGTAAAATATTGCATGATTCTGGAGGTGAGGGAAGGGATGGAAATATATCGGAAAGCTCAGTGAAAGACAGTCTTGCACCATGGCCATGTGTGGAATCAGTTGCCATGCAGACAGGGAAAAAGAAGACTGCGCTCACTATCAGCTGCCGCTTTAACCAAAAGTGTTTGACCCACAACAAGAGGTGTTATGAACTCTTGCATAATCCACAGAGTGACAGTTGTAAAAGGGTTCTTGGTAATGGAAACACTGAAAAAATAGGTTCAGACAAAGACATCCAGACCTCTGTGACAATCAGTAATGTGGGGAAATGAGGTTGGGAGGTAGAAGAAAGTGAGAGAAAGGGTTAGGTTAGGAATGGGGGTGTGAAATTTAGGGGAGGAAAGGTGGAAAGGACGGAGCTGTTAGGATCAAGTCTGGGAGGTGAGTGAAGAGGAGAAGATATTGCAGTGGATTCTGTGTTTGCTTTGATGTGAAGAGCAGTAGTGCTGGGAGAGAGGAGGGAGGAAAAGTCCCCTGAAGTTAACAGGAACAGGACAAAGGTGTGGTGAATGAGGGAATGGAGCTTTAGGATGCAGAGGACAAAAATGAGCGGACAAAATTCTGCAAAACAGGAATGGGGTGAAAACAGCCTATTTCAACACAGTTATTAGGAAGTACAACAGGTACCCACAAGGTGCCATTGAAAGCAATGCGTATAGATGTACCCTACTTGGAACACGCTGAAGGATCTTGCATCCTCTTCCTAGAGGGGAGTGAAAATGTTATTGGACAATGACACTATAGGATCAGTGCAGATGAAATAATCTTGGAGCTAGCAGCTCTCCAGCACTTAGACTTAAAACACTTCTCCTGATGAGGTCTTCTGGTCCAGTATTTTGCTTTCTGCTGCGTTATGGAGCCACCCCCCACTTTTCAGCTATATCAGTGACACGTGTATTAAAGGTCAGGCTCCAAATATTAGTGATTCTGCAGAGAAGACCATGATGAACTAATGGCGAATTACATTTTCTACTGCATTTAGTCTTCAGCTCTGAATAATGTTTGGTCATCTTCACATTATGTTAAGTACAATGGATGCTGAGGGCCTTCCAGGTAGCGACATCTGGTTGTGCTACTTTACAGTACAAAAAACGCCTCAAGGAACTAAGCCTCAAGTAGTTCAGCATCTGTTTCAGGTTGTTTCAAGAGATGGTATACTCCTTGTAAGCTTGCCCATGAAGAATTCTTACATGAGCTCTGACAGCAGCAACATTTTTCGGCTTTTTCTGCAGCATACAGTTAGAAGTTTATTTTTTTTTAAGGATTTGTTTGCGCTCTGAGATTTAAATCTATCTGAAAGTGACTGGTAAAAACTATGTTAATTGAACATCAATAATACTGTAAATACTTGCAAGGGCAAAAGTATATTCAACAACCCTTTATACAGCCGAGACTGTTTAGCTAGAATGGTACTGAATGAGTTTTCTCCCCATCTCTGCTTAAAACTGAAGGACATCCAGGTCTTGGTCAGTCCATTCAGGAGTCTGCCATCTGTTCTCACCCTGTCTTCTGATAGCCACAATGTCCTTTAATTTCTCTTTGTCACTAATAGCAAAATTATCTGTAACAGTTGCATGGCAGGCAATAACTCAAATCAAGATCATTCTTAGAAGACAAAGAATATTTGATTTCTGACAAAAAATGAGGTTCTTTATCTTTTGTTCTGTCTTGAGCCAGTGACTCCTGAGTCTACACAACCTTAATCCAGATTGTTTTATTTCGAACTAAACCTGAAATTGGAAAGAACACCACTTAAATAGTATTGTACCTTTTTAGTGGTACAAATAGAAATTGACAAGAAAAGGCTGCCCTAGGCCAGGGCATATTAACTGGGGACCACAAGACAGTGCTGCTATAATTGGCTTAATTTTAGTCTAGCTTGGCTCAATAAACAAGAAAATACTTTGCCTTCTCTCCTAAAGAGGCAAAAAAAATATGACTCAACATGAATGAGTTACTCTCTTGTTCCCCAACAAGTTTACAGCAACGTGGAATTTGTTTTCAAAGTGTCAGGATGACAGACAGAGCTACATTCCCTTCTTGTCTCTCCTTCAGCATCTCCGATGGTTGGGCAACCCTACCTTCTTCTTTATAAAATATAGTTATATTGCAAGCAATTATCCACCATAGAATATGTTGAGGAAGGAATAATGTGAGATCCCCGAAGACAATGTATCCAGCAGCCACAGCACTGCAGCCAGATCTGTGCATATCCCAGGAGATGTTGCCATAAGTTAAATAGGTGAAACATCCTCCGCTTGTAATCATTTGAAAAGGATGGCCAGAATGGTTGGGTGTTTGCCAGCCACATCAGGGTGTGAATAATTGTCTCAGCTCTACACACATTCATGGCGGTCCTCCTCAGAGCCATATAGGATTTGGGATCCAGAGCTGATCCCCAAGAAAATAATCAGACACAGACTTTCTAGCAAAAGTCTCCAGAGATTATTGTAAAGGTCTTCTGATGCATCCTGCTGGGAAGCCTAGAAGGTAATTGTCCTTACCTGCCCCTCTGCTGCTGCCTTTGTATTTCTTCAACCATTGTCCCTGTCCCCTGGGTGCACCAATGGATGTGTGGAGGTCCACGTGCGCAGGAAGCTGCTGTGCTGATTTAAAAATTCCCCCTGTTCCCTCATGCCATTTTTTCTCTATCAGAGCCACTGTGCTACAGCGGGAAGGAGCACGTGCCCATGCCTTGGGGCCACCCGCCCCTGCAGTCGCACACTGAAGTGCCCAGCAAAGGTGACTTTGTGCTGTGGCTGAGGGGCTTGGGGGCATTCACTGGCACATGTTTCCTTCTGCCATCTCTGCTGCGGGGCGATAACTGCTGGCAGACAACTGTGAGCATCTAGGAGCTTTAAAATGTCCCAGAAAATTCCCCACGGGTATTTTTGTAAGAGTCTCTGCATTGTGCCGCTCTCATTAATTTCCCTGTATTGCTAGTCCTAGCCCAAGTGAAACTGCTGAATGAAAGGGACATCTTTTATGATAATAATAACACTAAACTCTGCTGGATTATGACTTCATTTATCTATCTATTAGCAAAAAATGACAGCAAAAAGGTGTATGCAGGAGCACCTTAAATAGACCCAAAATAAGAATGTCATTGTTGTTACGGTGAACTCAATAAATAGCCTGTTGTCTGCAAAGAAAGAGGAGTTTAGAATAAACTGTACTGAGAAATTTCATGGATATGTCCATATCAACCATGAAGGAATCAGGAGGGGCAAATAAGGAGAGTCAAATCTTTTCTTGGAACTAAAATGTAGTTGTTTTGAGTACACACGTGCACACACATACACATGCACAGTAGTAGTGCATTCTTTCTTTATTTGTTGCATTTTCACCAAGGAGTACCGCTAAAATGTTATGAGAGACAGTTCTTGAAATATTATATGATTTATCTGGAAGCAGAATGAACTTGATGTGGTGTTTTATAATCTGGGTTTGTGTGAATACGTTCTTGTTTTGGCACACTGAAGACTGATGTTGAGTTGATACATACATACACAGGCTGCTTCACCGCTGCTTAAACTGTGCCCTCTTGGTTTGCTCTGCAGATTTCTGTGAGCATTTAGATTTTTGTTGCCTCCCTCATCATGCCAGTGTTGTTGTTTGGGCTTGTGATGCTGAAGGAAGTGGTTTGGTTTTGCTGGATCTGCACACATAGTATTTTAGAAGAACTCCTTTAGGTGGGAAGAACCTCCTTTTAAAACCCCACATGTGATCTGAGCCTTAGAGAGATGCTGAAATGGACACGGAGATATTAAGCAATTCAGTAATGCCTTTGTGATTAAACAGAAGGAGGCCTTTTGGTGTCCTAGATTCTGGGGTTGCGTTTTAAATTAAACTGGTGTGGCATAGATTACTGCTGGCTACCCCGCACACAATGTACTACTCCCATGGATTACACACAAGGATTTTAAGAAGGAAAACCAAGAATTTCTTGAGTTTCTGTTTTGTGTTAAAAGAATATACTTCATTACCTTTAAACAATTTGTACTAATGTTGGGTTGACCATGCATGAGTAGATGATGGTTTCAAAACTTTTTACAACTCCTTGCTAAAAGAAAAAACTACCACTCCTCTAATTGTTTTCTGTAGAGGTATTGTTTCTTATTGCCCTTTCCCGTAACATTTTTCCCTGCATTTTATAATCTATCCAGAAGGCCACTGGCAACCTGCAGCACAAATAACTCAAATCTATATGTAGTTCTACCACGTCTGTCTTCAGCGATAAAGAGGTATTTCAGAAAAAAAGTAAATGCCAGTACCAATGTTTTTTCCCTGTAAACGTCCAACAAGAGAAGCTCAGAGCACAGCAGCTTTACTCAACTCCCTAACAGGCTTTATGAAGACTTGTACCGTATTACTATTTCTGGTTGCTGGTCTGTGGGCAGTTCTGAAGGGGATCATTGACTTCCACCCCATCAGACAGGGAATGGACCCCTTGGGTTCAGGATGAGCAGCTGGGTTCACCTCCTCGAAAAGATGGGTGAAGAGTGAAGAAAGATCTGGTCCTACAGGTTAGTCTGTGGGCAGTCCCAGTGGCAAGTGCATGAAGGTGGCATAGTCTCACAGTATTGTTCTTGGAACCGTAGGAGCCCAGTCTCTCCTGAGTGCAGAGCCTGCTGACATGCCTCAGCGTCTCCTTTGCTGTGGCACCACCACTCAGGAGATCCTAATTTCTATTTCTTTAGTATTCTCACTTCATAAAGTAATAAACTTTTTTTTTTCAAATGTGCAGGCATAATCAGCTGTGCACTCTAAGAGTGCCAGCAACCCTTGAATGGAGGTTAAAAACATGGCTCATGTTGTTCGGGCATTCCCAGTGGCTGGTGGCCAGGTTGGCCTGTGCTTGGCAGCACAGTGCAAAAATGGCTGTCAGGTTGGTGAAGAACTGTCTATGCTCTATGACCTCCACAGCCTTCTGCATCCTTCCCTGCCACATTTTTTTCTGTCCCTCAGCCAGGCATCACACGTGCGCTGGAATAAGAATGTGAGAAGAGCAAGGTCCCCTGCCAGCAAGGTGCTGCTCACATGCCAGGGAAAACCCACCTCCAGCCTTAACCTTTGACAGAGCATTGTCTTTTCAAAATTATTTCTTACTGCTATACATGGATCTCTGGTGGGCTTGGCACCATAAAAACTCTCCTTTCTGAGTGGCTCTCACCTTCACTTCTCCTCTGCACTTGGGCAGAGAAGGACTTCTTTCTTTTGCTGGCTAGAAGAGGTGAGGTCAGAAGTAGAAAGAGCTTGGGTGGCCGAGTCGCAGGTGGCAAAAGAGCTGGGAAGGGTCTCCAGATGGCTGACGTAAGGGTTCATAAAACGATGAGGGCCCAACCTTCATCGTTCTTTTAAACCTGAATGTTTGTATGTGTTACCAAACCATCATGTAAAACTATATAAACGTTTTCACATGTTGAACTACAGATTAACTGTGGTGCTTATGATGATAATTAAAACCACAAACACGACATATTGTGAAAAATACCACATGCACATTTAATTATAATTCAAATTTCCAGGCGTGCAGTCAGGGAAAGGAGTTACTGGGTGCCTCTTGAAAGTTGTTCTTTGAATTCAGCAAATCTTAGGCGATGCTGAGAATCTTGCAGGATTGGACTTCTTTGTTTGTAGAATTTGGAGATCTTTCATTATTTCTGGAGTTACTGTTTATGAACTACTTTTTAAAGTGAAAAACACTGACATATAGGGATGATGTGATTGGTATATAATATTTCAGATAGAGTACCTAGAAAAAAAAACCTTTACTTTTTGAATATTTTAGACCGTTAAAAAGAGTGTAAATCTTCAGGGGTCGGGGGAAAAAAGTTTTTTGAACGTATATTTTTGGGCGGGCTTGTAATTCTTTTTACTTAATACTTGCAACATCAAGACAAATGTTTCTGAATGTTGTTTTAAGTATCTGCCTTTGGGAGTGTTTTGCCATTTGTTTCCTGTCCCACAAACTTTGCTGTACAGCGCTGTCTGTAGCTTGGTCTTATGGCCACCCAAGCCAGGACGTTCACCTGGGCTAGTGCCATTCCATGAAGAAACACACCAATTAGGCTGAGATGTAATAACCACATCAGCAGCTGAAGAAAATAAAAATGAACCCTGAATAATTATTATTATATGTATATTTTTGAATTTTTTAACCAGTCTCATAATGGTTTTTTTAAAGTTTGAGCTGTGTTTTTGAATGCTGGTTGTAAGCGAGACTAGAAATGAGGCAAGCAGCAGTATCCTCTCCAAAGCAATCTAGAGGCTGAGACACAGAGGTCAAGATTCTCACCAGCAGAATGGAGACGGGAGAGTAAGTGCCTGATGTAGGTAAAAATATAACCTGCTTCGCACAAACTGCACCTCAAAGTGGGAGAGTTTGGTATTTTGACTTCTCCAACCTCATTGAAGTGCCTATATTCTAACGTGATCTTGTGCTGAACTTTCTATTCACCTACAATTTTGGGACTAGTTCTACACTAAAGCTGTGTCTACAGAGTGCAAAGCAGCACTGCAGGAGAGAGACCGCGATGGGCTTTGAACAGGCAGGAGTATCTCCAGGGCACACCACAGCGCCATGCCCAAAAATGATTGCTCTAAGCAGTAGAGACATGCCCAGGCTACATGTGTGAAACAAGTAATAGTAAAAGCTCAATAATTCAGGGAAACCATTAAAAATACTCAAAGTTTTGTGTTGCTTTTTTTTTTTTTTCCCCAATCAATCAGAAGAGTTCAAAATTAGCAATAATGAATAAATTTTAAAAATTTTAAAAAATATATAATGACTTAAAGTGTCACAGGTCATGCGTAAGATTCAAACAGGTAGAGATTGTAGGGTATTTAAAAAGGCAACTTAAAAATAATTTTTGTTTGCTTTAAAAAATAAGTTATTTTTTGCTCTAAAATGTTTTGTGAAAATTGTTGAGCCTATTCTTTTAATTTTGCTTTATGCAATGTTTTCTTCTCCTTTGGGTTTTTGAAAATTTTCAATTTTTTTTTTTTTTCTGAATTTAAGTTCATCATATACAATTATCAAAAATGAGCAAAGCCGTATTTCTTTCCATTAAAAGATTTTTTTTTTTCTCCCCACAAAAGTTAATATTTTAAGGAATCAAAACCAGTTTTTTCATGAAATATTACACTTGAGGAAAAAAAAAAAAAAGCCACACAAAAAAAGAAGTGATACTTCTGTAAAAAAAAAAGAAAAAAAAAAAAAAAAGACGTGATTTTACATTCTGAGCAGCTGCAATTCAAAACAACACGTTGCGGAGTGTTGAGAAATTCTAGCTACGGAGTCAGCAAAACACAGGTATAAAGGGCTCCCCCCGTGGAGCACAACTGGCTGCGACGTTTGGTCTGTACTTGAGTTCAGTGGGATGTTGTCTGGGGAAGTCTTGCTGGCAACCTTCTCTGGGAATCTGAATGCAGCCTGGGAGAAACATCACGCTGGGCTGTTCAGCTTGAACCTTGCTCTGTGCCTGCCGTGACGCGTACCCTTATGATTACTCTTATTTTTAGGATTGGTTGGTGTTGTTGGGGTTTTTTTTGGTGTTTTTTTTT